>CADEHL010000007.1:17500-57500 GCA_902827135.1 Harpagifer antarcticus
AGCTACGAGAAGAACCAGAACATGTGAGCCGGTCGGACTGCAGACTAAAGTATGTAATAACTCTCTCTGCAGGAAGGAGAGACAAAGGTCTACAGTGCTGACATTTATAAAAACAAGTTAACCTTGAGACTGAATTCAATTAAACTGTGTGCTAGTTAGCTACCTTCACAGTTAGCTATCTGCTTTACAAAATAACTAACGTTGTCTACATATATCTAACAAGCCAGAAAGCTATTTACTTTACAAGCTATCTAAAGTTTGCTATCTAACTAGCTTACATTAGCTATCTAACAAGCTAACTAGCGAATTTAGCTATCTAACTAGCTATGGCCAAATAAATGTCTCTCGTAATATAACCTAGATTTATTATCTTATATGTTATTCCTAAACTTGCAGTGGCGAACTGTGTTTATTCCCAAATGCCCAAATATGCGTTATTAGGATAAATCCATCACATAATGGTAATAAAAGTTGTTAGCGTTAAGAGTGATGTTACGTTCATTAGAAAGCCTAAAAGCAGTTTCTTTGGCAAGTAAAGGCTGATAAAGCTGGTGACGCTATGCAATGTAACAGCAGTGACACTTTAACTGGAAGTACCGACACAACATGAGACAATGTGGAAGCGACCTCCCCTTCCTGCACTGGGATGTCCTCTTTCAGACTGAATGGGTCCCTGTCCACGTTCCCGTCCCCGTTCAGGTCCATGTTTATGTTCCCGTTCCCGTCCCTGTTCCCGTCCCTGTCCATGTTCCCGTCCATGTTCAGGTCCATGTTTATGTTCCCGTCCCCGTTCAGGTCCATGTTTATGTTCCCGTCCACGTTCCCGTCCCCGTTCACGTCCATGTTTATGTTCCCGTCCCTGTCCACATTCCCGTCCCTGTTCAGGTCCATGTTTATGTTTCCGTCCCTGTTCCCGTCCCTGTCCACGTTCCCGTCCATGTTCAGGTCCATGTTTATGTTCCCGTCCACGTTCCCGTCCCCGTTCAGGTCCATGTTTATGTTCCCGTCCATGTTTATGTTTCCGTCCTTGTTCCCGTCCCTGTCCACGTTCCCGTCCCTGTCCACGTTCCCGTCCATGTTCAGGTCCATGTTTATGTTCCCGTTCCCGTCCCTGTTCCCGTCCCTGTCCACGTTCCCGTCCATGTTCAGGTCCATGTTTATGTTCCCGTCCACGTTCCCGTCCCTGTTCCCGTCCCTGTCCACGTTCCCATCCCTGTCCACGTTCCCGTCCATGTTCAGGTCCATGTTTATGTTCCCGTCCACGTTCCTGTCCCTGTTCCCGTCCCTGTCCCTGTTCCCATCCCTGTCCACGTTCCCGTCCATGTTCAGGTCCATGTTTATGTTCCCGTCCACGTTCCCGTCCCTATTCCCGTCCCTGTTCCTGTCCACGTTCCTGATTATTTCCGAGGCCGTGCACCCGTTGATCCTCGCCTCAGTTGCCTTGACGACTGTCCTCTCTCTGGGCGGCTCCTCATACTTTCTCTGTGATTGTGCGATAAGTGCAGCAATTATGTAAATGCTGTCCAACCAAAGTGTTTTTGCACATTAAACACAGCTAGCTGAACAGCTCTCCATCCTTTCAGTTCTTCACATCCTGCAGTCAACGCTCATACCTCTTTCCTCTTGTCATCCGTTCTTATTTTCGAGAAAGGGAAACAGGTAAACTCCCCGTCTAAGTAGATAAATGGAAAGAGATTGTAAGATGAAAAGGCATGCTTAGGACTCAAAGGACACTCCCTTGTTCATTAATATTACTAACTATGAGGTGCTCCAAAGTTCTCCATAGAGAGTTAAATATCAATCATCTGATCCTTAATGTTAGAAAACAGTTTAAAAAGTTCCTCAAAGTCTTAAAATGCCTTGTTTCTAGGCAGAACCCGTAATGTATTCACCATAACATCAGATGCATCACAGAAAAGCAAACACAGCCAATATTTCTTCATTTAATCCTTTATTTGAACAGGCACATTAATGAACCCTTAAAATAATGCTTCAAGTGTAAATATGCCGGATGTTTAGCTTTGAGCTCATTTCCATCCGTAGTCCCCGACATACAACATATAAGAACATGACATGTGTAAACATAGCAACACATAAATACATGATATGCAGAAGAGCCCGAGCAGCACACACAGGTGTTTACCACATGGCAGTGCACTGTAGCAAGAGGAGGTACCCCTGTGTGAAAGTGCAGTTGGCGGTGATCGCCCGTCTGGTTGTTCCTCAGCCATTCTTTGAGTTGACCTTTGAAGCTGTTGAGAGAGGGACGATCCCGTGTCTCAGTTGGGAGGCTGTTCCAGAACGAGCTGTCTTTAACGGAGAGGACATTTTGACCGAAAGTGGTCCGTCTGTGGTGGACCTCACAGTCTCCTCTGGTTTCTGACCTAGTGCAGCGTCCAGTGAGTTTTCTGTGGATGAATTCCCCTAAGGGAGGAAGGATGGTACAGTGGTGGCATGAATAAGGCTTTCTGTCAAACACCTGGACAGCTCTCTTGAACAGCTGTTCTCTGGGTTTCAGGTTTGAGGCTCAAGCAAACGACCAGTTTGTCAAACAGTATTCAATGTGGATAGAATCACACGGTGGAGGTGTGACTTGATTGATTATCAAAGTAGTTGAAGATCTACTTCTGATGATGGACTCATTGATAAGTTGATTAAATGATGCGTCCACTGGCTTTTATTTACCGTTGTTGGAACACGTCATGATAATTAGGAGAAACTTTTATAGTTGCTGTTTTGAAGAGTACAGTCATAATGTAGTGATATAAATGCATCTGTTAACAGACAACAAGGCTCCAGTGCACGGTTAATGCTGAAGACACAGAGAGAACGAGTGATTTAATCCCTATTTGTATAATTTACTTGTATGTCCATGGACTGATTAGATTAGGATGTCCCAGGCAATACGACTGATCTAGTTCCACTGTATGCTGAACAGATTTGTGTTCTGCATTTATCTTTAGGACGCAAATCTTCAGGTGCGTAACGTTGCTTTATCCTCCTTAGAGCGACACTTTGATTTGATTTATTTCGAACGTGTAAAACAATAATACAACAAATGAAATTTAAGCAGTATCAATAAATTGATATTATTGACTTAAATGATATATAAACATTAGACATCTGAAAAGGGGTGGGAAGAAGCTTACACTTATTTAACCCCACCCCTTCTCCCAAAAACTGCATTACACTCTTATTGATGCATCCACTCGTCTCCTCACCTGTTTACAACCAAACTGACGTCCTGTTAGCGCTGCTCTGGTTGTGGCTGAGCTCTGCATTTTGAGTTGTCTCTTGTTCCTGCTTTCATTAACAAGCTGTCCCTAAGAGACGTGTCCCTGGGGTCTCGGCCGTCTCAGCAGCTCTGATGCTGCACAGTTGCTCTCTGGCTTAAAGGGTCCCTCTGGAGAAATAAGGCTCACATCCTGGCCCGACACCAGGTTCTCAATGTCTCCTTCATGTTGCCTTTGTAACTCTTAGCACATTTCATGGTGCTTTTTATCCATTGAGTGCATTAAACCATGAACAAACCACATTTCTAAACACTCCTCAAGAGCACAACGAATACTCATGTGGCCAAACGGGGTTCCATATAATGTGAAGGATAATAAATATGAAATCTGTTTTATATATATATTTTAAATGTCTCCTGTACCGATAACAATACCGATAAAGTTGGAGCTTATCGATACCACGGTCTTTAAAAATGTAGCCCTGGGGCCCGCTATATATAGGTATATATATATATTTGCATACATATTTATATATATATATATTTGATTTTGTATTCGGGATTGTGGGAAACGGTATTTCGATCTCTCTGTCCGCACACACACACTGAAAGATACTTTGATACTTCAGGTTTCGGGACCCATCGCTAGACCTTTGAGTCCGAGTGTTACCTTATCATTAGAGTTAATGATCCCAACAAACACACAGTTAAATATCACCATAGAGCTCTTTTTGCACACACACACACACACACACACACACACACACACATATATTTAGGAGTGTGTTGCTGTATGCTTGTGTGTGTTTTCATGCACATTGCTCGATGATGGTTGAAAGGGCTTTTCTGAACTCGAGGGCAGCGCCGCTCTTTGTTGTCTGTCTGTCAGTCGCCCACGCTCTCTTCTCTCTCCCCCCCTCCCCCCTTTACTCCCCCAGCATCCACCCATCCTCCAACCCACACACTCTTTCATCTCCCTCTGTTGGAGTAGGAACAAGTGTGTGTGTGTGTGTGTGTGTGTGTGTGTGCAGGCCCCCCCGCAGTAGGTGTACAACGGCACGCATACGAACATTTCATCAGTAGCAATTTGACCTCTGACCCTCTGTGTGTCTCCGTTCATTGCGTGACTGAACGCTGGATGTAAGAGTTGCTGCTTGTCAATGGGAGATGCAGATATGCACACGCTGAGACACACCATGTATCAGTCGGATCAATGTTGTCCCTGGTGTCCTTCTGACTGGCTCTGAATGAAAATCAGATGCTAATAACCACCAGACGCAGAGGGCCTGATTGATAAAGGTCACTGCAGACGGGACACTGCGGGGGGGGGGGGGGGGGGGAACTCTGTCATTATAAAGTGAAAACAGTTGTTGTGTTGCCAAATTATTCAACTTGAGCAAGCGAGAAATATGTATTTTGTTCTGCGTGTACTCTGAAGACACAGTGTTAATATCTCTGTGAAGCCCCTCTGACAGGGTATACACAAGGTGGGTGGGTGGGTATTACTGCTCTTGATGTTAACACAAAGAAACAGAGGAAATTGGTTCTCAGCTACCATAACAACACATTAGCATTATCTCTCAATATGAACGGTTTCCATCAAACCTGAGATACACGGTTTTACACTGAAGTCAATCCTGAAAGTAAACAGAGTTAACTTAATGTACGTTAATGCAGTACATTAACTTACCTTTTTCACTTGTGGTGAATTTGCAGGATTGGCTCCAAGTTTCTATTTATTACAGTTCGATTTTGATTCTAGTGAACTTGTTTAAAAAGCATACTTTAGTTCTGTGAAGGGATATATTCTGCCATGCATGGCACTAGAACAATGTTGAGGATGTGGGTTTGTTCGCGTGGACTACATCTACTGAAGACGTATGCACTGTACTTCACTTTACTGATCAAGGTAAACATTAATGCACTATTTTTGTGACCGAAAGAACGAGATCGCGGATACAAGCGGCCGAGATGGGTTTTCTCCGCAGGGTGGCTGGTGTCTCCCTTAGGGATAAGGAGAGAAGTTCTGTCATCCGGGAGGGACTCGGAGTTGAACCGCTCCTCCTTCGCGTCGAAAGGAGCCAGTTGAGGTGGTTCGGGCACCTAGTTAGGATGCCACCTGCTCCCTAGGGAGGTGTTCCAGGCACGTCCAGCTGGGAAGAGACCAAGGGGTAGACCTAGGACCAGGTGGAGGGATTATATCTCTTCGCTGGCCTGGGAGCGCCTTGGGACCCCCCAGTCAGAGCTGGTTGATGAGGGGAAAGGAACGTTTGGGGCTCTCTGCTGGAACTGATACCCCCGCGACCCGACCACGGATAAGCAGAAAAGATGGATGGATGGAAATTTGAGGGGTTCAAAACTTTGGGTCGCGATTTATTGACGAAGGAAGAACGTGGGTCCTGAAGCTGGACCAGTTGAGAACCACTTAAAGCTTAAACATATTTTCTTTCGTTATTTTATTGTTATGTTAAATGTATTTCTTCTTGTTTTAATATTTGTCCTAGTTGTTGGAGCTGCTGTGATGCAAGAAACATTTTAGACTTGATCTGAAAATGAAGTATTTAAGAGTTTAAACGACCCATTTTAGCAAGAGTTTTGAACCTACAGCTATAGAGCTTTACAAAAGTGACCTGCCGTTGTCCTGCCGGTTGTGATATTTGGCGATATAAATGAAACTCGATTGATTGACTTGAAATCCACTTATCTATCCTGTGGCGGGGGGATTGTTAAAACATGTCTCTGTCTCTTTCTACAATTCCTCCATTATCTCTTTGTTCAAATCTATTGTAAGGATTTATAGCTTCTATCCGTTTAATATCATTTTAAATTGACCAGATTTTCAAAATGTTATTTGGACAAAACACGTGATTTGAATAATGTTGCCTGGAGCTACGGGCCTTATATGAGATAATGTATTTCTTACTACTTAGGTCCAAGGTTCATAAATCCCTGGCAGAGTGAGAGGTCTGTGTTCTCTCTTTAATCTCCTGCTCATGTGCGTAATGAGACGTGAAATCAGCCTGGAAGGATTTCCTTGTTAAGGATTTTCCAGTGGGACAAACGGGACGTAATGGGATTCTCTACATTGACATCCAGCTGTATCCATGGTGATACAATGAGGCACCCATTACAAGGCCAGAGCATTCAGTAATGTACACACACACACACACACACACACACACACACACACACACACACACACACACACACACACACAGTGCCTCATTAGGAATTGCAGAGGAGAGGCTAAACCCTCCTCCTCTTTACGCTGAACAGAGGAAAGAGATAAGAGGAGAACAGAGACACTAGGAAGAGCATGTCACTTCAAAACCAAAACACTGATGTTAATCCCCCTCATAGAGATCCTTAAAGTGGTTAATAGAGTGGTCAGCGGTGGTGACGTGAAGTCATGTGACCGTGCTGTAGTTCCTTTATAGCCCAACATTAGCCTCCTTTAGCTTAGCGGTGGTGACGTGAAGTCATGTGACCGTGCTGTAGTTCCTTTATATCCCAACATTAGCCTCCTTTAGCTTAGCGGTGGTGACGTCGTGAAGTCATGTGACCGGGCTGTAGTTCCTTTATAGCCCAACATTAGCCACCTTTAGCTTAGCGGTGGTGACGTGAAGTCATGTGACCGTGCTGTAGTTCCTTTATAGCCCAACATTAGCCTCCTTTAGCTTAGCGGTGGTGACGTCGTGAAGTCATGTGACCGGGCTGTAGTTCCTTTATAGCCCAACATTAGCCACCTTTAGCTTAGCGGTGGTGACGTGAAGTCATGTGACCGTGCTGTAGTTCCTTTATAGCCCAACATTAGCCTCCTTTAGCTTAGCGGTGGTGACGTGAAGTCATGTGACCGTGCTGTAGTTCCTTTATATCCCAACATTAGCCTCCTTTAGCTTAGCGGTGGTGACGTCGTGAAGTCATGTGACCGTGCTGTAGTTCCTTTATAGCCCAACATTAGCCACCTTTAGCTTAGCGGTGGTGACGTGAAGTCATGTGACCGTGCTGTAGTTCCTTTATAGCCCAAAATTAGCCTCCTTTAGCTTAGCGGTGGTGACGTGAAGTAATGTGACCGTGCTGTAGTTCCTTTATAGCCCAACATTAGCCACCTTTAGCTTAGCGGTGGTGACGTGAAGTCATGTGACCGGGCTGTAGTTCCTTTATAGCCCAACATTAGCCACCTCTAGCTTAGCGGTGGTGACGTGAAGTCATGTGACCGTGCTGTAGTTCCTTTACTGTCCAACATTAGCCACCTTTAGCTTAGCGATGGTGAGGTGAAGTCATGTGACCGGGCTGTAGTTCCTTTATAGCCCAACATTAGCCACCTCTAGCTTAGCGGTGGTGACGTGAAGTCATGTGACCGTGCTGTAGTTCCTTTATAGCCCAACATTAGCCTCCTTTAGCTTAGCGGTGGTGACGTGAAGTCATGTGACCGTGCTGTAGTTCCTTTATAGCCCAACATTAGCCTCCTTTAGCTTAGCGGTGGTGACGTGAAGTCATGTGACCGTGCTGTAGTTCCTTTATAGCCCAACATTAGCCTCCTTTAGCTTAGCGGTGGTGACGTGAAGTCATGTGACCGTGCTGTAGTTCCTTTACAGTCCAACATTAGCCGCCTTTAGCTTAGCGATGGTGACGTGAAGTCATGTGACCCGACCGTGCAGTAGTTGGCTAACGTTAGCTTTTTACCTCGACAATTATCCTGCTGAAACTAAAATATTATAAATGTGTGTATGCCAAAGATTTACTTTCTGCAAAATTCTGAAATCCAAGTGAACAATCCCCTTGGCTTCTTGTTGGGGGAACCCTTGCAATAATAACTTCCTGGGTCAGCATACTAAATGATATCATCCCTCTATAGACATGACAGGAGTTCATGCATGCCAAGTTTCATGCCTTGTAGTTTATTTGAAAGTCAGAGGTCATGTAAGGGAGAAAGACTTTTATCTTCTCTATTAGTCTCAAGATAAATGGACTTGGATCTCCTGCTGTGTGTCTTTTTCTCAGCATGTATCGTCTTCCTCTCAGCGGTCGCCTTGTTAGTCACTTGCTCTGTTGTCTGGCCTCCATCCGTCTCCTGCTGCCCCCGGGCCAAAGTCTCCTCAGCTGTAATCACTCCTCTTTAGCCTGCCAACACACAGCGGACCTTTGCTCGGTCACTGCTACTGTGGTTATAACCAGAGAGGGCTAGAGTCCTCACATCCTTTACTCAAGTAGAAGTACAGATACGCGTGTTTAAAAATACTCTGGTGAAAGTAGAAGTACTGACTAAACTTCTTTACTCAAGTGAAAGTAAAGAGGCTTTGAAGTGTACTTCAGTAAAAAGTACCCATAACTAGCAGCTGCTTTAAAGAGTACCTGACCTCCCTTTATATTAATAGAACAATAATGTCATTGTTAGCTAATGAATGTTTCCATGCTGAACAACGGCAACATGACAACGTTTCCATTGGTCCCTCTTCTTTAGAGAAGACCAGGAAGTGATGGATACACGGATCGTGTTCAAATCAATAGGCACGCAATGACTCTAAAGAATAATGATCACGCATCAAACACACATTCAGACTAAAGGAACCAGCTGTTTGGGAAATGAGAGAAGTAGAAAGTACAGGTATTTGTGTTCAACATGTAAGAAGTAGAAAGTACAGGTATTTGGGTTCAACATGTAAGAAGTAGAAAGTACAGGTATTTGAGTTCAACATGTAAGAAGTAGAAAGTACAGGTATTTGAGTTCAACATGTAAGAAGTAGAAAGTACAGGTATTTGAGTTCAACATGTAAGAAGTAGAAAGTACAGGTATTTGAGTTCAACATGTAAGAAGTAGAAAGTACAGGTATTTGAGTTCAACATGTAAGAAGTAGAAAGTACAGGTATTTGGGTTCAACATGTAAGAAGTAGAAAGTACAGGTATTAGTGTTCTGTCACGATCTGTCCGTGTTGTGTTTTGTCTTGTCTTTTTCTGTCTTTAGTTTCCTGTTTTATTTTGTAAAGTGTTCACCCCCCGTTTCCTGCCTGTCGCTTTTTGTCTGTTTTCCCTCCCTGATTTACCCGATTGTGTTCACCTGGTGTCCCTGTGTTTTCTCCTCCCTCCTCACCTGTGTCTTGTTTGTGTGATTAGTCTTGTGTGTATTTAAGTTCTGGTTTTTCTGTCTGTCTTTGTCGGTTCGTCTTGTGTCATGACCTGGTCTGCGGTGAGTGTTCTGTTCTGTCTTTGTGATTATGTAGCCTTGAAATAAAGGAGTCATTTTTGTCACTATAATCTGCATTTGGGTCCTACTTCCCACACACACCGTAACATTACGAACCGACCAGAAATGGGCCCAGCAGATCCGTTCGAGCTGGAATTATTGCATTTTTCCTTTTTTTTGGCTAACTGCTCGGATCGATGGAAGAGAGCACCCGGAGTTCAGCAGCGAGAGGCTGTGTTGTCGGAGGCGCGCCAAATGGCTAGAGAGAAACCAGGTTTGGTGAAGTTCTTACCTGGCTGGATTTCAAAGATCCTCCCGGTGTGTGATTCCCGGCCTGCTAGCCCCAGGCATGCTAGCTCCCTGCCTCCCGATTCCCAACCTGGCACCATACGCCTTGGTGGGTTCCGTCTGGAGTCAGCCCCGGCTTCTTCCCCATTTCCTGCTCCTGTCCAGGATCCGTTCTCGGGTACTCGTCTGGCTTATGGAGGTCCACGGAGTATTCAGGCGGCTGCTAAAAGGAGTCGTCGCAAGGCCAGGTTAGCCCGAGCCCTAGCAGCCATGGTTCCGGTTACAGTTCCGGCCCCAGCAGCCATGGTTCTGGCTCCAGTACCGGCTCCAGTACCCCTGGTCGCGACTCCAGTTTCGGCTCCAGGACTGGCTTACCGGCCAACGCCAGCTCCCCGAGTCCTGTCGGCATACCGGCCGACTCCAGCACCTCGTCTCTTGTTGGCTCCCCAGCCAACACCAGCTCCCCGTGTCCTGTCGGCGTACCGGCCGACTCCAGCACCTCGTCTCTTGTTGGCTCCCCAGCCAACACCAGCTCCTCGTGTCCTGTTGGCTCCCCAGCCAACTCCAGCTCCCCGTGTCCTGTCGGCGTACCGGCCGACTCCAGCACCTCGTCTCTTGTTGGCTCCCCAGCCAACACCAGCTCCCCGTGTCCTGTCGGCGTACCGGCCGACGCCAGCTCCTCGTGTCCTGTCGGCGTACCGGCCGACTCCAGCACCCCGTGTTCTGTTGGCAAACCAACTCTCTCAAGTTTCCCCTCCAGACTCTTCTCAGGTCCCCTCTCGAGTTATCTCTCGAGTCAACTCTCCAGTGTCCTCTCGAGTCACCTCTCAAGTTTCCCCTCAGGTCTCCTCTCGAGTTCCCTCTCAAGTCCCCTCTCAGGTCCCCTCTCGAGTTACCTCTCGAGTCACCTCTCGAGTTCCTTCTCAGGTCCCCTCTCAGGTCCCCTCTCGAGTCTTTTCTCGTGTCCCCTCTCAAGTCAACTCTCCAGTGTCCTCTCGAGTCACCTCTCAAGTTTCCCCTCAGGTCTCCTCTCGAGTTCCCTCTCAAGTCCCCTCTCAGGTCCCCTCTCGAGTTACCTCTCGAGTCACCTCTCGAGTTCCTTCTCGAGTCCCCTCTCAGGTCTCCTCTCGAGTTACCTCTCGAGTCTCCTCTCGAGTTCCCTCTCAAGTCCCTTCTCAGGTCCCCTCTCGAGTTATCTCTCGAGTCAACTCTCCAGTGTCCTCTCGAGTCACCTCCCAAGTCAACTCTCCAGTGTCCTCTCGAGTCACCTCTCAAGTTTCCCCTCAGGTCTCCTCTCGAGTTCCCTCTCAAGTCCCCTCTCAGGTCCCCTCTCGAGTTACCTCTCGAGTCACCTCTCGAGTTCCTTCTCAAGTCAACTCTCCAGTGTCCTCTCGAGTCACCTCTCAAGTCAACCCTCCAGTGTCCTCTCGAGTCACCTCTCAAGTCAACTCTCCAGTGTCCTCTCGAGTCACCTCCCAAGTCAACTCTCCAGTGTCCTCTCGAGTTCCCTCTCAAGTCCCCTCTCAGGTCCCCTCTCGAGTTACCTCTCGAGTCACCTCTCGAGTTCCTTCTCGAGTCCACTCTCCAGTTTCCTCTCAAGTTCCCTCTCAAGCCCTCTCTCGAGTCCCCACTCAAGCCCCTACTCATGTCCAGTTGGAGGTCCCGCAGACTAGTCTTCTGCCGGGGGTCCTGCCAACCCCATGTCCTGTACCGTTGGAGGTTCCGCTGGGGGTCCTGCCAACCCCATGTCCTGTCCAGTTGGAGGTCCCGCAGACTAGTCTTCTGCCGGGGGTCCTGCCAACCCCATGTCTTGTCCAGTTGGAGGTCCCGCAGACTAGTCTTCTGCCGGGGGTCCTGCCAACCCCATGTCCTGTACCGTTGGAGGTTCCGCTGGGGGTCCTGCCAACCTCATGTCCTGTCCAGTTGGAGGTCCCGCAGACTAGTCTTCTGCCGGGGGTCCTGCCAACCCCATGTCCTGTCCAGTTGGAGGTCCCGCAGACTAGCCCTCTGCCGGGGGTCCTGCCAACCCCATGTCTTGTCCAGTTGGAGGTCCCGCAGACTAGCCCTCTGCCGGGGGTCCTGCCAACCCCATGTCCGGTCCAGTTGGAGGTCCCGCAGACTAGCCCTCTGCCGGGGGTCCTGCCAACCCCATGTCTTGTCCAGTTGGAGGTCCCGCAGACTAGCCCTCTGCCGGGGGTCCTGCCAACCCCATGTCCTGTCCAGTTGGAGCGGTCCCGCAGACTAGCCCTCTGTCGGGGGTCCTGCCAACCCCATGTCTTGTCCAGTTGGAGGTCCCGCAGACTAGCCCTCTGCCGGGGGTCCTGCCAACCCTGTGTCCTGTCCCGTTGGAGGTCCCGCCGACTACGCTCCCTGCCGGGGGTCCTGCCAACCCTTTGTCCTGTCTCGTTGGAGGTCCCGTCGTCTACTCTCCTGCGGGGGTCCTGCCAACCCTTTGTCCTGTCTCGTTGGAGGTCCCGTCGTCCACCCTCCTGCCGGGGGTCCTGCCAACCCTTGTCCTGTCTCGTTGGAGGTCCCGTCGTCTACTCTCCTGCCGGGGGTCCTGCCAACCCTTTGTCCTGTCTCGTTGGAGGTCCCGTCGTCCACTCTCCTGCTGGGGGTCCTGCCAACTCCTGGTCCTCTTCCGTGGGGGATCCTGCCGAAGCCTGTCCCGCTGGCTCCGGTTCCTGTCCGGCCGACACCGGGTCCTGCCCGGCCTCCGGAGCTGTCTGGTCTTCGCCCTCATGCTCGGCCCCCTGAGTTCGCCCGCTGTGGCCTTCGCCCCACCATGGACTCTGCCTTGCCCCCAGGTCGTCCGCCCGAGTTCCCCACCATGGACTCTGCCTTGCCCCCGGGCCGTCCGCCCGAGACCCCCACCTTGGACTCTGCCTTGCCCCCGGGCCGTCCGCCCGAGTTCCCCACCTTAGACTCTGCCTTGCCCCCGGGTCGTCCGCCCGAGTTCCCCACCATGGACTCTGCCTTGCCCCCGGGCCGTCCGCCCGAGACCCCCACCTTGGACTCTGCCTTGCCCCCGGGTCTTCCGCCCGAGTTCCCCACCATGGACTCTGCCTTGCCCCCGGGCCGTCCGCCCGAGACCCCCACCTTGGACTCTGCCTTGCCCCCGGGTCGTCCGCCCGAGTTCCCCACCATGGACTCTGCCTTGCCCCCGGGGCCGTCCGCCCGAGACCCCCACCTTGGACTCTGCCTTGCCCCCGGGCCGTCCGCCCGAGTTCCCCACCTTAGACTCTGCCTTGCCCCCGGGCCGTCCGCCCGAGATCCCTTCCTGTTCCCCTACTGGGCTCCTGGGCGGTCAGCTTAGTCCCGTCCTCCGGACCCCCTCCACCCACCCTGGTGGCCTAGGGATACGTCCCTCCTCCGGACCCCCTCCACCCACCCTGCTGGACTGTGTGGGATTTTTGTTTTTGGGGTTTAGGGACGTCTGGGATCCGTCCCTTGAGGGGGGGGTTCTGTCACGATCTGTCCGTGTTGTGTTTTGTCTTGTCTTTTTCTGTCTTTAGTTTCCTGTTTTATTTTTGTAAAGTGTTCACCCCCCGTTTCCTGCCTGTCGCTTTTTGTCTGTTTTCCCTCCCTGATTTACCCGATTGTGTTCACCTGGTGTCCCTGTGTTTTCTCCTCCCTCCTCACCTGTGTCTTGTTTGTGTGATTAGTCTTGTGTGTATTTAAGTTCTGGTTTTTCTGTCTGTCTTTGTCGGTTCGTCTTGTGTCATGACCTGGTCTGCGGTGAGTGTTCTGTTCTGTCTTTGTGATTATGTAGCCTTGAAATAAAGGAGTCATTTTTGTCACTATAATCTGCATTTGGGTCCTACTTCCCACACACACCGTAACATGTTCAACATGTAAGAAGTAGAAAGTACAGGTATTTGTGTTCAACATGTAAGAAGTAGAAAGTAAAAAGTGGTCAGAAAAATAAGTAGTGGAGTAAAGTACTGATACCAGAAATATGTACTTAAGTACAGTAACTAAGTATTTGTACTCCACTACTTCCCACCTCTGTAAATAACGCAGACAGACAGCTGGGATCAGTTGTGTGTAGGAAGTGTCTGAACAGGAGACTAATGTAATTCAGAGTGAACTTATCCTCAGATAAAGTTACTAAGTGTTTGTAATATGCAGTCTGTGTTTGAATGAAGCACCAGACAGGCAAAGGTGTTCCATTAGATTCAAGTTTCCCGGCTGTGACAAGAGAGATGGGTTCCTGAAACTGAATGATGAGTGGCTAAAAACGAAATGAAGCCCCAGCAGTACCTTCTCTCTGTGAATATTTAACAGGCGTTTTCCCTGCAGCAGACTTTAACCTCCTTATTAGGGAAGAGACAGAAGAACCTGCTGTCTGCTGCCGTGCCCCGCTCAGCTGAGACAACAAGCCATCGGGTTATATCTCTTAATGTTAAAGAAGTGGTCATTTCTATAATCATTAGTCAAAGGATTGAAGGACCTTTTAGTGTATGCATCACGGGGTTAACACACACACAAAGGCTAACCCAATGACTTCACCCGCAACATTGTGTAAAATGTATTTATTTAGAAGTAATCGTATTACTTCTGCTTATTCAGTTACTTAATGAATTGTTCCAGCCACTTAACGAGTTTCGAGGTTTTCTTTAACGATGAAAACTAATGTTTGTTGTCCACAGCTGACGTTAGATTGACCTCATTGATTGATTGAACTGCACATTGATCAAATCGTCCTCGAGTGTGAAACTAAACCGTGTAATATTGTAATTAATTGCCTCCACTCTCTTTTATATGATCATCAGTTAAAGGCAACATTTACAAAGGTCGGATTCAGTAACAGATTTGATACCTGTAGATGCAGCGGGCCTCTGCTGACACATCCATCCGTGTGTGTGTGTGTGTGTGTGTGTGTGGGTGTGTGTGTGTGTGTGTGTGTGTGTGTGTGTGCAACATGGCATTTCCCGGTCCTTAAAGGACATTTGAAGCCATCAGCTGGGCAGGGGCCCTCCCTGTCACATCCATCATATGCTGGGGGACCGCTCGGCACAAAGGAGGGTGGTACAGGTGTGTGTGTGTGTGTGTGTGTGTGTGTGTGTGTGTGTGTGTGTGTGTGTTTGAAGCTTTTTATTCATTTTATTAGGGTCAGTGGCACCCATGACATGTGATTGGAACAATGTTAGATAGACAGACAGACAGACACACACACACAGAGACAGACACACACACACACACACACACACAGAGACAGACAGACACACACACACAGACAGACACACACAGAGACAGACAGACACACACACACACACACACACAGAGACAGACAGACACACACAGACAGACACACACAGAGACAGACAGACACACACACACACACACACACACACACACAGACAGACAGACAGACAGACACACAGACAGACACATAGACAGACACACAGACACACACACACACACACACACACACACACACACACAGAGACAGACAGACACACACAGAGACAGACAGACACACACGCACACACACACACACGCACAGAGACACACAGACACACAGACAGACAGACACACAGCCAGACACACAGATAGATGATACGTATTGCTTCGGGCCAATTACAAATGGACACCGTTGTTGTTTGGACACCCCAGAGTTACAGTTTAGTAGACTTATCTTTCTGTGATTTTTAAGAACAACAGGGAAGAAGGGAGGACAAATTGGGAGAAATATGGGAATAGGAATGTGAGTAGGGGGCTGGGAGATGGTGTTGAGGCTAAAGGGGTGATGAGGTAGGGGTTGTCCCGGTCCAGAGGGGTTTGAGAAACACAGAGAGCTGCATATCCCAGAGGACCCTCTTCATCAGCGGCCTGATTAAACCCACCCGCCAGCAGCCTGTAATGTAGCTATAATATATGATCCACCCCCACACACACACACACACACACACACACACACACACACACACACACACACACACACACACACACACACACACACACACACACACACTCACTCTCACAGGTATTCTTAGAACAGCATGGACACACCCCTGTAGTTACCATGGGACAAGCTCCCATGGTAACAAAGACTAATTAGCATACTTAATACATGCTGTATATGTGTCTCTATTTATACATTGCAATGTTTGAAATGCCTTGTATTTAAATATGTGTTAACCATTTCACCTGTGACGGTGAAAAGGAGAATATATTCATACAAGCTGCAGTCCATCAGTAAGCAACTCTTCTCTCATAGACAGTCCTCGTGTTAAATTATATTGAGCTGTTTTCTTCTATCATAAACATCAGAATAGGTTTATTTTGAAAGCATCTGTGCATTCTCTCACATCTAGAGAGAGCGATATTTCCTACATCCCAGCCGGAGATTGGAGAGGAGTTTTTTATAAACACTTCTTCCCAGCGGGGCCTTCAATATAAAAGTGTTTTCATGTCTCTGTGCCAACGAGTGCCTGGAGTGTTGGCTCGCTGCGTGAAGCGTCGCAGCAGACCAGAGGTTACAACATCTCCAAATCGGTCTGTGGGAGACAAAGAAGCGTTTCATTCAGAGGCAGAGTCAGGTCTGTTGCCAAGAAGGTTCACACGTACGAGGAATGTGTGTATGATGGTGCAAATATATGTATTTAAAGACTACTATACTTTGGTTAAAAGGCAAAATGTGTTCTTCCAGTTCAGCACTAGCAGCGTGGGATTATTCACAGCCGTACTCGGATGGGTTAACAGCCTCCTCTGTTAGTGA
This sequence comes from Harpagifer antarcticus, assembly GCA_902827135.1. NCBI lineage: Eukaryota > Metazoa > Chordata > Actinopteri > Perciformes > Harpagiferidae > Harpagifer > Harpagifer antarcticus. The sequence continues at coordinate 33,930 of CADEHL010000007.1, forward strand.
TGACATGGGAAAATGGACCAACATCTCATATGAGGACATTTTGTATAACTGTAGTGTCTTGTGGTGTAGATGCTCTGCTATGAGGAGCTACGAAAAGAACCAGAACATCATCCAGACTAAAGCTCATGTGGACAGTTTATAATAACAAACTAAATTAACCTGTCCGTATACTTATCTACTGAACGTTAGCCTACAAGCTAACTGGCTATCTATAAGCCGCTTTCATACCGGAGTACTTTTACCCGTACTTTTCCCGTTTAGTTCCGTTAGTGCCAGGAATTTTGCGTTCACACCAAAAAGAGAACTTAGTTCATGAGAGCTTTTACCCCCTTCGTAGTGCCTGCTAGAGAGGAGGGACTATCCTGGGGAGAAAAAAGTACCAATTTCTGATTGGCTTGGCGAATTGCAAACCACGCCCCGTGAAACTCGCCGCCATTGTATTTGCTGGCATTAGCATTATTAGCATTAGCATTAGATTAGCACTGACAGAGAGAGACTAACTTATTGTCACGATTCTCATGTTATGTCACGTTTTTAGTTTTGTATGTCTAGGTTTGGGTTTATTTTGCTGTTCGGTTCTCCCTTGTGTATTGTCTGGTCCCTCTCTCTGTGTTTTCCCTCCCTGTCGTTAGTTTCCCTGGTGTGTCTAATTGTCTGAGTGTGTTCATTCACCTGTTGTCCTTGGCTGCAGTCGAATAGTCCATTTAGTTTAGGAACCTTCCTAACCGAGTGAAATGACCCGGAAGTCCCTCAGTGGCAGCCATGATTAGTGCCGTTCCAATTCTCTAGATGAAAGGAAAGGAGGTTTCAAACTTCCTTTATAGCCTCCTTTAGCTTAGGAACCACTGGACCTCTCTCACCGAGAGGAGAGGAGAAAATGCTGCCCCACAATGCATTGCAGCCGCAGCATTTGCCGTCACTCAACAGTCGGCCGTTCACGGAAACAACCGATTATGACGGAGAAATGATATCATGAAAGTTACGGTGCTTATTAAGCTTTTTAAAGCGTATGTGGTAAGTTGCCAAAGTGCTTTGTTCTGAACGTTCATCAGTATTATAATCAAAGAGAGAAACATGAACGTTAGTTTTTACTGAAATGATCAAAGTCAGCATCTCACTGAGCTGTGGGGTTTGTTCAACTTCTAAAAGATGTTTGAATGGTGATGTACACAGTGATAGATGTTAAATTCCAGCTTTGGTCCTGAAGAATCTGTTTCTCTGTTGTCCACGTTCATAAAGCTTAAAGCAGCAGCATCAGAGCACGGTGCAGAGTCTCTAGATGAGTTTAGTCCCTCGTTCTTATTGAACATCCATGTTTGTAGTCCGCTGTATAGAAAACTGTAGTTTCCATAGTTTCCCCTCAGCAGCAGACGCACATTCAGGACGTCCGCTGGCGCATCAGAAACACGTGGATAGTGAAAGTGCAGTCTCTTCTCTAAAGCACCGCAGTCTCTTCTCCTAAGTCCTTTTGAATTCTCCTATCCACTATCCCTTAACCCGTGACCTTTCACTCAGAGGTCAAGGAATAGGAGATAGGGTTAGACGTTAGGAGCTGATTTTTGAACTATCCGACCGCAACCCTTGTGTTTCTCCTCCCCTGCCCGGCTGCTTCTCGTCTCGTGATTACCCCTTCCTGTATTTAGTCCTGTGTTCGGTGTCGGTTCATTGTTTGTTTTTCCCGTCACTCTCCATGTCAGTCATCGTCAGCTTTGTATTATATCTTCCTCGTGCTTCCTTTGTGTTTCAGCTTTTACAATAAAGCTCGTTTTTGTTTTCTAGACCAACTTACCTTTTTTTGTAGTCTGCTTTTGGGTCCTACCTTTCCCAAAGCGTAACAATAAGGTCCCATGGAGCTCCCGCGGAGCAGGAGAAGCATAAGGTGGGCCGTTATAAAGACGCAGCAATTGAACAGAAATGTGCATTTACAGTACGGCATATGAGGGATGGCTCATCAATAATGAGAGCGCAGTGATACGTATGTAACTCCATTTTAAAGAATGCACAGCGCGGCTTATCTTTGCAAATATCAATTGTGATGGCTTTGTTCTCGTTAGATGCTTTAATCTGTAAGTAAACATAAAGCCTCGTCTGCAGATCTAACTCCTTCCACATGCATTCAGCTTGATTTGTGTTCTGGGAAGCTACGCCTAAACAATGTTTTATTCCTCCATCTATCACGGCCTGGTGCTCATTCAGAGTCAGTGTGTGTGTGTGTGTGTGTGTGTGTGTGTGTGTGTGTGTGTGTGTGTGTGTGTGTGTGTGCAGCGCGGCCTAATCAGAGATCACACTATTGATTTCCAGGCAGACAGAAAAAGGGCTGCCGTGCAATACAAAGGCACTGAGTAGGCCTAATCAACACATATTGATTATCGTACGCTGACCGCTTCCTTCTGCTGCGCCTGGCTTTGAAATGTGTGTGAGCTTTTTCTCTGCTTTCGCTGTGAGCAGGATATTAGTTTCGTATAATTTAAATTTGATTATATATTTTCAAAGACATACATAACAAGAAAAAAGCGTATAAACCGGGGCGGAGGGTTATACAGTAGTACATGATTTATTCCATGACATAGGTATACTTTCGTTACCATTAATTCATCTCATTTCCACCCTCGTCTGAACGTGTTCTTCGTGTAAGTCTCTCTTGTTTTTGGGGAGGGCTAGAGGCCGGCTGTGTTCAGATGAAATGCTGTCAGGGGACATTTGTCTCAATGCAGGAATACATCAGGATCAAATGAGTAACAGTGAGGCTGCATTTGATCAAATAATCAACGCTCAATCGTGCTGCTATCAGACATGAGAGAACACACACACACACACACACACACGCAACAGAACACCTGCTCATTCACATGCATGCACACACTCACACACTGATGTGAAAGCAATTGGCTGCAGCTCGGTTGCTAATGGCTACAGGATCCAGGGGAGCGGGGGGGGAGATGTCGATAATGACAATGTCACTCCCAGCCAACCAGCTCTCCAAAAAATGGTACAGGACACACACACACACACACACACACACACACACACACACACACACACACACTTACCAGAACACATGCTAGTCTACTGGAGCATTTATAGTGCACTCACACACACACACACACACACACACACACAACTAGACGCTGTAATAGCAGAGCATTTTCGTCCAACCAGGTGCCTCTGTGTAATCATAGCCGTCAAAAAGCAACTCCAGAGGGAGATTTCTTTTCAGCGTTTGAATAAAGACTTTTCTTCGCTGAAGGAACAACATGTGATTTCCCCAAATATTCATTTCAAGGTCAAACTGAGTCTTCTTTTCTGTTAACTGACCCACATTGTGTCCCTGGCTTTCATTCGGATCAAAGCAATAATGGTTGTTTTGTTTTAGTGGGGGAGTGGGTCTGCCCTGGTGCATTATGGGTGCTTTAGTTGTGCGACAGTTAATTTCCTTCTTCCATCCATCAGCTGGTCTTTAGGAATCTACTAAAGTGTCTCATTCTGTTCCTTTATTGCCAATCGATGATTCAGATCGACGGGATGAACTCCTCCGTCTCATCAACCTCAATCTTTATTTACTTATATAGCACAATTAAAACAACCTCAGTCAATCAAAGTGCTGTACAGGGAACAAATACAATATAGAATAACACAAGTCAAATAATAAAGCAATAATTGAAAACAAGACAATAACTAGAAACATATATAAACCTATAGAAATGTCAAAATGTCATGTTCAAGTATTAAAGGGGACCTATCATGCAAAATGCACTTTGTGATGTCTTCTATACATCACTGTGTCCCGGTGCGTCGGGGAACTCACGCAGCGTCAGGAAACACAACCCTCTCTCTTTTCCTCCCAAATCTCAAAAAAACGGGGAACAACGAGCAGATTCAATGTCTGACGTGTTTTGGACGTGATCTCGTCTTTGTTTACATTAGCATCGCTAACACTCAGAGCTAACCTGTACTGGAGAGCACATGAGGAAATAAAGAAAGGAACTTTGTGATAAACCTGCACGAGAAAAAGCATTTGAGCTCCATACTGGTTCAGAAATAATCCTTGATGTGGTTTAGAACAGGATGGCGTTTTATCACAGCAGAATTTAACTTTATCTCCGGTACAATTCTGATCAGGCATTTTTTTTTCAGAGCTAAGGACCCAAAATCCGCGTTTCTCTAAACAGGGCTGAAACAGAAAAACACATCATAGACATGTTTTTATATATTTGTATATATCTGAGACCCATAACATATGCCTAACAATAGCGTGATAGGTGACCTTTAAAAGCCTCTCGTGGCACGTTGGCGTGGTGTTGTGAGACCAGGCCAACATCACGATGGAGCTGATGTAAGACGGTGTAAAACCTGCAGGACAGCGACTCTCTGCGGTTCAGATCCGGAGCTTCTTTGCTTAATATTGAATGGAAATCGTCGCAAAATGAACCGAGACGATATGATAATATGTCAGAAACCTCTATATCTAAACATCTACTGTAAGATGGCTTTGAATAGGACATTGATTTTGCACCCCTTCCTTCTATGATGTGCAGTTCAGTTCATGTAGTGATGGCCCCTCGGTGGACCTGTTGTTTTTCTGTTTGAGTGCAGAGAGTGGGATGCCGCCCTTATTCCTTCCACTCGGTCGCACATGGATCATCTGAACAAGCTCAGTGAAGAGGAACCATGTTAGAGAGGAAGAGGAGGTGCCTCAGGAAGAAGTGAGAGAAACAACAAACCATGGCTGCCAAATTATTTTAATATTAATCACAACATTGGCTTCTTACGACTGAATGAACACGAACAGTATTGACGTTTAAAATGCACACTGCAATCATAGAGAACGCTTCTTGGTGCAAATATAAATTGTTTACAAGAGCACACACTGGTCTATACTCTAGATACTCTACATACATGGTCTATGCTCTATATATTGCCCTCAAAATGCACTCATCGATGCGTTCACTTTAAAATGTCACCTCCAAAAAATAGGGTGAATATTGCTGTATTTATTCCCAGAGCAATCGACCTATATGTTAAAGGCAGTTAGCAGGACTGTAGCACACAATGAACGCTGTTCCAGTGATGTAAAGTAACTAAGTACATTCACTCAAGTACTGTACTTAAGTACTATTTTTGAGGTACTTGTACTTTACTTGAGTATTTCCATTTTATGTTACTTCGTACTTCTCCTCCTTTACAGTTCAAAGGTACATGGTGTACTTCTACTCCATTACATGTATTCAATACCCTTCACAGATCTGGATGAATGATGTGAAATCTAATCAAGTGTTGAATCAGACTTTAGTTCCACCTGGAGTAAATCCACCAGCTACCCTGCAGTCTACAAAGTACTTCAGACTAGCTGCACCTTCACCAGCTACCCTGCAGTCTACAAAGCCATTCAAACTAGCTGCACCTTCACCAGCTTTGAGAACACTTTCATGATCAATCATTATAAAACATATCATATATATTATTCTGAAATGGACCAATCTGCACAACGAATACTTTCACTGTCTTTCACTATATTTTGATGAGAATACTTTCCTACTTTCACTTGAGGAACATTTTGAATGAGGACTTTTACTGTGACAGAGTATTCCTACATTCTGGTACTTCTACTTTTACTCAAGTACAAGAGCTGAGTACTTCTACTTTTACTCAAGTACAAGATCTGAGTACTTCTACTTTTACTCAAGTACAAGATCAGAGTACTTCTACTTTTACTCAAGTACAAGATCTGAGTACTTCTACTTTTACTCAAGAACAAGATTTGAATACTTCTACTTTTACTCAAGTACAAGATCTGAGTACTTCTACCTTTACTCAAGTACAAGATCTGAGTACTTCTACCTTTACTCAAGTACAAGATCTGAGTACTTCTACTTTTACTCAAGTACAAGATCTGAGTACTTCTACCTTTACTCAAGTACAAGATCTGAATACTTCTACTTTTACTCAAGAACAAGATCTAAATACTTCTACTTTTACTCAAGTACAAGATCTGAGTACTTCTACCTTTACTCAAGTACAAGATCTGAGTACTTCTCCTTTTACTCAAGTACAAGATCTGAGTACTTCTACTTTTACTCAAGAACAAGATTTGAATACTTCTACTTTTACTCAAGTACAAGATCTGAGTACTTCTACCTTTACTCAAGTACAAGATCTGAGTACTTCTACCTTTACTCAAGTACAAGATCTGAGTACTTCTACTTTTACTCAAGTACAAGATCTGAGTACTTCTACCTTTACTCAAGTACAAGATCTGAATACTTCTACTTTTACTCAAGAACAAGATCTAAATACTTCTACTTTTACTCAAGTACAAGATCTGAGTACTTCTACCTTTACTCAAGTACAAGATCTGAGTACTTCTCCTTTTACTCAAGTACAAGATCTGAGTACTTCTACTTTTACTCAAGAACAAGATCTGAGTACTTCTACCTTTACTCAAGTACAAGATCTAAATACTTCTACTTTTACTCAAGTACAAGATCTGAGTACTTCTACCTTTACTCAAGTACAAGATCTGAGTACTTCTCCTTTTACTCAAGTACAAGATCTGAGTACTTCTACTTTTACTCAAGAACAAGATCTGAATACTTCTACTTTTACTCAAGTACAAGATCTGAGTACTTTTACCCAAGTACAAGATATGAGTACTTCTTCCACCTCTGCGTTTTTTGTCACTAAAGTGAATTGTTATTATCATTTGTTCACAATCATACAGCCCTAAAAATATATACATTTCACAAAAGAGAGAGACTGTCCTGTCCTCGCTTTGTCTCCGTCAGAGCGGCACAAGAGACATCAGAGCACATGAAATGATTCCTGGTCTCATGATGATTAATATCAATCATGTTTGCGTAGCGCTGAGAGCCGAATATAAACCTTATTGTTATCTCAATGAGCCGCGACCATGTTAACCAGCTCTGACTAATGGGGTTAAGCTGCTGGGAACACTGGGAACACTGGGAACACTCAATCTACTCACAGGTTTCACACAATTCATTACGTTTCTCTGACTCAGACTCAAACGCTGGACATGCTCTGATGGTGCCCCTTGTCCTTTAGTTTAATGGTTATAAAGATGAGAGCACTAAAAACACAGCCTGCAGGAATCACAGCCCCGCCCACTTTCCGGTGAAAACAAAGAATTAGCACCGAGCGGCAAAGATCATTAATTATCATGATATATCGTCCCTGAAAGCCGCTGTCGTGTTTTGCAGAAAAATATCCAAAGTTGCTTTAATTTAGAAAAGAATGAAAGCAATGATTAGGCTAGGGTTAGGGTTAGGGTTAGGGTTAGGGTTAGGGTTAGGGTAAGAGAGGACCAATGAGACCCATCTGTTAATACATGTACGTATATTGGTATCACTTCATTACAGCTAATGATGCTAACGAGGCTAACGACAAGTAAACAGTCGTAAGTCAAAGTAGTGGCTGTACACGCTGCATTCAAATATAAAACACTGAGGAACCAAGGACATGCCAGTTTCAGTGTTAGCTGCGGCCTGCAGGACATCGACTGAGATTGATTTGAACTAAACCATAAATCAGCTGCTCATGGATCACCAATGGAATTGTTGCCTGGCTCAACATCGTAATGGGGCTCCTTGTAGACAAAGAAACTCACTGTATTCTACATTTTTTGATGTGATTGGGCGAAAGCCGCAGAAATCTGTATTTACCGCCAGTCACGTGACAGCGATTTCACCCAAAAAGGGGCGGGGCCATGACGTAGAGGGTAATTACTAGATTGGTTGCTCTCATGTAAAAGGCACACATTCATTCAGATGATTATTTGGAGTGTACCAGTTAATATATTTGGTGCAAGACAGTCTTTTAAACATTACATTTCAGAACTGGCTGCTGAATGTAAAGTAGACTTTGTTTTGAATTGAACGATACACAGATTAGTCTCCATCGTTAGTAATAACTGTATGCCAGAGACAGCCACATGACACTCACCTCTTCCTCAGCGGCTCCATGAAATCAGACCTGATCTCTGAGGATTTGATTTGCTTCAATTAATGTTTAATAAGGGATGTGTGCAGAGCGTGAGTTTGCATACTGAGACATCGATACTCGTCCACATCCTCTATTGCCTAAAGTCTGGATCATCCCAGCCAACGCAGAGTGTGCATGGGAACATGATATCAGCACAAAGTATCACATTAAAGAGCTCACGCTGGCTTTGAAATGGGACAGATAGATAGATGATAGATAGGTAGATACTATGTAAGTGTGGTTTTTGAGGTTATTGAGAAGGTTTAATCTATGTCTGACATTTTTAGGATCAATAATGGCTTTCAAATCAACCCAAAACTCATCAAAATCACCTCACCGGGAGTACACATATGACCACTTTCTGCTAAAAAACCGCAATGTTCGATTCTGAAAGTGTCAGAAATAGACTCAGCATCCTCCATTATCTCCAAAACCACTCAGATCTGGTATGCTGGGGACCCCTAGTATACATTTCTAACATAAAACGTTAGGGTACTCAACATTCACAGGTTCACAATAGGACTCTATGAGCTGCAGACAGACTAATAGCAGCAACCATTCTGAATCTCAAAGAGCTTCAGATGTCTGACAAAGTTTAACAGAAGCGGTAAAGGTTCATGCGATGCGATCCAGCAGCGTTTTATTATCAGTTTGCCTTTTCCTGCGTGCTCTATCTACCTCTATAAAAATGCAGGGGCGGGGAAGGCGTTCAGAGGAAAGATATTCTGATGTTGAAGGCCGGCGTGGAGCTGGAAGCAGACGGAAAGGTCCGGGCCACACGCTCTGACAGCGGGAGATAACACTTCACAGAACCGCTTAGTCAAAGGAAGAGAGGAGAAATAAGGGAGGAGAAATACTGCCCTCTGAGGAATGAATAGCAACAGTAATTAACTTTCCCATCAGGTCCATGATACAGCTTTCTCTGGACTTCCTGTCTGTTACCCTGGAACTGTGTGTCCAATAGAGGGTGCAGGAATGAGTCATATAACCAGAAATGAATCAGCATTTTTAGCACTAGCTGTTCAATGGTTTTCTGAATGTGATGTTATCCTGAAATAAGGTCTGTGGTTAACACAAGCTGGAGAGATTTCTATTCTACGATATAAAATACGTCACTAAATACCCCACTGGTGGATTTAAAAACGGAGGTTGCTAACAAGTGTCTAAATGAGACGACTAAACGTCATCACGCCCAACATTAGCCTCCTTTAGCTTAGCGGTGGTGACGTGAAGTCATGTGACCGTGCTGTAGTTCCTTTATAGCCCAACATTAGCCTCCTTTAGCTTAGCGGTGGTGACGTGAAGTCATGTGACCGTGCTGTAGTTCCTTTATAGCCCAACATTAGCCTCCTTTAGCTTAGCGGTGGTGACGTGAAGTCATGTGACCGTGCTGTAGTTCCTTTATAGCCCAACATTAGCCTCTTTTAGCTTAGCGGTGGTGACGTGAAGTCATGTGACCGTGCTGTAGCTCCTTCATAGCCCAACATTAGCCACCTTTAGCTTAGCGGTGGTGACGTGTGACGATGAAGTCATGTGACCGTGCGGTTAGTTCCTTTATAGCACCAACATTAGCCTCCTTTAGCTTAGCGGTGGTGACGTGAAGTCATGTGACCGTGCTGTAGTTCCTTTATAGCCCAACATTAGCCTCCTTTAGCTTAGCGGTGGTGACGTGAAGTCATGTGACCGTGCTGTAGTTCCTTTATGCCCAACATTAGCCACCTTTAGCTTAGCGGTGGTGACGTGAAGTCATGTGACCGTGCTGTAGTTCCTTTATAGCCCAACATTAGCACCTTTAGCTTAGCGGTGGTGACGTGAAGTCATGTGACCGTGCTGTAGTTCCTTTATAGCCCAACATTAGCCACCTTTAGCTTAGCGGTGGTGACGTGAAGTCATGTGACCGTGCTGTAGTTCCTTTATAGCCCAACATTAGGTTTTCACCCTCCTGTCCACACAAGTGAATCCACTCTTAAGTATGATTGTATGAAAATATTTGTAATGAACTTGTTAAGGTCCCTGGGAAGAAGAACCCCATTCATCTGAGTAAACACTGTGAATCTGTATTTGATCATTTTACAGTAATAAGCGTAATATTTAAAACATAAGTATTTTGGCAAGCTATTGTTGTGTTCAAAATTCCAGGAAAGACAGACAACTTCTAAGTTTAACTATTTATTATAAGGGAGCTAAAGATATATATTCACTTGGCCAAGGACTCCGTCACGTCATAGAAATCTGTAACCACGGGAAAGAGCCCCGAACCTCATGCGTGCATACATTTTTATTACACAAGGCGTTGCCCGTACATTTATGATTGGTCAAGACTAGCTGAAGAGATACCGTGGTTGAGACTTGGTTCTCTTTGGTAGGTGCACAGACTTTGAAAAAAGTCTCTTGGCAACACGATCCTCCAATCAGCATTCGGCCAGCCTGTGATTTGTTTTTGCCGAAGCTTTCTGCAGATATAGTGGAATCTTGGTTCTACTGATTCCTGGCTATGAGTGGGAGCGGAGGTCACCCAAGCTCAAGGTCAGAGTCTCAGTAAGTCTTCTTACTACGTCTACACCTGGCTTTGCTACATCAGTATTGCAAGCTGAAAACTTTCTTCCGACTATTCCCCTCGTTGGTATCTAAGCCATCAGAACCTGGGATTAGTGATTGTGTCTATTTATTTTATAGTCATAGCAATCTCATGAGCACAATAAGCATATCATGTAATATAAGAATCCCTCTTGTAATGTTATATACAAATAGACTCCACACTATGTACTAGGTTGTAAAATGCTGATTGAGCAGTGTAACTTAAATGATCTGCGTCACGATTGGTTGGTCCATTGCATCCTTACGGAGGTAATCAGCCATTTAAGCATCTAAGCTCTGTTCCTGTAATATAGAGCATTCGAACATCTCTTTTCATGGCTAACTTCCGGGTCATTTCCCTCTGTAGGAACCTTAGGTCAAATTGACAATTAGACCACAAGCTGCCTACTTTTCCTGTCTGTCCACCGCATCTAACTTCTTTACCTCTCCCTTAGTCCCACTGAACTGCCACTGAACTCCCAATCAAGTCGCAACACTATTTTAAACCCTTGATTGCTGCCCTGAATGTGTGTGTGTGTGTGGCCTAGTATTACCATCCTTGTGGGGACCTACATCTGTTTACACAGTCACGTGTGGGGACTCGCCTCCCTTATGGGGACATAATGGAGGGGAATCATTAATTTTAGGGTGAAGACTTGGTTAGGTTTAGGGTTAAGGTTAGGGTTAGGGTTAGGATTAAGCATGTGTTGGTTATGGTTAGGATAAGTCTCCAGGAAATGCATGTAAGTCAATGTAATGTCCCCTGAAGTGATGTATACATGGTATGTGTGTGTGTGTGTGTGTGTGTGTGTGTGTGTGTGTGTGTGTGTGTGTGTGTGTGTGTGTGTGTGTGTGTGTGTGTGTGTGTGTACTGCAGTCAATTACAGTGTGTACATGACGGCTTTTAATGGATACAGGAACTATCTTGTCTTGTTATGCTGCTGCAACACAAACATTTCTCAAATTGGGATCAATAAAGTACTTCTTATCTTATCTTATCTTTTCAGGGCTTTGAACATGATGAAACCAAACCATATCCAAACACACACACTGTTGTTTTTCTTTTGGTTTACAGGATGTACTATAAGCCCGTTTAACAACATGACCCACTTCTTATTGTCCTGTTAGCGGCTCCACTTTAACGTCTTGTTTATTGACTAGCTAAAGTAATTGATCCACAAAGTTTCCTTTTATTCCCACTTAGTCGTGTTACTGTGGAATACTCCATTCTGATGGCAACTACCAAAAACCCAAGATGTTCAAAACAATCATTCACAAACCATGCACATTATCCCGCTAATAGCACAGTATACATATTAAATAAACCAACAACCTGCCTCACAATATTGATTTAACATTGATCAGATTGCCTCTGCTAAATATAAATAGTCCGATCCATTGCGTACCGACGTTCACATTTTACTTTTCCATTAACCAGTCTTTAAACATACCGTGTTCCTGTGTCCCTTAGCAACAGTCTTCTATCCTTAGCAACGGTCTGTTATAACAAAAATAACAGACCTCTGGAATGTCCAAATTGACCAATCAGCATCCAGTATTCATCCAAGCCGTATAATAACGTAGAAATAACACGTCCAGTAAAGAAGCTTTTTGACTGTATTCTACACTCAGTAAGCTTTGACTATTAAATCAACTCATGGAGCACCATCATTTCTTCTTTTAATCGCTTTTTAGAGTCACGCAACATGCATCTTTCTCCCGTTCAAGCTTTCCGTCTTGAATCTCCTTATTTTGCGTTTCTTTCTATGTGTTTTTGGAGAGTTGTGTGATATGCATCTAGTCCTTGGGATCGTCTCACACCCCATCTGGCCTCTTTATTTTACTCTCTCTCTCTCTCTCTCTCTCTCTCTCATGATGTATTTGCTTGGCTGCCGATAATAAACCCATCACCTCTCTCTCTCTCACACACACACACACACACACACACACACACACACACACACACACACACACACACACAGCAGAGATATTAACACCTCCCAGAACGTGTTAAATATGTGATTCTCTTCCATCGTATCATTTTCACTCCCCCTCCTCTCCGCTGTAGTATATATATATTTTTTGGGATCTGCTTATCTGGCAGTATAAATATCCCACAGTCGATACCCCCCCCCCTCCTCAGCGAGTCTGCAGTCCTAATGGCCTCCATGAGAGATACGATTGGTAGACTTAATTGTGGCTGGAGGGCCGAATGGGAATAAAGTGAGTAAAAAAAGGAATGGGGGGGGGGTGTTGTCTGGCTGGTTATAGGGCTGTGTTTCCTTTCTTACCGTCTGCAACTACACACACATCCCTCTAGGTTTAGACGCCTTGTTTAACATTTATTGTATACCTTATTTGTTTATTTATTGCCTCAATTCATCCACATATTTTGAAACTTAAATCATTCACAGATGGACTTTTTCCCAGATTACAAATGAATGTTTTCACAATAATTAAAAAAACAAAGCAATAATAATTCATCCAAATTATGAAAACCCTATTATATATTTTAAATCCAAGTAATATTAAGAGGGGACCAAGATATGTCCTTATAAAGTCTTCCATGTGGTTTCCCATGCATCAATTCATCAAGGGCCTATCCATGTTCATATCCACATGTGCCTATGCATACTATGTATATATTCACATTGTGTAGACAGCAGGTAAACAGAACTGAACACAGTGAAAAAAGGAAGACATTCAAGTTGTTTCAAGTTATAAATGTTAGCCCAATCCAATTCTCTTTTATTGTCTTTATTTGTGATTTACACCTGTGTGCTGGGAGGGAAGAGATAAGTGGGGATAATACAGCAACGACCCTAATGTAATGTCTCCTCAGATCCCCGACTGTAATACCATCAGAGCACCGAGGTGTCATTAAAGGAGATTAATGGAGCGTGGAAATAGGAAAAATACTATTTGTCTCTGAGTGTGAAGGCTTGTTTCTGCTGAAGGATCGTGAAGAGATGATGTTTCCTCCAGATTTATGAGGAAAATACACTACAGGAATGCACTACTGCTTTCGTCTCGTGTAGCATTAATGGATAAGCTACACTACAGCGACATGTAAATACAGAGAATGACCAAGCAGTTATAGGTTTCACCGGGACAAAGAAGATCAGGTCATAGTATATTCCTGTAGGTTTGTAGAATGGTGCAGGAATGGGTCCTTAAACATGGAAATGAGTCAGCATTTTAGCACTTACCTCGTCTACAGTTCAATGGTGTTCTGAATGTGTTTTTGGTTCCTGAAAAAAGGTCTGAGGCTAACACAAGCTGAACAGATTTTAACGTTTTGTTCTACGACATAAAATAAGTCAGTAAACACCCCACTGGAGAATTGAATGTGTCTAAATGAGACGACTAAACGTCATCCCGCCCAACATTAGCCACCTTTAGCTTAGCGTGGTGACGTGCTGTAGTTCCTTTATAGCCCAACATTAGCCACCTTTAGCTTAGCGGTGGTGAAGTCATGTGACCGTGCTGTAGTTCCTTTATAGCCCAACATTAGCCACCTTTAGCTTAGCGGTGGTGACGTGAAGTCATGTGACCGTGCTGTAGTTCCTTTATAGCCCAACATTAGCCTCCTTTAGCTTAGCGGTGGTGATGTGAAGTCATGTGACCGTGCTGTAGTTCCTTTATAGCCCAACATTAGCCTCCTTTAGCTTAGCGGTGGTGACGTGAAGTCATGTGACCGTGCTGTAGTTCCTTTATAGCCCAACATTAGCCTCCTTTAGCTTAGCGGTGGTGACGTGAAGTCATGTGACCGTGCTGTAGTTCCTTTATAGCCCAACATTAGCCTCCTTTAGCTTAGCGGTGGTGACGTGAAGTCATGTGACCGTGCTGTAGTTCCTTTATAGCCCAACATTAGCCTCCTTTAGCTTAGCGGTGGTGACATGAAGTCATGTGACCGTGCTGTAGTTCCTTTATAGCCCAACATTAGCCTCCTTTAGCTTAGCGGTGGTGACATGAAGTCATGTGACCGTGCTGTAATTCCTTTATAGCCCAGCAATAGCTTTTTTACTACTAGAGATCGCATTTCCAAAATCCAATGGAGAAATCCATTCATCTTTGTCAAAGGAACCTGGCTCTGCTTACTTCTGGGTCGGCTTTCAAAAATACATCATCACTGCATCACTCTATTGCAATGACTGCTTTTCATTGGTTTGCAGAAGGACACATATCGTTTTTTTAACTCCGTAAACAGAGGAAACCAATGCTTTTCTTCTTTCAACCCAACAGCAACACATATCTGCCATGAAACAGTTGATAAAACAAGAGAATAATACAATAAAAGTATCATAAAACTTCAGAAAAATAATAATTCAGATCCTCGCTCTGCAGGATGTTATTCAGAGGAACGTGTGTGTGTGCTGGTTGTTGTTCCCCCTCCCTGTTGTCAGGCTGGAGAGGGGCTTCTTGAAGGATTTATGTGCTGCTTTTATGGGGTCTCCTCCCAGAATGCTTGGATGGGAATATAAGAAGTTGGGGGTGGGGTGTGTGTGCGTGTGTGTGTGTGTGTGTGTGTGTGCGTGTGTGTGTGTGTGTGTGTGTGCGTGCGTGTGTGTTGTGTGTGTGTGTGTGTAGGGTTTCGGGGGTTAGAGTCGTAGGGAAGCTGTCTCATCATTTATTAAAACAATCTGCAGAAGAAGGGGTTAGCATTGAAGGGGGGGGGGCACCCTGGGAATACTGTAGGTCAAGAGTTGTTTTTCTCGCTAGCAGCACAATTCTTTGTCTGGAAAAGTGAAGACAATAACTGACTGAACTGAACTGGATCTACTTTCTCTTAGCACGTTGCACCTATACCTCTCATTAGCACAGGTGTGAACTGCCAGGTTCCCAACCTGGGGGGGCGCCAGGCCTCAGATGATTTGAGGCCAAATATCATATTTAGACTTTTTACATGTTTACAATACATGATTGTCACTCAAAGCCTTGTCTCTACATTACAATAAAATATAAAAAATAATTAATTAATTTGAATAAGAATGCAAGTTAGTATTAAAGGCATAGAAAGACAGAAATGTATAATTCTTTCTATAGAAATGTTTCTTCTGCCGTCAAGTGTCCGAACCGGGCTTGTCTGGATAAGCGCATGTTTAAACACAGTCTTTGTCCATGCCGGGTTCAGTTGGATTATTCGTCAGTTGCTCCGATCAGATCGGTCTCCTCCATTTTGATTATTTACGACTTTTGAATCCACAGAAACACATCGGCAAAATACGGCTTCCTTTGAGCACGTGTTTTAAACAGTTTAATCCCTTTGTGAATTGTTTCCACTTCCGCCGTCCTTTCATTTCTTCATACAGCGGGAATCCAAATGAATCCTGAGTCCAAGAACCATCAAAGTCGCTCCATAGTGCTCCTTGATTACGCTTTCATCCTCCTTTAACAACATACTTCACATTCATCCAGTTTGTGACAGCAGTTGTAGCATTTTGAGACTTTTCAATCAATCAATCAATCAATGTTTATTTATATAGCCCAATATCACAAATGTTATATGACTCAGTGGTCTTCAGAGTTTTTACAGAATATCAGTATGACAATACGACACCCTCTGTCCTCAGACCCTCTGTCCTTAGACCCTCTGTCCTTAGACCCTCTGTCCTTAGACCCTCTGTCCTTAGACCCTCTGTCCTTAGACCCTCTGTCCTGAGACACTCTGCCCTTAGACCTTCTGTCCTCAGACCCTCTGTCCTCAGACCCTCTGTCCTCAGACCCTCTGTCCTCAGACCCTCTGTCCTTAGACCCTCTGTCCTGAGACACTCTGTCCTCAGACCCTCTGTCCTCAGACCCTCTGTCCTTAGACCCCCTGTCCTTAGACCCTCTGTCCTCAGACCCTCTGTCCTTAGACCCTCTGTCCTCAGACCCTCTGTCCTTAGACCCTCTGTCCTCAGACCCTCTGTCCTTAGACCCTCTGTCCTTAGACCCTCTGTCCTTAGACCCTCTGTCCTTAGACCCTCTGTCCTTAGACCCTCTGTCCTCAGACCCTCTGTCCTCAGACCCTCTGTCCTTAGACCCTCACATCGTACAAGGAAACACTTCCAGAGAAACCCACAGTCTAAAGGGAACATGGGAGAAACCTCAGGGAGAGCAACAGAGGAGGGATCCCTCTCCCAGGACGGACAGACGTGCAATAGATGCCGTGTGGAAATCCAAGAGATAATACATTTACAACATATAGACCGAATGTTAGGAAATGCATGTGTCTGTGATGAGAAGATGAATCCACGAGGATGTCAGCTACAATCTTGTGGAAGCCATCAGGGAAGTAGTAGTAGACTTTTAAACTTTAATTACCGCTGTTTGCCCCCCCCCCCTTGTGTGTGTGTGTGTGTGTGTGGGGGGGGGGGTGCAACTTCCAACAGGAGTCATTTGGGGGGGCTCTTGGGAAAAAAGGTTGGGAACCCCTGAGATAGAAGATAGACATCAATATGTAATCTACTGAGTTGAAATTGGTTTAATTGCATATTAATTGAATAGGGTTTCTTTATTTGGTTCATTCATTGAAATTACAAATAAATCACATTTTTTTGTTTGATCTGAATTAAAAAAACCTGAATAATTCAATTCATGATGATACAAAATGCACAAACTTGAAAAGTCTCTTGTTTGTCTTAATAAATAATTGATCACTTACTAATCAACTTGTTTGAAGGTGATAGGACACAGCGCATGCCTCCTCACTGCTCGCTCTTACTCAGTTTATCATGGTTGTAATTTACAGTCGTTAAATATTTAACCTAATCAAACTACATATCGACTTTCCTGCAGCCTCATATAAATAAAATCCTATTGATGTCGCCTAGAGCAAGATGCTGATGTTACTGTTCACCGGTTTGGTTTATAAACATCATCCTGACAAAATGTCCTCACAGATACAGGTTTATTCAGTTCTCTGAGGGCGAAGAGGGACGGTGTTTAATGTTGACATACAGGTTAAAGACACACACACACACACACACACACACACACACACACACACACACACACACACAGAGGAAACATAAATCACCTCAAAGCCCTTCAGGGACAAAACCATTTTACTCTACTGAGGTGCTTCATCATCATCTCGTCACACACACACATTCACTCACACACTCACACACAACTGTGTTTAAGGTCCAGTGTGTCTGTGGATGAAGTGAGATGTACTGCTTCCTTCAGCCTGCGCGTTAGGACTGCAGGAGAAATATTAAAGTGGACATTTCATTTAGTTGTTGTGCACATGTGGAGTGCCTTCAACCCACAAACTGTGAAGTAAGACATCCAGTCATGTGTTGTGATAATACTGGATTCAACAAGCCATTAAACTGTGGCTGCCCTTACTGTATCACATGCAGGGTCATTAGAAAAGACCTCCCCTTATCTGGGTAAGAGAACCACCTCTGCAATTAACCCCACGAGCCGATCAGATCTCTATAGAGAGGCCAAGTCCCTCCCTTCCCGGAGAGCTCCATGGGACCTTATTGCTGAAAAGTATGTATTGAAGTCAATGGAAAGAGAAACGTTATCTTTCGATCCCGTTTGAATTGTGCCACGAATTACATACATGATGTTTGTCAATTTAAAAGATAATTCTGCAAGTCAAAAAAATAAAATATGTCGTAAAACTGCGAAGTAACATTTGTTTTTGTGTGAAAGCGCTCAATGAACTACATCTCCCATCTCGCACCACACACCCAGACGGCCGTCACGTTGGAACATTTCACTGCTTTCTTTCAGAACGAGGCGGAAAGTATTGAGAGGTGAAAATCACTCCAAGTCTGGGCACGTTGAGAGCTGTGCGCACACAAGGGGAGTTAGTCGGTTCCTAAGAGCCAGCATGCGGGACCGGGACTCTGGGAGTTGTAGTCTTTCTAGTTGCGTATTTTTCATAGTCTTATATTTCAACAGTTTTATGACAAACTGTGACTTTTTTGACACGGAAATTATTATTTAAATTGACAAACATCATATGTGTAATTCGTGGCACAATTCAAACGGGATCGAAAGATAATCTTTCTCTCTCCATCGACTTCAATACATACTTTTTCAGAAATAAGGTCCCATGGGGCGGAAGTAGATGGGAAGTTCTAAAGAGACAGGCACCAAGTGAGGTTCAGACAGTGGGTGTTTCTCAATCGCGAGGATGCTGGCTCGCGTACTTCCAAGTCACAAGTATGCTTCCAACATAAACTGTACCGAAAATAAATACCTCACGATGTCTATCTAATTATGAACTTGCTTTACTTTCAGGAACACATTTTTGGTGATAACACATTTAACAAAGTAACACATTTACCAACACGTGTTCTACGCCACTACTTACTTACATTTAAATGTGTGCTGCGTCGGTTCAGCCATTCTCCGCAAGGGTTTTTGAAATTGGTCCGTGCGCAAAGCATTGTGGGGATTTAAGGACGCTAAGTCTACCCATGTGCAGCCTTGAAATTACCCCCAAACCAAGGACGTGGCCTCTGTGGAATTCCATGTGATGGAGATTGGAACAGTTTTTCGGCGGCACTCTATGACGTAGCATCCTTGAAATATTGGCTTGGAAGCCAGTATCCTCGAGATTGAGAAACGGCCCGTTACACCCCTATTGTTAACATGGTTGTTAAAGAGGCACTTTTCTGCTTTTTGGGGGGGTTTCCCTTTCCTGTAGTGTAATGACATCACTATGTAACACTGGCACTTCCATTGGCTGGCGCTCAAACACATTGTACGTGATAAGGGGCGGGATGTCCATAAGCGGTTGATCACAGCAGAGCCGGCCAGCTAACCAATCAGAGCAGACTGGGCTCTGGTTTCAGACGAAGGGTGAAAAGAGGTGCTGCAGCTAATGTCTCAAACTATTCCTTCACATGTTTGATGTGCGCAAAGCATTGTGGGCATTTTAAGGACGTCAAGTCTACCCATGTGCAGCCTCGAAATCTCGAAAAGTCCTTTGGCGACACTCGATGACGTAGCATCCTTGAAATATTGGCTTGGAAGCCAGTATCCTCGAGATTGAGAAACGGCCAGGGGGTGAATAGAGGAACATTCAGACAGACAGTATGTGAAAATGAATGTGTTTTTTGAACATGTAAACACGTTAGTAGTGCAGTGCCTGTTGGAAATGTTCTTCTGCCTTTCGAAGTAAATCCAAGCACCCGTTTACAGTAGCAACGTTACAGTCCATGCATCAACTGTATGGCCCTAATAAAGTTAATGATATGGTCAGAGTTTAATAAACAGCTTGGAAGGAAGTGGAAGTTCAGACCAACACCTAGATTTATCTTTTTTGTGTTTTTATCACGGTGCTGTAGCATTGTGAAAAAGACACAAATGTCTTCAGATGGTTTTATGGTATCTGTTTAGAAAATGTACAAAAGAATAAATGCTACATTTTGTGGCTGAACTCATTAGTAGATTTAGAAAATGACTTTGTCCATCTTGTCACAGAGTTTGAGTGTCTCTGACGTCCAAGCTTTTACCTGCCTTTGAATCCCTTTGCGAGCGCTGTTGGACTCTAGAAAGCCTTTTCTCTTATGATCCACTCAGACCTGTGATAATGAGAACTCACACTGTGTGTCTGAAGGAGAACCGTCAGATTCACATGAGCACTGACGCCTTAGATTCAATTAAAGACACAGAGAACACCATAAAGCTGCATGCATTCAGACTGTTTTCAATTAAGAAGACAGGTGAGGAGTTTTTCATTATGACATGTTGATGCTTATGTTACCTGGATGAAGCTACAGTGAGTGGCAGTCAGGACATATTTTCAGTTTCAGCCAAACAGCTGTGAGGATGAACTCTGACTGGGGGCTTTGTTCTTCACTTCACACACTTCAAACACACACACACACATGGACATAAAGAGACGTGTGTGTGCTGAAATGTGGAATACACACACACACACACACCTCCACTGATGTTCCCAGTGGTGCACAAGGTCAGCAGGGAACAAAGAGACAGGGGGCAAGGCCATTTCATAACCTCTGTTATATCACATCTACACACACTCTGTCAGTAAGCATAAAGGAAGGTGTTTCATATCATATATAGAAATGTATTCCTCTGAAACATCTGTGTAAATGCATCCCACTGACAATCTGTAAAACAGTGTTTTTATAAAGACTCTCACTTCCGTATCTCCAGACACAGGTCAGCACTTTAAGTCTGACCTAGGGTGTTCAATTAAACTCTAATTTGAATTACGAGAGCCACATATTTGGCCGTAGCTAGATAGCTAACATTGTAATGCTAATGTGAGCTAGTTAACTAATTAGATAGATAGCTACCATTGTAATGCTAATGTGAGCTAGTTAACTAATTAGATAGATAGCTACCATTGTAATGCTAATGTAGGCTAGTTAACTAATTAGATAGATAGCTGCCATTGTAATGCTAATGTAAGCTAGTTAACTAATTAGATAGATAGCTGCCATTGTAATGCTAATGTAAGCTAGTTAACTAATTAGATAGATAGCTGCCATTGTAATGCTAATGTAAGCTAATTAACTAATTAGATAGATAGCTGCCATTGTAATGCTAATGTCAGCTAGTTAATTAATTAGATAGATAGCTGCCATTGTAATGCTAATGTAGGCTAGTTAACTAATTAGATAGATAGCTGCCATTGTAATGCTAATGTAAGCTAGTTAACTAATTAGATAGATAGCTGCCATGTTAATGCTAATGTAAGCTAGTTAACTAATTAGATAGATAGCTAACATTGTAATGCTAATGTAAGCTAGTTAACTAATTAGATAGATAGCTGCCATTGTAATGCTAATGTAAGCTAGTTAACTAATTAGATAGATAGCTGCCATTGTAATGCTAATGTAAGCTAATTAACTAATTAGATAGATAGCTGCCATTGTAATGCTAATGTAAGCTAGTTAACTAATTAGATAGATAGCTGACATGTTAATGCTAATGTAAGCTAGTTAACTAATTAGATAGATAGCTGCCATTGTAATGCTAATGTAAGCTAGTTAACTAATTAGATAGATAGCTAACATGTTAATGCTAATGTAAGCTAGTTAACTAATTAGATAGATAGCTGACATGTTAATGCTAATGTAGCTAGTTAACTAATTAGATAGATATTGTAATGCTAATGTAAGCTAGTTAACTAATTAGATAGATAGCTGCCAGTGTAATGCTAATGTAAGCTAGTTAACTAATTAGATAGATAGCTGCCATTGTAATGCTAATGTAGGCTAGTTAACTAATTAGATAGATAGCGGCCATTGTAATGCTAATGTAAGCTAGTTAACTAATTAGATAGATAGCTGCCATTGTAATGCTAATGTAAGCTAGTTAACTAATTATATATATATATTGTAATGCTAATGTCAGCTAGTTAACTAATTAGATAGATAGCAAACATGTTAATGCCAATGTAAGCTAGTTAACTAATTAGATAGATATTGTAATGCTAATGTAAGCTAGTTAACTAATTAAGTTAACTAGCTTAGATAGCTAACGTTTTGCTAGCTTGTCATATGTCATCCTGCAGTCACTAACAGAGAATTGATGCTGTAAATCCATCCAATCGCCTCAGTGTAGCTGACAATGATCTTGAATAAAACTCCTCGTTTACTAAGCTGCTGGAAGAACTAACACATAAGCATTTAAACAGGAAGTGGGGAAACAGGCGGGGCTACATAAGGTGAATAGACAATCATTTCCTGGACATTTAGAATTAAACAAATACTGATATGTAGGGGACATACGTTAAATGCTCCACTGCTCCTCCTCTCAGTGCTCCTTCACACAGTGTTTATTAGAGGGTTAACCTTTTACTTTAAATCACAGCATCAGCCTGCTGCTCGCCGGCAGGTCTGCATGTTGGACCATTATTCATTCTGTCATCACACACACTCACTGACCAGACATTCAGCTGATTGGTCTACAATTCAAGCAGAAATACCTCTTTCTAAAGTCGAGGCAACCCACGCCTTTTTCAGCCTCTCTGGTGACAAAAATCTGGAATAAATAACGGCTATTTTTCTTTTTTGTTGCACGGTAGACAATGATTTGAAAGGAACACCTTATAGATTGGAGACGAGGTGATACTGTGACACTGAATTAAAAAAAGTTGTATTCATTTTCTCAACGTATGTGCATCATATCCTTCCAGGTAATGGTTAGGAACACTTAGGAAATAGAACGTTTATTGTGTGTGTTTAGATTCCTTTGCTTTTACTGACAACATGCTGACTTACCTGCATGCTTGATATATTGGGAGAAATAAACAAAACACAAGAAAATCTAATCTTGAAAGACACTTCCAGAACAAGCACACAGCCTCTTAGTTATAGCAGGTAGGTAAAAGCTTTGGAGGAAAGTCGAATTCCCTCAAGAGAAACTGATAAATGATTAATGGACAATGTTTGTCTATTGTTATAATTAATGGGGCGAAGCCTGCGAGCTAGTTCAGGCAGTCAACTGGAGCACCAATCATACATTAACACGTGACACCTCGTCCCTCTAACAACCAACCAAACGCATTCTCCTAAACATGCCGCTCTATTGACTTGCTGTTGCTGCGTTCATGTTCCTGCTGCTGTGTTTCATGTTGCTGCTGCTCGCCTGCCCCCCCACCAACCCAGCTCCATCCCAGCTTCCACCCCAGCTTCCACCCCAGCTTCCACCCCAGCTTCCACCCCAGCTTCCACCCCTGCTTCCACCCCAGCTTCCACCCCTGCTTCCACCCCAGCTTCCACCCCAGCTTCCACCCCAGCTTCCACCCCAGCTTCCACCCCAGCTTCCACCCCAGCTTCCACCCCAGCTTCCACCCAGCTTCCACCCCTGCTTCCACCCCAGCTTCCACCCCAGCTTCCACCCCAGCTTCCACCCCAGCTTCCATCCCAGCTTCCACCCCAGCTCCATCCCAGCTTCCACCCCAGCTTCCACCCCAGCTTCCACCACAGCTTCACCCCAGCTTCCACCCCAGCTTCCACCCCAGCTTCCACCCCAGCTTCCACCCCAGCTTCACCCCAGCAGAGTATGACT
>CADEHL010000007.1:62500-85574 GCA_902827135.1 Harpagifer antarcticus
ACACACACACACACACACACACACACACACACGAAGAGTCACCTCGTCTTCAGATTTAATCTACAGCTCAGGACTTTCTCACGCCTCCAGCTGCTCACATGTGTTCATCCGAGGATCACTGTCACTAACATGTAGAGAAAACCGTGTGTGTGTGTGTGTGTGTGTGTGTGTGTGTGTGTGTGTGTGTGTGTGTGTGTGTGTGTTTAATGACATTTACTGGTTACTGCCCTCTCCTTTCCTCTCTTCTGGGTATATTAACCTGTCTCTGACCCAGGTAATGATTCCTCTCCCTCAACATTTGCACGTCAGCCCTTCCTGAGAGTCTCCACGCTTCATTTGAATCTGGAACAGACAGCCGGACAGACTGATCTCCATAAAGTCTACTATCGCTTCAACCTTTTGGTCTAAAACCTCTTTTTAATCATGTTCTCGTGCTCCCTCCCTGCAGAGAAGCTAGCCGAGGCTCAGCGTCGCTCGGCCACGCTGCAGAATGAGCTGCAGTCGTCTCTGGACGCTCAGCGCGAGAGCAACGCTCCGCCCGGCCTGCGGAGACGTAAGACCATGTTCCACCTGTCCCAGGAGGAGCGCTGCAAACACCACAACATCAAGGACCTGAAGCTGGCATTCAGCGAATTCTACCTCAGCCTCATCCTGCTGCAGAACTACCAGGTACCAGGACAATACAACCTCCTTTGGAGGAAACGCTGACATTACCAGATACATACACGTGGGTTTTAGTGGTTTAAAGGGGCCCTATTCTGGGCCATATCTGTATGTAGTGTTTCTACTTTAAAGAGTCCTCTCCTGCTGATGTTCAGCTGTATATCAGTATGTAGTGTCTCCACTTTAAAGAGTCCTCTCCTGCTGATGTTCAGGTGTATATCAGTATGTAGTGTCTCTACTTTAAAGAGTCCTCTCCTGCTGATGTTCAGGTGTATATCAGTATGTAGTGTCTCTACTTTAAAGAGTCCTCTCCTGCTGATGTTCAAGGTGTATATCAGTATGTAGTGTCTCTACTTTAAAGAGTCCTCTCCTGCTGATGTTCAGGTGTATATCAGTATGTAGTGTCTCTACTTTAAAGAGTCCTCTCCTGCTGATGTTCAGGTGTATATCAGTATGTCTCTACTTTAAAGAGTCCTCTCCTGCTGATGTTCAGGTGTATATCAGTATGTAGTGTCTCTACTTTAAAGAGTCCTCTCCTGCTGATGTGATGTTCAGGTGTATATCAGTATGTAGTGTCTCTACTTTAAAGAGTCCTCTCCTGCTGATGTCCAGGTGTATATCAGTATGTAGTGTCTCTACTTTAAAGAGTCCTCTCCTGCTGATGTCCAGGTGTATATCAGTATGTAGTGTCCTCTACTTTAAAGAGTCCTCTCCTGCTGATGTTCAGGTGTATATCAGTATGTAGTGTCTCTACTTTAAAGAGTCCTCTCCTGCTGATGTTCAGGTGTATATCAGTATGCAGTGTCTCTACTTTAAAGAGTCCTCTCCTGCTGATGTTCAGGTGTATATCAGTATGTCGTGTCTCTACTTTAAAGAGTCCTCAATCCGGAGGGAACACAGACTTGCACTAAAACCTTTAAACACTACAGGAAACCGAAAATCCCTAAAAAGCAGAACGGGCTTCTTTTAGTGAGTGTATTGTTCCCCCCTGGTCTGAAATGAAATAAACCCTCCTATCTCTGAGTGAGTTTCTAACCGTTGTTTCCTCGTTGTCGTCCACAGAACCTGAACTTCACGGGTTTCCGTAAGATCCTGAAGAAGCACGATAAGATCCTGGACACCCCTCGCGGGGTTGACTGGCGCGTGGCTCATGTGGAGGTGGCGCCTTTCTACACCTGCAAGAAGATCACTCATCTCATCTCAGAGACAGAGGTGCACACACACACACACACACACACACACACACACACACACACACACACACACACACACTTGCTGCAAGATTTCCTCTGAATAATGATCTGTCTAAATCTGGGCTTATCAAAAATAGTATATATTACACATGTACAGTATGTGAAGTATATATTATTTGGATTTGATTCTGTATATAACATCATATAGATCCTAGCATTTAAGTGCAAGATAAGGGAGGGCAAAGAGGTCAAACGGGATGGCCTGGTGCAGCATACACACACACCCACACACACACACACACACACACACACACACACTATTAAACACAGAGAAACTCATGATATGTTGTTGTGTGTGTTTGCAGACTATCGTGACCACAGAGCTGGAGGGGGGAGACCGTCAGAAGGCCATGAAGAGGCTCAGAGTTCCTCCTCTGGGGGCGGCTCAGGTCAGTTCAGCTGATACACAACAGGAAGTACTATCCGCCGTCTTTCTGTGTGTCATTTGGTTCATTTACAAGTAGGCAGGGATGCTGCGATAGATGAGAGTAACGCATGCGTTTTGAACTACAAGAAGCCCAATGGCGATGGTCAGACATACAAACTGTTAAAAAATGTCCATCCATCATCTGTGTTGATTTATAGTTTAATTTGAATCAATAGGGAACACCTATGTCACTTCCTGGCGAATTTACGGCCTGCCAACTTTTCGGGGGACAAAACTGCATCAGAGCGAAGCAGGAAATAATAGTGTCTTCATGTCTTAAAGCTGCTGAGTCATATGTTGCACCTCAAACAACAAATAAATCCTGAGTTACGGTTTCTTTGCTTCCCATTAATAGAAACTCAGAAGTGTCAGTGTCTGCTGCCTGCCACTCGTCATCAGTTCCCTATTTATTGAAATTAAACAGAATCGACGCAGACCATTGATCTCCAGGGACATTTTCGAATAGTTTGTCTGTCTGACCATCATCATTTTCAATAATGTGATTGTTGAAAACTTCAGAATCTGTATTTACCGCCATTCAAATGCCAGCGAATGTTTTTCCCCCAAAAGTGTGTTACTCTCATCTATTAGGGAACTGAAGCAATAGACCATCATAGTTCTGGTCCAGGCTCTCGTCACCTCACGCCTAGACTACTGCAACTCCCTCCTGGCTGGTCTACCTGCATGTGCCATCCGACCTCTGCAGCTCATCCAGAATGCAGCGGCTCGTCTGGTCTTCAACCTTCCTAAATGTTCCCACACCACTCCGCTCCTCCGCTCCCTCCACTGGCTCCCGGTAACTGCTAGAATCCACTTCAACACACTGGTACTTGCGTACCATGCTGCGAATGGATCTGGCCCTTCCTACATCCAGGACATGGTTAAACCGTACACCCCCAGCGCGTGCACTCCGCTCTGCATCAGCCAAACGACTCGCTGCACCCTCGCTGCGAGGGGGACCCAAGTTCCCATCAGCAGAAACACGTGGGTTTGCTATCCTGGCTCCAAGATGGTGGAATGAGCTCCCCATTGACATCAGGACAGCAGAAAGCTTACACACCTTCCAGACTGAAAACTCATCTCTTTCGACTCCACTTCCAGCCATAGAATTACTAACAAGGCACTTATATACTAACAAAGGACTGGCTCCTCTAAAGCCAGTTGAGTAGCACTTGAAATGTTTGGCTCTATGCAACCTGATGTACTTTATGATTCTGTTCAGGGTTGTGTCTTCCTGGTCGTATGTACTTATTGTAAGTCGCTTTGGATAAAAGCGTCAGCTAAATGCAATGTAATGTAATAGTTACTCTCATCATAACATTATTAGTCTCCATCTGTTACTGGATAGTTATAAAAGACCTCAGTATGCTCTCCATGTCTCTGAATATCCCACCTATCTGCGTCACACTGTATCGTTGTTTTTAAGACGCTGCTGGTGAGTAAAGGTTGGAAACAGAAGGTGAGAGGTTTGTTTTGAGAGGGATGGAGATGGAAAGAAGGAGAAACCATAAGAGGCTTTCATTGATTTTATAAGTGCCTTCTTAATGTTGAACAGGATATCTTTCAGAAGCTAGTGGCACTTTACCTCCATATGTAATATCTACTGTTATTAAAGCATTAATTACTGTCAGCTCTGAAATATATGTGCTTTGTGACTATTGATCTCTACGTCCACCCTGCAGGCGTGTGCATGATATACATATAATCAAGCAGATAGAAGGAGCTCTATATGGATATATGAAGAGTTGCATAATAATGTGTTAATATGTCAAATACATTATGTGTTATTATTTGATGTATTTTCCATTATTAATGTCTGTGTTTCCTCTCTTCCTGCTGCAGCCCGCTCTGGCCTGGACCACCTTTCGTGTTGGACTCTACTGCGGCTTCTTCATCATCCTCGCCATCGCCTTCATTCTCTCTGGTGAGTAAAAAACATTCATTAACTTTTAAAATGTTAGATTTTTTAAAAGCAGGAAATTCTGTTCTGCCGTGACGTATTTTTTTAGGCCGACCCTGAAGGCAGCATAACTCTCTATAAAAGACAATGGGATTTCTGATTTTGGATTATTGCAGAAAATAACGTTTATGATGCTTACACGTTTAGTTCAGCAGGATACTCTCCACATATTAACACCACTTTATAATTTCTGAAGTAAAAAGCTAACGTTAGGCTATAAAGGAACTACAGCACGGTCACATGACTTCACGTCACCACCGCTAAGCTAAAGGAGGCTAATGTTGGGCTATAAAGGAACTACAGCACGGTCACATGACTTCACGTCACCACGTTAAGCTAAAGGAGGCTAATGTTGGGCTATAAAGGAACTACAGCACGGTCACATGACTTCACGTCACCACCGCTAAGCTAAAGGAGGCTAATGTTGGGCTATAAAGGAACTACAGCACGGTCTCATGACTTCACGTCACCACCGCTAAGCTAAAGGAGGCTAATGTTGGGCTATAAAGGAACTACAGCACGGTCTCATGACTTCACGTCACCACCGCTAAGCTAAAGGTGGCTAATGTTGGGCTATAAAGGAACTACAGCACGGTCACATGACTTCACGTCACCACCGCTAAGCTAAAGGTGGCTAATGTTGGTCTATAAAGGAACTACAGCAAGGTCACATGACTTCACGTCACCACCGCTAAGCTAAAGGTGGCTAATGTTGGGCTATAAAGGAACTACAGCATGGTCACATGACTTCACCTCTCCACCGCTAAGCTAAAGGTGGCTAATGTTGGGCTATAAAGGAACTACAGCACGGTCACATGACTTCACGTCACCACCGCTAAGCTAAAGGAGGCTAATCTTGGGCTATAAAGGAACTACAGCACGGTCACATGACTTCACATCACCACCGCTAAGCTAAAGGTGGCTAATGTTGGGCATGACTTTGTTTAGTCGTCTCATTTAGACACTTGTTAGCAACCAACGTTTTTTAATTCACCAGTGGGGTATTTACTGACGTGTTTCAAGTTGTAGAATAAAAATCTCTTCAGCTTGTGTTAACCACACACCTTATTTCAGGATAGAACAGGAAGTGATGAAATGCTGACTCTTTTCAGGGGTTGAGATATATCAAATGAAAGCATCCTCTGTGTTTTTTCAGGTGCCGTGTTCGTACGCTTTGAGAACATTTGGCCTCTGGTGCGTATCTACCGCGGCGGCTTCCTGTTGATCCAGTTCCTCTTCCTGTTGGGCATCAACACTTACGGATGGCGGCAGGCCGGAGTCAACCACGTGCTCATCTTCGAGATCAACCCCAGGAACAACCTCTCACACCAGCACCTGTTCGAGGTCAGGACTGGAACGTTTTTTACTCTTTATACATTTTCTCACATTCTGTATCGACTAGATCGGTGGTTTCCAACCTGGGGGGCGCCAGGCCTCAGATGATTGTCGCTAAAAGCCTTGTCTCTACATTACAATAAAGTATAACAAATAATTGATTAATTAATTTGAAAGTTAGTATTAAAGGCATACAAAGACAGTTCTTTCTATAGAAATGTTTCTTCTGCCCGTAAAGTGTCCAAACTGGGCTTGTCTGGATAAGCGCATTTTTAAAACAGAGTCTTTGTCCATGCCGGGTTCAGTTGGATTATTCGTCAGCTGCTCCGATCAGATCGGTCTCCTCCATTTTGATTATTCACGACTTTTGAATCCACATGAAACACATCGGCAACATCCGGCTTCCTTTGAGCATGTGTTTTAAACAGTTTAATCCCTTTGTGAATTGTTTCCACTTCCGCCGTCCTTTAATTTCTTCATACAGCGGGAATCCAAATGAATTAATCCTGAGTCCAATAACCATCAAAGTCACTCCATAGTGTCCTTGATTACGCTTTCATCCTCCTTTAACAACATACTTCACATTCATCCAGTTTGTGACAGTACTTGTAGCATTTTGAAACTTTAATTACCGCTGTTGCCTTGTCTGTTGCCCCCCTCACACCCCCTTGTGCGTGTGTGTGGGGGTGTCATCCCAACAGGAGTCATTTGGGGGGGCTCTCTGGAAAAAGGTTGGGAACCCCTGGACTAGATGAATTTGTTTCTTTGTGTTTAATATATTTGAATTGATTGGTTTATGTACAATGGGGAGGGGCTTGTGAGAAGAGCTAGTCCTTTAAACAAAACTCTGTAGTGAAAAGAAACCAGTTTGTTTTTCAGTTAAAATGAGTGATCATGCATTTTCTGAAATATGCAGATTAGATTCCACTCAGCTGAACATCCCTAATGTCCACAGGGTTTGATTTGACTCTGGAATAACAAATCACAACATGGTTTGCATATCATTATTCAAATTGCCTTGTTAATTGTGATGATAAGCGTCTGTGAGTTTTTAGAAACGCGCTATCGAAGTGTCATGTATTATACAACACTCTTACATGTTGGCTACATGGTCTGTTTTGGTTGTAATTGTGGTTTAAATATTGTATTGTTGTCATTTGATGTACAATAGTAGAGACTAAGCTGAACACTAGTACCTTTGAACTGTTCTAACCTATCGATGTACCGAATGTATTTTCTATGTGTCTTCAATCTTGTGATTCTTGTTTCTGTGCAGATTGCGGGTTTCCTGGGAGTGTTGTGGTGCCTCAGCATCCTCTCCTGCCTCTACTCGGACTACACTTACCTCCCCATGCAGATCAACCCGCTCATCCTCTACGGCTTCATGCTGCTCTTCCTCATCAACCCCTTCAAGACCGGATACTACAAGTCTCGCTTCTGGCTGCTCAAGCTGCTGGTCAGTCTAAAACACACGATCATGTGTCGCCGCGTAATTCAATTCTATGGTGTTTTTTTTTAAAGGAAGGATTTAATTCAAGCTGTCAGGGTTAATGGATACACAAAGGGAATTGCTGAGTCAGATGTAAACAGGCTTTTTATAGGACTGCCAAACCAAAATAAATGCAAACAAGATGAGACAACGGATCAGTGTGGGCTGAAGATGTATGGTAATAACACGGAGTACATTTGAATTGCAGCACAGACTAAAGTAACCCCACTTTTTAATCAGATAATGTTTTACCTTAAAGCCATGTCATATGTCCAACTTGTAAACGCTCAAATAACTGACAGAAAACTTCACCAATTATGATACGACTATACAATATCAAAAAGGTTTATACAGTGTAAACAAATATATAATTTCTGTCACAGAGTTTAATTAGTATGTTGGATTAAAAAATATTAAAACGGGTCACTGAGGCCCCAGAAGACAATTACTGGAGATACACGTGTCCTGTTATCTTGTTTTCGAGCTGCTGCACTGTGCTGCTGACACAATTTGAATATGGTGTGTGTGTGCGTGTGTGTGTGTGTGTGTGTGTGTGTGTGTTTGTATCTTTATCAAACACAATGAATGCATGTAAAATTCAGATATGTATCTCAAGCCTCATGTTTACAAAACCCTCCTGTGTGACTGTTCTTTGTCTAAGCCGAGCTGCAGGGTGTGTGTGTGTGTGTGTGTGTGTGTGTGTGTGTGTGTGTGTGTGTGTGTGTGTGTGTGTGTGCGTGTGTGTGTGTGTGGAGGGGGTGTAGTGAGACAGAGGGCAGAGGGTTGAGAGATAATAGAAAGCAGCCTCGTCCCAGGGGAGGTGGAGGGTTGTGACTGTGCAATCATTACAGGCACAGATCTATCAGTATGCTGATGCCCTGAGCTCCTCTTCCTCCTCCTCCTCTTCCTCCTCCTCCTCTTCCTCCCCCCTCCTCCTTCCCTTTACAACTCCCCACCGCCCTCAGAATATCGCTCCCTCAGCCCTCCTCCACTCATGCGGCTTCATAATCATACTCAGTTTTTATTGGCTCTCAGTAATCGTAAAAGCTGATAGGGGCTGTTTCTTTTTCAAGGCCGTCGCACACACTCCCTGAAGGACTCGTATCCGGTCCTGCTGATCAGCCTGAGAGTAAACACAGGGTTACATCCAGATCAAATGGACGATACAGGGGGTCTTGAACATGTTCAGTTATTTTTGATGTTGTGTTCTGATCAGATTGCATAGCATTGAATCAGATTTTGTATCGAATTGTGTCACATCACATTGTATAGTATCAGATAGTATCGTATCATATAGTATCGTATTGTTCCAGATAGTATCGTATCGTATCGTATTGTTCCAGATAGTATCGTATAGTATCGTATTATGTCGTATAGTATCAGATAGTATCGTATCGTATAGTATCGTATTGTTCCAGATAGTATCGTATAGTATCGTATTATGTCGTATAGTATCAGATAGTATCGTATCATATAGTATTGTATTGTTCCAGATAGTATCGTATCGTATAGTATCGTATTGTTCCAGATAGTATCGTATCGTATTGTTCCAGATAGTATCGTATCGTATTATGTCGTATAGTATCAGATAGTATCGTATCGTATTGTTCCAGATAGTATCGTATCGTATTATGCCGTATTGTACCAAATTGTATCGTATCAGATCAAATTGTATCGTAACGTAACGTATCAGATGGTTGCGTATCGCCTCTTCTGGTCTCCTATCATATTGTAACATTTCAGAATATATCTTAATACATTTGAACACACTTAAAGAAATAAATACCAAAATAGGCACTAAAAATAATTTCTATTGACAAAGTTCAAAGGGGACAGGATATTAAAATCTCACCACTTCTTCTTCTTTCGTGTAACGTCAGAGGTCCAACTCGGTGTCGTGTAGCCATGCCCGCATCTCTGGTCCTGAGTCGAAGAGGCTGGCTTCCGAGGGTGGTCTCTATAAAGGGACAGGTGGTGATTATGTGTTCGGCAGTCTGCTCAGGGTCACCGCACTCGCATGCAGCACTGTCTGCCAGGCCCCACGTCTTCACTGATGTTTTGAAGCGACCGACCCCAGTTCGTAGGCGGTTTAGTGTGGTCCATTGCCGGCGTGGTAGGTCGTCTCCTCCTATGGCGCCATCTCCTGGGTCCCAGCGATGATGCGGGAGGGCCCGGCTAGCTCCCACTCTTGCTTCCAAGCAGCCGCCAACCATGCATCTCTGGAGATATCCTCAGAGGTGGAGTTGAGAATCTCTTGTGCTGCCTTGTTGAAGGGGAGGCGGGACTTGAGCCTACTTAGAGGCGCTGCTCTCGTTGTCTCATCACTGAGGCCTAGGAAAACAATTAAGGGTTATATGTGTCTCCTATTGCAATTCATGACTTACCTTGTTGTCATTGTGCCGCTGTCACAATGTAAATATGCCTTTCATTACGACACTTTAGAAGCAATGTTCATTATCCGATGAAACAATCTGTTGTTGTTTCCAGCGGTGCTTTAAAATGCGTTCATGCCAGGTGTGATTATGTCTTCTGATCATAAACAGAGGACAGAGGACAGAGATTTCATTATAGGACGAACTGCAGATTACTGCTGTTTGCTGAAGGAAAAGCCTCCAGCTCTGCAGAGGACTGAGCCTTGAGACACAGATGGAGTGTAGAAGAGATCAATGCAGCCTCTGAGTGACAGGTGGAGAGAGATGGGTAATGGTGGATATGTATCAGAGAAAATATATCCATTTTCTCTGACATTTCCAGAAGTGTTTGAACGGGGCGTGCAGTGGCTCCTGAATGTCACATGTGGCCTGAGGGGGGGGTGGACACAGATCATTTTACAAAGCTCGGTCAATAACGGCTGCTGCCAAAAGTCAAATCCCAAATAACATGAGAGCACGACACACACCCTGTGTTTGTGTAGAGACACACACATGGAGACACACACATGGAGACACACATATACACACACACACACACAGACACACACACACACACACATAGATACACACATACACATGGATACACACACATAGAGACACACGTAGACACATAGACACACACACACATAGATACACACACATAGACACACACACATAGATACACACACATAGACACACACATAGAGACACACACATAGACAAACACACATAGATACACACACATAGAGACACACACATAGACACACACACACATAGACACACACATAGACACACACACACATAGAGACACACACACATAGATACACACACATAGACACACACACATAGAGACACACACATAGACAAACACACATAGACACACACACATAGAGACACACACATAGACACACACACATAGACACACACACATAGAGACACACACATAGAGACACACACATAGGCACACACACACACACATAGACACACACACACATAGAGACACACACACATAGAGACACACACACATAGAGAGACACATAGAGACACACATAGAGACACATATACACACATAGAGACACACACATAGAGACACACACACATAGAGAGACACATAGAGACACACATAGACACACATAGAGACACACACACATAGAGAGACACACATAGACACACATAGAGACACACACACATAGACACACATAGAGACACACACATAGACACACACACACACATAGACACACACATAGAGACACACACATAGAGAGACACATAGAGACACATAGAGACACACATAGAGACACATAGAGACACACACATAGACACACACATAGAGACACACATAGAGACACACACATAGAGACACGCACATAGACACACACATAGAGACACACACATGGAGAGACACATAGAGACACACATAGAGACACACACATAGAGACACACACATAGACACACACATAGAGACACACATAGAGACACACACATAGACACACACACATAGACTCACACATAGAGACACACACATAGACACACACATAGAGACACACATAGAGACACACACATAGACACACACACATAGACTCACACATAGAGACACACACACATAGACACACACATAGAGACACACACATAGACTCACACATAGAGACACACACACATAGACACACACATGGAGACACACACATGGAGACACACACATGGAGACACACACATGGAGACACACACATAGACACACACACAGACACACACACATAGACACACATGGAGACACACACAGCAGCAGGGCGTCCTGCAGGAGGCTCAGACCTCTCACGTGAGGTTGTTGCACGCCTTACCCTCCTCTACTGATTAACTGCACACTAACTCATAGTTTCTAATTAGGTTCAAGAGTTGGAAGCCTTTATATATACAGTCTATGGTTGGAAGGATTCAAACTTAATAACAATAGTTTCTTTACGAATACTTTTGAAACGAGCATTAAACACAGATACACACAGATACACACAGATACACACAGATACACACAGATACACACAGATAAACACAGATACACACAGATACACACAGATACACACAGATACACACAGATACACACAGATACACACAGATACACACAGATACACACAGATACACACAGATACACACAGATAACACAGATACACACAGATACACACAGATAAACACAGATACACACAGATACACACAGATACACACAAATACACACAGATACACACAGATACACACAGATAAACACAGATACACACAGATACACACAGATACACACAGATACACAGATACACACAGATACACACAGATACACACAGATACACACAGATAAACACAGATACACACAGATACACACAGATATACACAGATACACACAGATACACACAGATACACACAGATACACACAGATACACACAGATACACACAGATACACACAATAAACACAGATACACACAGATACACACAGATACACACAGATACACACAGATACACACAGATACACACAGATACACACAGATACACACAGATACACACAGATACACACAGATACACACAGATACACACAGATACACACAGATACACACAGATACACACAAATACACACAGATACACACAGATACACACAGATAAACACAGATACACACAGATACACACAGATTACAACACAGATAAACACAGATACACAGACAGATACACACAGATACACACACAGATACACACAGATACACACAGATACACACAGATACACACAGATACACACAGAGACACACAGATACACACAGATACACACAGATACACACACAGATACACACAGATACACACAGATACACACAGATACACACAGATACACACAGATACACACAGATACACACAGATACACACAGATACACACAGATACACACACAGATACAGATACACACGATATAACACCAGATACACACAGATACACACAGATACACAACAGAGTAACACAGATATCACACAGAATACACACAGATACACCAATACCAAAGTAACACACAGATACACACGAATACAACACAGATAAACACAGATACAAACAGATAACACACAGATACACACAGATACACACAGATACAACACAGAATAAACACAGATACACACAGATACACACAGATACACACAGATAAACACAGATACAACACAGATACACAACAGATACACACAGATACACACAGATACACACAGATACACACAGATAAACACACAGATAAAACAACATGATACAACACAGATACACACAGATACACACAGATACACACAGATACACACAGATACACACAGATAAACACAGATACACACAGATACACACAGATACACACAGATACACACAGATACACACAGATACACACAGATACACACAGATACACACAGATACACACAGATAAACACAGATACACACAGATACACACAGATACACACAGATACACACAGATACACACAGATACACACAGATACACACAGATACACACAGATACACACAGATAAACACAGATACACACAGATACACACAGATACACACAGATACACACAGATACACACAGATACACACAGATACACACAGATAACACAGATACACACAGATACACACAGATACACACAGATAAACACAGATACACACAGATACACACAGATACACACAGATACACACAGATACACACAGATACACCAGATACACACAGATACACACAGATAAACACAGATACACACAGATACACACAGATACACACAGATACACACAGATACACACAGATACACACAGATACACACAGATACACACAGATACACACAGATAAACACAGATACACACAGATACACACAGATACACACAGATACACACAGATACAACAGATACACACAGATAAACACAGATACACACAGATAACACACAGATACACACAGATACACACAGATACACACAGATACACACAGATACACACAGATACACACAGATACACACAGATACACACAGATACACACAGATAAACACAGATACACACAGATACACACAGATACACACAGATACACACAGATACACACAGATACACACAGATACACACAGATACACACAGATACACACAGATAAACACAGATACACACAGATACACACAGATACACACAGATACACACAGATACACACAGATACACACAGATAAACACAGATACACACAGATACACAGATACACACAGATACACACAGATACACACAGATACACACAGATACACACAGATAAACACAGATACACACATATACACACAGATACACACAGATACACACAGATACACACAGATACACACAGATACACACAGATACACACAGATACACACAGATACACACAGATAAACAAATACACACAGATACACACAGATACACAGATACACACACAGATACACACAGATACACACAGATACACACAGATACACAGATACACACAGATACACACAGATACACACAGATACACACAGATACACACAGATACACAGATACACAGATACACACAGATACACACAGATACACACACAGATACACACAGATACACACAGATACACACAGATACACACAGATAAACACAGATACACACAGATACACACAGATACACACAGATACACACAGATACACACAGATACACACAGATACACACAGATACACACAGATACACACAGATACACACAGATACACACAGATACACACAGATAAACACAGATACACACAAATACACACAGATACACACAGATACACACAGATACACACAGATACACACAGATACACACAAATACACACAGATACACACAGATACACACAGATACACACAGATAAACACAGATACACACAAATACACACAGATACACACAGATACACACAGATACACACAGATACACACAGATAAACACAGATACACACAGATACACACAGATACACACAGATAAACACAGATACACACAGATACACACAGATACACACAGATACACACAGAAACACACAGATAAACACAGATACACACAAATACACACAGATACACACAGATACACACAGATACACACAGATACACACAGATACACACAAATACACACAGATACACACAGATACACACAGATAAACACAGATACACACAGATACACACAGATACACACAAATACACACAGATACACAGATACACACAGATAAACACAGATACACACAGATACACACAGATACACACAGATACACACAGATACACACAGATACACACAGATACACACAGATAAACACAGATACACACAGATACACACAGATACACACAGATACACACAGATACACACAGATACACACAGATACACACAGATACACACAGATAACACAGATACACACAGATACACACAGATACACACAGATACACACAGATACACACAAATACACACAGATACACACAGATACACAGATAAACACAGATACACACAGATACACACAGATACACACAAATACACACAGATACACACAGATACACACAGATAAACACAGATACACAGATACACACAGATACACACAGATACACACAGATACACACAGAAAACACAGATACACACAGATACACACAGATACACACAGATAAACACAGATACACACAGATACACACAGATACACACAGATACACACAGATACACACAGATACACACACAGATACACACAGATACACACAGATACACACAGATACACACAGATACACAGATACACACAGATACACACAGATACACACAGATACACACAGATAAACACAGATACACACAGATACACACAGATACACACACAGATACACACAGATACACACAGATACACACAGATACACACAGATACACAGATACACACAGATACACACAGATACACACAGATAAACACAGATACACACAGATACACACAGATACACACGATACACACAGATACACACAGATACACACAGATACACACAGATAAACACAGATACACACAAATACACACAGATACACACAGATACACACAGATACACACAGATACACACAGATACACACAAATACACACAAATACACACAGATACACACAGATTGATTCATGCATTCATCACTTCACGACTCGACTACTGCAATAGCATCCTCTACGGCATACCATCCAACCTAATCAATAAACTCCAACATATCCAGAACTCTGCTGCCCGCCTCCTCACCCACACCCGCTCCCGAGACCACATCACTCCCGTCCTCCAGATCCTCCACTGGCTCCCCGTCCGTCAAAGAATCATCTTCAAAGTCCTCCTCATTACCCACAAAGCCCTCAACAATCAGGCCCCCCCCTACCTCACAGACTTGCTGCACCACCACGCCCCTTCCCGCTGCCTCCGCTCATCAGATGCCAACCTCCTATCCATCCCCACCCGCACCAATCACCGGACCTGGGGGGACAGAGCCTTCTCCGTCGCTGCCCCCTCCCTCTGGAACTCACTCCCCCAACCCATCAGAGACTGCACTGACCTCACCACCTTCAACACACTCACAAAAACTCACCTCTTCAATCTGGCTTTTAATGTGTGATTGTTTACTATATATTTATTTGTTGTTCCTTCCTTTTCCCTTCACTATATCTGTAAAGCGTCTTTGAGCACCTGTAAAAGCGCTAACAAATTAAATATATTATTATTATTATTATTATTATACACACAGATACACACAGATAAACACAGATACACACATATACACACAGATACACACAGATACACACAGATACACACAGATACACACAGATAAACACAAATACACACAAATACACACAGATACACACAGATACACACAGATACACACAGATACACACAGATACACCAGATACACACAGATACACAGATACACACAGATACACACACAGATACACAGATACACACAGATACACACAGATACACACAGATACACACAGATACACACACAGATACACACAGATACACACAGATACACACAGATACACAGATACACACAGATACACAGATACACACAGATACACACAGATACACACAGATACACACAGATACACAGATACACACAGATACACACAGATACACACAGATACACACAGATACACACAGATACACACAGATACACAGATACACACAGATACACACAGATAAACACAGATACACACAGATACACACAGATAAACACAGATACACACAGATAAACACAAATACACACAGATACACACAGATAAACACAGATACACACAGATAAACACAGATACACACAGATAAACACAAATACACACAGATACACACAGATAAACACAGATACACACAGATACACACAGATACACACAGATACACACAGATAAACACAGATACACACAGATACACACAGATACACACAGATACACACAGATACACACAGATACACACAGATACACAGATAAACACAGATACACACAAATACACACAGATACACACAGATACACACAGATAACACAGATACACACAGATACACACAAATACACACAGATACACACAGATACACACAGATACACACAGATACACACAGATACACACAAATACACACAGATACACACAGATACACACAGATACACACAGATACACACAGATAAACACAGATACACACAGATACACACAGATAAACACAAATACACACAAATACACACAGATACACACAGATAAACACAGATACACACAGATACACACAGATACACACAGATACACACAGATACACACAGATACACACAGATAAACACAGATACACACAAATACACACAGATACACACAGATACACACAGATACACACAGATACACACAGATACACACAAATACACACAGATACACACAGATACATACAGATACACACAGATACACACATATACACACAGATACACACAGATACACATAAATACACACAAATACACACAGATACACACAGATACACACAGATACACACAAATACACACAGATACACACAGATACACAGATACACACAGATACACATAAATACACACAAATACACACAGATACACACAGATACACACAGATACACACAGATGAACACAGATACACACAGATACACACAGATAAACACAAATACACACAAATACACACAGATACACACAGATACACACAGATACACACAGATACACACAGATACACACAGATAAACACAGATACACACAGATACACACAGATAAACACAGATACACACAGATACACACAGATAAACACAGATATGCACAGA
Organism: Harpagifer antarcticus; assembly: GCA_902827135.1. Taxonomy (NCBI): domain Eukaryota; kingdom Metazoa; phylum Chordata; class Actinopteri; order Perciformes; family Harpagiferidae; genus Harpagifer; species Harpagifer antarcticus. The sequence continues at coordinate 80,292 of CADEHL010000007.1, forward strand.
TACACACATATACACACAGATACACACAGATAAACACAGATACACACAGATACACACAGATAAACACAGATACACACAGATACACACAGATACACAGATACACACAGATACACACAGATAAACACAGATACACACAGATACACACAGATACACACAGATACACACAGATACACACAGATAAACACAGATACACACAGATAAACACAGATACACACAGATATACACAGATACACAGATAAACACAGATACACACAGATACACACAGATACACACAGATACACACAGATAAACACAGATACACACAGATACACACAGATATACACAGATACACACAGACACACAGATACACACAGATACACACAGATACACAGATACACACAGATACACACAGATACACACAGATACACACAGATACACACAGATACACACAGATACACACACAGATACACAGATACACACAGATACACACAGATACACACAGATACACACAGATACACACAGATACACAGATACACACAGATAAACACAGATAAACACAGATACACACAGATACACACAGATACACACAGATACACACAGATACACACAGATACACACAGATACACACAGATAAACACAGATACACACAGATACACACAGATACACACAGATACACACAGATACACACAGATACACACAGATACACACAGATACACACAGATACACACAGATACACACAGATACACACAGATAAACACAGATACACACAGATACACACAGATACACAGATACACACAGATAAACACAGATACACACAGATACACACAGATACACACAGATACACACAGATACACACAGATACACACAGATACACACAGATAAACACAGATACACAGATACACAGATATAACAGATACACACAGATAAACACAGATACACACAGATACACACAGATACACACAAATACACACAGATACACACAGATACACACAGATACACACAGATACACACAGATACACACAGATACACACAGATACACACAGATACACACAGATACACAGATACACACAGATACACACAGATACACACAGATACACACAGATACACACAGATACACACAGATAAACACAGATAAACACAGATACACACAGATACACACAGATAAACACAGATAACACAGATACACACAGATACACACAGATACACACAGATACACACAGATACACACAGATACACACAGATAAACACAGATACACACAGATACACACAGATACACACAGATACAACAGATACACACAGATACACACAGATACACACAGATACACACAGATAAACACAGATACACACAGATACACACAGATACACACAAATACACACAGATAAACACAGATATACACAGATACACACAGATACACACAGATACACACAGATACACACAGATAAACACAGATACACACAGATACACACAGATACACACAGATACACACAGATACACACAGATACACACAGATAAACACAGATACACACAGATACACACAGATAAACACAGATACACACAGATACACACAGATACACACAGATACACACAGATAAACACAGATACACACAGATACACACAGATACACACAGATACACACAGATACACACAGATACACACAGATACACACAGATACACACAGATACACACAGATAAACACAGATACACACAGATACACACAGATACACACAGATACACCAGATAAACACAGATACACACAGATACACACAGATACACACAGATACACACAGATACACACAGATACACACAGATAAACACAGATACACACAGATACACACAGATAAACACAGATACACACAGATAAACACAGATATGCACAGATACACACATATACACACAGATACACACAGATAAACACAGATACACACAGATACACACAGATAAACACAGATACACACAGATACACACAGATACACACAGATACACACAGATACACACAGATAAACACAGATACACACAGATACACACAGATACACACAGATACACACAGATACACACAGATACACACAGATACACACAGATACACAGAGATACACACAGATACACACAGATACACACAGATACACAGATAAACACAGATACACACAGATACACACAGATACACACAGATACACACAGATACACACAGATACACACAGATAAACACATGAATTAAGAGAAAATACAAAGAAACATGAGAACAGAAAGCAGAGGGAACAGGAGACAGCTAATTAGACTAAAGTGTGCATCGGAGGCTAAGGATGCAGGACCCAGACGCAGTGCACACACAGGGGAGGCAGGTATAAACGAATATAAACAGAAGACGAGCTTATTAGAAGTAAAAGATGGTAACGGAGAAACAGCTACAAACGGGGAGAACGAGATAGGACTACAGCTCCACAAGAAACTCTAGTGAAGCAACACTAAGTACACACAAGGTCATGACGACACACGGCCCACCTGGGGAGGGGAGGTGAAACACAATCACCCCGTCACACAGGAGGGAAAGCACAGGACCTGAGAAACCAGGAGACGATAAACACAAAACCTAACACCGTGACAACATGTTATTATAAATGACATATGTTCCCATCCAGCACCAGTCACTTCCACGCTGCTATGGACAATACCGCATCTTGGGTTATCTCCTGCTTACTGAATTATTCTTGCATTTTAATGTGTGAGTTTTTTATACCTTCGGGACTGTGGGATCCTTCTGTGTGTACAACCATATTTTGAGATTGACAATACAGCTTTGACTCTCTCCCTCCTCTTCAGTTCCGGGTGTTCACGGCTCCGTTCCACCGGGTGGAGTTCGCAGACTTCTGGCTGGCCGACCAGCTGAACTCTCTGGTGTTCGTCCTGATGGACCTGGAGTATCTCGTCTGCTACTACATCTTCGAGCTGCAGTGGAGCAACAGCAGAGGGCTGCTGCCCCGCGACCAGGGTGAGACTTTCAACTGCTCTGTCTGTAAGCAGGCGGAACAAAGAGAGGTCAAACGGCCCAGTCTTCTGCTTTAAAGAGTCCTCTCCTGCTGATGTTCAGGTGTATATCAGTATGTAGTGTCTCTACTTAAAGAGTCCTGTCCTGCTGATGTTCAGGTGTATATCAGTATGTAGTGTCTCTACTTTAAAGAGTCCTCTCCTGCTGATGTTCAGGTGTATATCAGTATGTAGTGTCTCTACTTTAAAGAGTCCTCTCCCTGCTGATGTTCAGGTGTATATCAGTATGTAGTGTCTCTACTTTAAAGAGTCCTCTCCTGCTGATGTTCAGGTGTATATCAGTAGGTAGTGTCTCTACTTTAAAGAGTCCTCTCCTGCTGATGTTCAGGTGTATATCAGTATGTAGTGTCTCTACTTTAAAGAGTCCTCTCCTGCTGATGTTCAGGTGTATATCAGTATGTAGTGTCTCTACTTTAAAGAGTCCTCTCCTGCTGATGTTCAGGTGTATATCAGTATGTAGTGTCTCTACTTAAAGAGTCCTCTCCTGCTGATGTCAGGTGTATATCAGTATGTAGTGTCTCTACTTTAAAGAGTCCTCTCCTGCTGATGTTCAGGTGTATATCAGTATGTAGTGTCTCTACTTTAAAGAGTCCTCTCCTGCTGATGTTCAGGTGTATATCAGTATGTAGTGTCCTCTACTTTAAAGAGTCCTCTCCTGCTGATGTTCAGGTGTATATCAGTATGTAGTGTCTCTACTTTAAAGAGTCCTCTCCTGCTGATGTTCAGGTGTATATCAGTATGTAGTGTCTCTACTTTAAAGAGTCCTCTCCTGCTTATGTTCAGGTGTATATCAGTATGTAGTGTCTCTACTTTAAAGAGTCCTCTCCTGCTGATGTTCAGGTGTATATCAGTATGTAGTGTCTCTACATGTCTCCATGCTTAAATGTTCAAAAAGCTCTTTATTTTTCTCTGTGCTGCAGCACCTCTTTTCACCCTCTGTCTGAAACCAGAGCCCAGTCTGCTCTGATTGGTTAGCTGGCCGGGTCTGTTGTGATTGGTCAACCGCTTAGAGATGTCCCGCCCCTTAGCCTATCACGTACAATGTTTTGGAGCGCTAACCAATAGGAGCGCGAGTGTTTAATCTTGAAGTAACGCAGAACACACCACAGGAAAGGGAAACCCCCAAAAAGCCCCTTTAGGACCTCTTTAAATTAATCTTTCAAATGTCTTGCTCTTCAAAATCTGAATTGCCCTACGCTGAAAGCAAACTGATGTTAATGTCCGAACCACAATAATAAATGCTTTTCATTAAACATTTAAGAGAAGCTGAGTGAGCTTAGCATTAAATAATCATGATCAGAACTTAAAGGGAAGACCGGTTAAAATAATCATAGGACACTTTGATCGCTATGTTTTAAGGAAAAGGCTTTGAGAGTCTCAATGTTTTTCATTAAGGTACCTTTTAAAGTGCTTAAATATCACTCTTAAAAAGCTCTTTGATGCACTAATGCATAATGAATAACAGTGTGTATTCTCTACCTGCTGCAAGTCGTGGACTTCCTGGTTGTAAATGTGTCAGAGTAAGTCGACAGCGAGCCAGAAAGAGGACGTGTCCTGTCAGCGGATGACATGTGAACGAGCTTTTAATTGTTGTTCATCCACAGCGACACCTCGGCCTCCAGCGGCCAATTAACACGCAGCTAATGGATCGTTTACGTTCGGCCGCTCAGAGGTCAATGTGTGCTTCTCATAATGAAGAGAATGAGGAGAGGAGGAGGAAACTAGAGATAAATGAATGATATCAGACGGAGATGTCGTACAGGTGGTCTCTTTACATCACATCACATGAGAAGAGTCTCAGGGACACAACGACATGCTGACTGCCGTGGGGTTTGAACCTGTGACCCCCTGATCCCAACACCTACGCACAACACACTGTACCACACGCCTCCTACTTTACTTTTTATTACAATCCAATTAATCCACGATCTTTAATACTGTCATATAGTTTGGGTTAAAACGTTCCCGACTGCTCGGAGTCCTAAATATCTCCTTTATTTCAGATGTTTCAGATTCCTATCATTTATGAATTTAAAAAAGACCGTGTTTTTCTTTATGGGGTTCTCCCTCTCCCGTAGTGTGTTGTATAGGTTTTTAGTGCATGTCAATGGCCTGAAACGCCTCCATTGGACTCCTATATTTGCTTCCAGAACATGGTGACATCACTCACGCTCCTATTGGCTAGCGCTCCAACACATTGTACGTGATAGGCTAAGGGGCGGGACATCTCTAAGATGGTTGACCAATCACAATAAATGCCTGAA
>CADEHL010000007.1:85674-208280 GCA_902827135.1 Harpagifer antarcticus
TGTGTTGTGTGTGTGTGTGTGTGTGTGTGTGTGTGTGTGTGTGTGACCTCACTGCATCACTTCTGCCAGGAACTGAACACACACTTCTCCAGGAAACCAGGAATACTTCAAGCATAGAAACTGATGCTGTGTGTCTCTGCAGAGGAAGGAGTCGGGGTGTTCCCGTTAGTAAATCTAAGTCTGTAAAATGATGATACTTTTTTGTAGGAATAAACTTGTTTTATGGAGTTATTAAACTGTACTCCAGCAGAGGCCTGTCTGTAACCGGGGGAGGATACTTCCTGGTTTAGTTGAACATCAGAAACCCTGTTGCTGAGGCCTTGTTTATTCATTTATTTTAACAGGGACAGTTCACGTTAATCAACATTTCTGTAAATGCTATGTTTCACCTGTAGTCCCTGGACAGATGTTGTGAGTCCCCTTAAAGACACATTAAGTAAATACAATCAAATCAAAACATGTAAATACATTACTGGAAATGTTAATACAAAAACAAAACAAAAATGAACATTAAAACATTAGGGCTGTCCCGAATACCAGTTTTCGGGCTTCGGATATTCCGTAGTAATCAGCAGCGAACCGCTTCAACACGTGTATTTCGGTTTATTTGTTAATGTATAAACCCAATTTGTGTTCTTTGAAATTGAAAAGGATATCACATTGTGTGTGTTACTTTCGTTGCAGTTGTATTCTTTCCCACACACATACGCGTATTGGGCCGAGGGCGACACCGTACTTCCGGTACCGGCATTTTACGCGAGGTGCAAGCGGGCCGAGGGTTTAGCCGTACACCGTCTAGGTGTTGCTAAGCTTCCTGTACTGAATATCATAGTCTATTGCCGTAATCAATATCTAGTCAACTCTAAAATACCACATATATGCAATGACATGATAATATTATTGTGACACGTGGGGTATTCACCTGGTGTTTCCAGAAGATAGACGTAGATGCTGGCAAAATCGCCGAAAGGCCACTTTCGAGGGTCGTTGTGCATACATCTGCAGGCAGTCTGTAAAGGCGACCCGACAACCCACACAGCTATAGTTCACGCTGGTAACGACCTAGAGCACACCCCTCAAGTCCAGAGATGTAATCCGAAGACATGCAGCGATTTCTTCGGTCGTTAATTCAGAAAAAAAAACTAGTGCGCTCTGCCTGGCTACGTTAGCTAGCTGTTTATATTTAGCACCTCCAGGATATTTGCACCTCCAGGAAAATGGCGTATTTATATATATATATATGGCGCGCGTTGCATTGTGGGTAGCTCGTGACGTCACTGTGTGTGAAAGAATATGTCTTAAGTGTAATTTGGCTTGGCTTCCTATTTTTTTATGGACATGCTTTTATTTTGAAGGAGAGTTAGCGCTGTTGACAGGAAGTTGTTGTTGCTATGGAAACAACGTGACGGAGATTAATGGAGAAAAAGTCATATCTACATATAAAGACGGAGAAAGTAAACGATAACGTTTATGGTTACGTGTTGGCACCCTCCGAAGAGGCACAAGCTCTTACGTTGATATTGGAGATTTCAATAAATTCAACAAAAAAAAAGAAAATTCGAAATTGAAACCCGAATAGTACTCCAACGAACGAATATTCGGATATTCGGGTACAGCCCTAAAACACAGACGGTGGGTTGTAAGGAGCAGGAGATTGAGTCAGTGTTAGCTGATTCCTCACGAGCCAGGTTTTGAGTTGGGATTGAATTGAAAGGCCTGACATCGAAGGATCGATTCAGACTTCTGTGTTCACTGTCTTCAGACTTAGTGCTTGTGTCAGATGCAGAGCTACAGCCTTAATGCTGATTCAACCCCACGGGAGGAGGTTGAATCAGGCGGAGTGAACATAGAGCTGATTCTGACACATTTACAACCAGGAGGACAGGCGGAGGAAGGAGAACAGGATGTAGAAGTGTGCGGAGAGCAAGCCTCTGATAGACAGCTGTCTGCAGGGGACATAGAGAGGGTTTTAGCTGCACAGAGACATCCCTCAGTGTTTACATCAGAACCTAGCTGAGGGAGGAAGACAGCGGTGATGAAGAGGGAAATGAATGGAGGAAACCAAAGAGATGAGGAAGAAGAGGACAGAAGAGAGGAAGATGGGGAAAGAGACGAGAGGAGGAGAGGCTGGGAGAGATGGAGGAACTGGACAGAAAGACAGGAAGACAGGGAGGAGACAAGAGGAAGAAGAGGGGAAAGGAGAAGAAGGGGATGAGAGGAGAGGAGGAGAGAGGAATAGGTAAAGGGAAGAGGACAGAGGAGAGGAAATAAGACGTGAGGAGAAGGATGAAGAGGAGGAGGAGTAATTACCGGCGCAGGTCTGAACACATGTCTGCTGGACTCGGCTGGAATAGAGATGAGCTGACAGCTTCATAACTTCATCTCATGTTCTGACCCCTCACACACACACACACACACACACACACACACACACACGGCTCTCAGCTTGAACTCTAAACACACTCCTGCTGCTCTTCATATATTTACATATTAACACCAGCTGAACACAACGTTGCATTTGTTTCAGCTGGTGACAGATTACTGTGTGTGTGTGGTGTGTGTGTGTGTGTGTGTGTGTGTGTGTGTGTGTGTGTACGTGTGTGTGTGTGTGTGTGTATGTGTGTGTGTGTGTGTGTGTGTGTGTGTGTGTGTGTGTGTGTGTGTGTGTGTGACAGGACTAAGTGACCACAGTTAACCCTCACTGAGCGTCCAATCAATGCCCCTCTCCCGGTGTTTAACCTTTAATGGTCTGGTGGGTAACCATCACATCAGCCTCACACACACTGAAGGGTTGAATACTGAACTCCCTCTCCGAGCTGAAGGGAATCGTTGATTATTCTCCGGTGAGAAGAGTCTTTGTTCAGGACGGAGTTTAATCTACGGCCGGAGACCCTCCATCGCTCAGAGGAGGATAAAGCAGGCAGTAACTCTACGTTAGAAATGTTAACGCTGCTACTGGAGACTGTCTGGCTGCTGGAGGAGTGTGTGTGTGTGTGTGTGTGTGTGCGTGTGTGTGTGTGTGTGTGTGTGTGTGTGTGTGTGTGTGTGTGTGAGAGAGAGTCACTATGTGTATGAGAGTCTGTAAGGCCTCATGGTGCTGAGTTATGTCTCAATACAAATCACACCCACATCCCGTCACACACATGCACACACTCAGATAGACACACATACGTCACACACAAACAAACAGTGACACACAGACAGACACACACAAACAGACACACACATGTAGACACTCAGACAGACACACACATGCAGACACACACTCACACACACAATCAGACAGACACACACATGCAGACACACACACATGCATTGCTAATAAGGGGTGTGACTCTTGCAAACCGGTGGTGATTTCATGATTTACTGTGTTAAAGGTGGTGTTGCAACATAACATGTCTAACATTATAGAGTTTGTATATTGAAATAGTTTCCTTTGATGCTACACATGCACGTCTTAGTGATTTAAAGGCGTACAAGTTCAAGTTATAAGAGACATTAGAAAAATGACATTATTATATTTTGACATTTCTAAAATACTATACTATGACTTTAAAAAAAAATTGCCATACTATCGCTTTGACAAAAAAATGTTAACATACTTTACCTTTTTTAAATATGTTCTGACATATTAAAATGTAATGTAATCATTGCAGTGTATTGATGGCAGCAGGGCTCCCTCTAGTGGTCAAAGTGTTTCTGCAGTAACGATCAGAATCCCTTTATTAGTCCAGAGGGGACATTTACGTTGTTACAGCAGAAAAGAGCCAAAGACAGTTTAAGAAAATCTCTTGATGTAAAATCTGTAAAAGAAAAAACCGTGGATTATATTAAATGAGGGTGTAATCTGTATCGTGTGTTTCCTGTGTGTTTCAGAGCAGGGCCACACGGACGCTGACATGTTCTTCTACCTGCTGGTCGTGTTCTCCAGCATCAGCTCGCTCTACACTCTGATCTGGGATCTGCGGATGGACTGGGGTCTGTTCGACCGCGGGGCCGGAGAGAACACCTTCCTGAGGGAGGAGATCGTTTACCCTCACAAGGTACAGAGAGGACAGCTGTCAACACACTGAAACATGATTTATTTAATTTCTGATGTCTCCTCTACATCACCATGTGTCCCCGGTGTGTCCCCGGTGTGTCCCCCGGTGTGTCCCCGGTGTGTCCCCGGTGTCAGGAGACTCACCAAGTGTCAGGAAACACAACCCTCTCTCTTTTCCTCCGTTCCCACATCTCTAAAAACGTGGGAACAACGGAGCTGATCCAGATTTGCTGCGTCATGACGACATTACTAAAATGTGGGCGGGCTTTACACCCACGGGCCAATCAGAAACGTTGCTGTCAGAAACAATGAGACGTGTTCTGGAAGTAATATGGTCTTTGTTTACATTAGCATCGCTAACACTCAGAGCTAACCTGTACTGGAGAGAGTGTGTGCGAAGAAGCAGGAAATCAAAAGGAAGTCACCTTGTGGTAAACCTGAGAGAGAGAGAAAGAGTTTGAGCTCCGTACTGTTTCAGAGATAATCCTTGATGAGGTTTGGAACATGATATGGAGTTTCATCACGGCAGCATTTAGCTGAGCTTCTGCTGGTAGACAGCCTTCTCTTCACAGAGCTCACTGCTTGCATGCGGACGCTCAAAAAGGGGCGTGGCCAGCAGCAGCTCTGGTTACATTTAAAGCCAACCCAGAATCAGCACTTTAGTAACAGGGCTGAAATAGAGGGGTTTGAGGCTAGAATTTTCCGTTTGGTATTTTGAGCAAAGCACTTCAGAGACATGTTTCATATATATCTGAAACCTATAATATATGCCTAAGAAAAGTATAATAGAAGACCTTTAATGTATTTTCTACATACTATAATACTCCCTGCCCCGTGTCTCCAGGCGTACTACTACTGTGCGATAATCGAAGATGTGATTCTGCGTTTCGCCTGGACGATCCAGATCTCCCTCTCCACGACCACCAAGATCCACTCTGTGGGAGACATCGTTTCCACCGTGCTCGCCCCCATGGAGGTCTTCAGGTGGGGTCACACTACTTCCTGTTTACACACACCTGAAGACACACACCTGAAAACACACACCTGAAGACACACACCTGAAAACACACACCTGAAGACACACCATGAGACACACACACCTGAAGAGACACACACCTGAAGACACACACCTGAAGACACCTACCGAAGACACACACCTGCAGAGACACACACACCTGAAGACACACACCTGAAGACACACACACCTGAAGAGACACACACACCTGAAGACACACACCTGAAACACACACCTGAGACACACACCTGAAGACACACGCCTGAAGACACACGCCTGAAGACACACACCTTAAAACACACACCTGAAGAAACACACCTGAAAACACACACACCTGAAGACACACACCTGAAGACACACACACCTGAAAACACACATCTGAAAACACACACATCTGAAGACACACACCTGAAGACACACACACACCTGAAGACACATACCTGAAGACACACACCTGAAGACACACACCTGAAGACACACAACACACACACCTGAAGACACACACCTGAAAACACACACCTGAAGACACACACCTGAAGACACACTCCTGAAGATACACACACCTGAAGACACACACACCTGAAGACACACACCTGAAGACACACCTGAAGACACACACACACCTGAAGATACACACCTGAAGACACACACCTGAAGACACACACACCTGAAAACACACACACCTGAAGACACACACCTGAAGACACATACACCTGAAGACACACACCTGAAGACACACACCTGAAGACACACACACCTGAAGACACACACCTGAAGACACACACCTGAAAACACACACCTGAAGACACACACCTGAAGACAAACACACCTGAAAACACACACACCTGAAGACACACACCTGAAGACACACACACACCTGAAGACACACACACCTGAAAACACACACCTGAAGACACACACCTGAAGACACACACCTGAAGACACACACCTGAAAACACACACCTGAAGACACACGCCTGAAGATACACACCTGAAGACACACACCTGAAGACACACACACCTGAAAACACACACACCTGAAGACACACACCTGAAGACACATACACCTGAAGACACACACCTGAAGACACACACCTGAAAACACACACCTGAAGACACACACCTGAAGACAAACACACCTGAAAACACACACACCTGAAGACACACACCTGAAAACACACACCTGAAGACACACACCTGAAGACACACACCTGAAAACACACACCTGAAACACACACCTGAAGACACACACACCTGAAGACACACACCTGAAGACACACACACCTGAAGACAAACACACCTGAAAACACACACACCTGAAGACACACACCTGAAGACACACACCTGAAAACACACACCTGAAGACACACACCTGAAGACACACACCTGAAAACACACACCTGAAGACACACACACCTGAAGACACACACCTGAAGACAAACACACCTGAAGACAAACACACCTGAAAACACACACACCTGAAGACACACACCTGAAGACAAACACACCTGAAAACACACACACCTGAAGACACACACCTGAAGACAAACACACCTGAGGACAAACACACCTGAAAACACACACACCTGAAGACACACACCTGAAGACACACACCTGAAGACACACACACTGAAGCACAACACCTGAACACAACACCTGAAGAACACCTGAACACAACACCTGAACACAACACCTGAACACAGCACCTGAAGACACACACCTGAAAACACACCTGAGACACACACATGAAGACACACACCTGAAGACACACTCCTGAAGACCTCACACACACCTGAAGACACACCTGAGACACACACCTGAAGACACACACCTGAAGACACACACCTGAAGACACACACACTGAGACACACACACTGAAGACACACACCTGAGGACACACACCTGAGGACACACACCTGAGACACACCTGAGGACACACACCTGAAACACAAACAGAAACACACACATGAAGAAACACACTGAAGACACACACACCTGAAGACAAACACACCTGAAAACACACACACCTGAAGACACACACCTGAAGACAAACACACCTGAAAACACACACACCTGAAGACACACACCTGAAGACAAACACACCTGAGGACAAACACACCTGAAACACACACACCTGAAGACACACACCTGAAGACACACACACCTGAAGACACACACACCTGAAGACACACACCTGAAAACACACACCTGAAGACACACACACCTGAAGACACACACCTGAAGACACACACCTGAAAACACACACCTGAAGACACACACATGAAAACACACACCTGAAGACACACACCTGAAGACACACTCCTGAAGACACATACACCTGAAGACACACACACCTGAAGACACACACCTGAAGACACACACCTGAAGACACACACCTGAAGACACACACACCTGAAGACACACACCTGAAGACACACTCCTGAAGACACACACCTGAAGACACACACACCTGAAGACACACACACACCTGAAGACACATACACCTGAAGACACACGCACACCTGAAGACACACACCTGAAGACACACACCTGAAGACACATACACCTGAAGACACACACACACCTGAAGACACACACCTGAAGACCTCACACACACCTGAAGACACACACCTGAAGACACACACACCTGAAAACACACACCTGAAGACACACACACCTGAAGACACACACACCTGAAGACACACACCTGAAGACACACACCCCTGAAAACACACATGAAGACACACACCTGAAGACACACACCTGAAGACACACACCTGAAGACACACACCTGAAGACACACACACACCTGAAGACACACACCTGAAGACACACACCTGAAAACACACACCTGAAGACACACACACCTGAAGACACACACCTGAAGACACACACCCCTGAAAACACACACCTGAAGACACATACACCTGAAGACACACACACCTGAAGACACACACCCCTAAAACACACACCTGAAGACACACACCTGAAGACCTGACACACACCTGAAGACACACACATGAAGACACACCTGAAGACACACACTGAAACACACACCTGAAGAAGACAACACTGAAGACACACACCTGAAGACAAACACACCTGAAAACACACACACCTGAAGACACACACCTGAAGACAAACACACCTGAAGAAACACACCTGAAAAACACACACCTGAAGACACACACCTGAAGACACACACACCTGAAGACACACACACCTGAAGACACACACCTGAAACACACACCTGAAGAACACACACACCTGAAGACACACACCTGAAGACACACACCCCTGAAAACACACACCTGAAGACACACACACCTGAAGACACACACCTGAGGACACACACCTGAGACACACACCTGAAGACACACACACCTGAAGACACACACCTGAAGACACACACACCTGAAGACACACACCCTGAAGACACTCTTTTATGTCATCACACTGGACAACGACACCATTCAGCTTCACTCCAAACATTAATGAGACGTGTTAACGACAACAAATCCTGAAACACTAGAAATGCTGCAGTAAGCTAAGTTAACTCTCTCACACACACAGTGACTCACACACACACACACACACACACAGTGACTCACACACACACACCACACACACACACACACACAGTGACTCACACACACACACACACCATGAGTGACTTACACACACAGTGACTTACAAACAAACACACACACACACACACACACACAGTGACTCTCACAAACACAGTGACTCTCACTCTCTCACTCACTCTCACACTCTCACACACACACACACACACACACACACACACACACACACACACAGTGACTCTCTCTCACACACACACACACACACACACACCATGTATACATCACTTCAGGGGACATTACATTGACTTACATGCATTTCCTGGAGACTTATCCTAACCTTAACCATAACCAACACATGCCTTACCCTAACCCTTACCCTTAACCTAACCCTAATCCTAACCTTAACCCTAATCTTAACCAAGTCTTCACCCTAACATTAATGATTCCCCTCATGGGGACCTCCAATTTGTCCCCATGAGGGAGGCGAGTCCCCACACGTGACTGTGTAAACAGATTTAGGTCCCCACAAGTATAGTAATGCTAGGACACACATGCACAGACTCTCTCACACACACACACACATACACACGCACACACACACACACACACATACACACACACACACCACACACACACACACACACAGTGACAAACCTCAGAAATCATACAATTGAATGATTGGTTATTGTGCAGGATATAACTGCCAGGTAGTGGAATACATGAATCATCATTACGTCATCACGATACATTAAGCATGTTTAAAGCCCCTCCCAGCCCTGATATATAATAACAACCTCTCTCTGTCTCTCTGTCTCTCTGTCTCCCTGTCTCTCTGTCTCTCTGTCTCTCTGTCTCCCTGTCTCTCTGTCTCTCTGTCTCCCTGTCTCTCTGTCTCTCTGTCTCTCTGGTCTCTCTGTCTCTCTGTCTCTCTGTCTCTCTGTCTCTCTGTCTCTGTCTCTCTGTCTCTCTGTCTCTCTGTCTCTCTGTCTCTCTGTCTCTCTGTCTCTCTGTCTCCTGTCTCTCTGTCTCTCTGTCTCTCTGTCTCCCTGCAGGCGCTTCGTGTGGAACTTCTTCCGGCTGGAGAACGAACACCTGAATAACTGCGGTGAGTTCAGGGCCGTCAGGGACATCTCGGTGGCTCCTCTGAACGCAGACGACCAGACGCTGCTGGAGCAGATGATGGACTCTGAGGAGGGCGTCCGCAACCGCTCCGGGAAGAAGACGTGGAAGAGGTCGTACAGCCTGTCGCTGCGACGCCCCCTGCTGGGCACATCACTGTAAGACAGAGCACACTTTATTTAGATTATTGTCAACATGTTGATAGATTTATAAATACATGGATAACATTACATCATACTTTTTCAACATACTATACGTTGACTCTTTGTCATATAATACTTAACTATAACTTTTCAGAGGTCTGAAGTAGTGGACTACAAATACTTTGTTACTGTACTTAAGTAGTTGTTTTTGGTATCATTACTTTACTCCACTACTTATTTTTCTGACCACTTTTTACTTTCTACTTCTTACATGTTGAACTCAAATACCTGTACTTTCTTCTTCTCTCATTTCCCAAACAGCTGGTTCCTTTAGTCTGAATGTGTGTTTGGTGGCGTGATCATTATTCTTTAGAGCAGTGTTTCTCAAACTTTTTCGTACCAAGGACTTAACCAATAAAAAAACACTCGCGGACCACCTAACTCCACAAATATCTCAAAACACATCGTTTTTCTAGAACAGATTACAAATCGCCTGAAAATGGTACAAACAGGCGGCTATATGTGTGACAAAGGTGTTGCACTTGGCTATATTATGCAATTGAAACTGAAACTTAAGCTCGCTCCATTGCGGAGATATTCCCGAGAGAGTGCGGAAAACTTCTATTCATTTATTTCAAAAGTGAAATGTTACCAATATACTCACGGACCACTAGGGGGCGCTCACGGACCACCAGTGGTCCGCGGACCACACTTTGAGAAGCACTGCTTTAGAGTCATTGCGTGCCTATTGATTTGAACACGATCCGTGTATCCATCACTTCCTGGTCTTCTCTAAAGAAGAGGGACCAATGGAAACGTTGTCATGTTGCCGTTGTTCAGCATGGAAACATTCATTAGCTAACAATGACATTATTGTTCTATTAATATAAAGGGAGGTCAGGTACTCTTTAAAGCAGCTGCTAGTTATGGGTACTTTTTACTGAAGGACACTTCAAAGCCTCTTTACTTTCACTTGAGTAAAGAAGTTTAGTCAGTACTTCTACTTTTACTAGAGTATTTTTAAACACGAATATCCGTACTTCTACTTGAGTAAAGGATGTGTGTACTTTTGCCATCTCTGTAACATTTATAAAGCATCGACTAAATCTAGCTATAATTTGCTAGTTAGCTGGAGTTGAGTTTCTAGGTTAACTTGTTTTTCTATCATCACTCTGACCTCTGTCTCCCTTCAGAGCGATTATGAGCTGTAGACTCATGAACACCGAACACTGTCGGCTATCTGTAGATGAAAGCGTAGCTAGTTTGAAATGCAAATGAAGCGAACAAGAGTTATGATTTTAAGCGAGAGAGAAGTAGTGTGTTGTTCTTTCTGCATCCAAACACATAACCATCATCTGAAATAACGGAGCTGGATGCAGCAGGAAGTACAGATTCTGCAGCTGCGAACTTTTGAATATATATATATAACTTTATCCACATTCAAGGTAGCAAATATTTGTAGAAATGCTAATAATATGCATTGAAATGCCAGATTATAATAATGCTTTTCCCTCCTCTTCTAGATCAAAAAAGGACACAAAGGTGCTAATCGAAGATACGGATGATGAGGCCTTCAGCTGAGTCAACACTACACCCACACCCACACACACACACACACCCACACACACACACCCACCCACACACACACACACACACACACACACACACACGATATACTTATAAAGGCCTCCTTTATAGTGATAAAACTAGCGACCTTCAGCTAAACCTTTAAGTATCTTTTTTTCCTCGGTCTTTATAAGTATAGAGAAACACACACACACACACACACACACACACACACACTCACTCTCTATAGTAGAAACACGTGAAAATAAACCTGCTGAAGCACGAACACGGTGCAACAGCTACAGACGGACGAGAAGGGAAACACACACTGCCTGGGATTGGGTTTTTTAAAGGAATTTTTATTACGTTAATTTTGAGATATTTATATTTCTTTAGCTGCGTAGACGACTGTTTCAACTTTACACGCCTTTTTTCTAACGACACTATGATCAACAGGGAGAAGTCAAGCCAATCAAAACACTGGATATTAACCTCTAACCACCCGAGGAAGAACTACAGCATATCAAAACCAATCAACTGCTTTCAGCTTGTTGATTCTTTTATACTCCATCTTTGTTTCTTCTTGAGTTGTAACCTCAGCGTGCGATCGCACCCCGGAAAGGTTTATTTAAAACACGAACAACAACAACTTGTACACAAAAGGTTGCTTCAAACATGTCTGAGAAGTTGCTTTGTAATATATTTAATACATTTTAACATACATTATCCCTCTGTTGTTCTTCTACATGTGTTGTGTGTACTAGAGAGACGTGTGCAGAGCGTCCATACGATGATTGTCGACGTGTTTTTTAAACTTCTGAATGTTTTTCTCCGCCACGTTTTTAATAAGCTCGTCGTTAGACCTCAGATTGAAGCGACCTGTGAATCATCTCGAGCCCGTTAGCTTTTACTTTGCGTTACTTACCAAAGCTCTGTTTGTATGAATGTGTCCGACTGCACAACGCTCCTTTATGATTGTTGTTATAATGTGCGCAGCTGTGTCGTTGGAAATCCCAGTAATATGAGGAGAAATGTGTCAAATATTACGTGATTTAATGCTTTAAATGTTTGTTTAATTGTTAACATGCCAATAGTTCACACATTTGGAGCGCTTTTATTGAATTAGTCTGATTAATGAAGGTTTAAAAAGCCGACCAAGGCAAGCTAGCTTTGTTAGCATCAGCTATCAAGGCTAGCTAGCATAAGTTAGCTAGCCTTGTTAGCAATTACATTGAAATGTTATCCCTAATTTCCCCAAAATGAATCTTCAAAGTGCGACATGACAGAAAATAGCCATGTATATATTAAGACTGTGTGTGTTGCCAGAATGGACTACTTTTTATTTAATTATGCGTATTAAAAAAACGTATTTGGGAAGCTAATGCTAATTACGGCTAATTTGTGTAGCACAGGGGTGGCTCCAACAAAACGTACCTCTATAACAAAAAAAATGCACCCAATTCGATTTGAAACTAAACGCACAATACTCCCAGCTAATATTTGAAACAAAACAATGTTAATAATTTGAGGATTTGGCAACTTTGAGGGTCTTTTTCAATTCATTCGGTTGAAATCCAATCTCTCTTTAACAGTAACATATGTATAAACTGTGACACGTTTTCACCACATCTTGTTTGTCGCTAATGTTAGCACTTTTAAACTATTTTAAGTGTTGTTAAATGTTAGATTAAAGATAAGGAACCAGGAGAAACGTGCTGTACATCTGATATCCATTATAAGCCCCTATAAGTTATTCTTAAACCAGCAGCTCAAACGTAAAGAGCTGTTTCTTATCAAGTGTTTTCCTGCTATCTGGCTAAAGATGCTAATTTAAATGCTGTTTGACTTCCTGTTTGACCCCCCCACTTCTGTTTGTAGAACACTGAACAGCTTCTGTGTGCAAAGAGCCAGAGGAATATGTAAAAAATGTAGAAGGGTAGCTTCCTGCATCATTATAACACACTGCACACACACCATGAACACACACACACACACACACACACACACACACACACCATACACACACACACACACACACACACACACACACACCAGCAGATAGTTTTGTACAAAGGCTGTTGTCTTGCCTGCATGCTGCTTTAGTTACCCATTGTACATAGTTCTTAAGTTATTACATGTATATTAGCGATCATTGTGGCCACCGTGACAATGGTTGATTTCATACTTCGAGACAAGCAGTATTTTTGAAGGTGAACGAAGAGGTTTTTCTGTTTTTGATCCTGCACTCATGTGGAAATCTGTTGACAATGTGTTTGTATAAAAAAAGAATAGATCCACGGAGAAGTGGAGACTGTGATTGGTTGTTTTTCTCGTTGTCTTTTTTCACGTCCAGGAGGAGCTGTGATACTGTGTGTACATCTGTGAATGTGCATGAAATATACTGTGTTGTAAAAGCAGAAGCACTTTGACCCACATGCCGTCAACTCCAAGAAACATACCTGGATTTGATCTGAAGCATTTCTGAAGGTGCTTCTCTGTAAAACAAAGTGTGTGCTCTGTGACTAAACTAAAACAGGGTTCTTTTGTACAGTTGTTCCCCCTTTATGATGTGCTCGATGTTTCCTCTCTCGATGTTGTTTCTCTAATCCAGTAATGATAGTACTGTAGTTTGGTAGGCTGTACTTTGATAAGACAGATATTAGATAAATACATCGTGGCTAAATGTGATTTTAAAGAGTCCGTTTTTCCAGTTTGTACATGTTGCGTGTAAAACTCCGTCCTGCGATGGTTCTGATGGTATTTGTATTTCTGTAAACACTTTGGTGATCCTGTCATATCTGGGTTTTATAAACCACGGTTATTTTTAAAACTCGCTCTGTCTCTCGACTCGTTTTTTCTGCTTCTCTTACACAAAGTCATGATTAATATCATTAAATGTCATTTTGTATGCCATACAAAATAATAAAGTAGCTATAAAAATATATACAAATGTCAAAGTATTATATGTTCTTAAACTGTCAAAAAAGTCCAAATGAAATTGCCATTTAAAAAAAACACAATAGAAAAATTATATAAATATACTTTAGCTCCTCCCCCTTCAGAGAGATAGCAGCAATACCCAAGCTCCTCCCCCTTCAGAGAGATAGCAGCAATACCCAAGCTCCTCCCCCTTCAGAGAGACAGCAGCAATACCCAAGCTCCTCCCCCTTAGGAGAGATAGCAGCAATACCCAAGCTCCTCCCCCTTCAGAGAGATAGCAGCAATACCCAAGCTCCTCCCCCTTAAGAGAGATAACAGCAATACCCAAGCTCCTCCCCCTTCAGAGAGATAGCAGCAATACCCAAGCTCCTCCCCCTTCAGAGAGACAGCAGCAATACCCATGCTCCTCCCCCTTCAGAGAGATAGCAGCAATACCCAAGCTCCTCCCCCTTAGAGAGATAGCAGCAATACCCAAGCTCCTCCCCCTTAAGAGAGATAACAGCAATACCCAAGCTCCTCCCCCTTAAGAGAGATAGCAGCAATACCCAAGCTCCTCCCCCTTCAGAGAGATAACAGCAATACCCAAGCTCCTCCCCCTTCAGAGAGATAGCAGCAATACCCAAGCTCCTCCCCCTTAAGAGAGATAACAGCAATACCCAAGCTCCTCCCCTTAAAGAGATAGCAGCAATACCCAAGCTCCTCCCCCTTAAGAGAGATAACAGCAATACCCAAGCTCCTCCCCCTTCAGAGAGACAGCAGCAATACCCAAGCTCCTCCCCCTTCAGAGAGATAGCATTACCCAAGCTCCTCCCCTTCAGAGAGATAGCAGCATTACCCAAGCTCCTCCCCCTTCAGAGAGATAGCAGCAATACCCAAGCTCCTCCCCCTTAGAGAGATAGCAGCAGAACCCAAGCTCCTCCCCCTTCAGAGAGATAGCAGCAGAACCCAAGCTCCTCCCCCTTAGAGAGATGGCAGCAGAACCCAAGCTCCTCCCCCTTAGAGAGATGGCAGCAGAACCCAAGCTCCTCCCCCTTCAGAGAGATAGCAGCAGAACCCAAGCTCCTCCCCCTTCAGAGAGATAGCAGCATACCCAGCTCCTCCCCCTTCAGAGAGATAGCAGCAATACCCAAGCTCCTCCCCCTTAAGAGAGATAGCAGCAATACCCAAGCTCCTCCCCTTCAGAGAGATAGCAGCAATACCCAAGCTCCTCCCCCTTCAGAGAGATAGCAGCAATACCCAAGCTCCTCCCCCTTCAGAGAGATAGCAGCAATACCCAAGCTCCTCCCCCTTCAGAGAGATAGCAGCAATACCCAAGCTCCTCCCCCTTGAGAGAGATAGCAGCAATACCCAAGCTCCTCCCCCTTCAGAGAGATAGCAGCAATACCCAAGCTCCTCCCCCTTCAGAGAGATAGCAGCAATACCCAAGCTCCTCCCCCTTCAGAGAGACGGCAGCAATACCCAAGCTCCTCCCCCTTCAGAGAGATGGCAGCAATACCCAAGCTCCTCCCCCTTCAGAGAGACAGCAGCAATACCCAAGGCTGTAGACCTATGCCGTGGGAAAGGAGACAGTGAGAGGAGAAAATGATGAACTGGGTCGAAGTTTGAATACCTGAGCAAAATATTCCTTAACAATCACATCAAAAAAATACAATTACAAATGATATAAATATACTTTTTTGTGTTATCATTGTTTAGTATGCCATAAAGGTTATATCTTTTTATACAAAAGTTAATTGTATCTTATGTAATTTTCTTTGGTATACTGTTTATGTTTTTTATTTATGATGCACTACACTGACTTTTTCAACGTCACTAAAGTTTGGAAATTATAGAAAAAATATTGGAAAATTGGGAAACATATTACCGACATTTTTTTTTTTTTTTTTTTGTTCATTCAACAATCCAAAAACGAAATATGGTCAGTTTATATAATAGTATGAACCCGGGTGTTTGTACAGCGTATATGCAGGAATCCTCATCGCCACTTCGAGTTCTAACCGGTTACCTTGGCGACACACTTCACCTCACATTGACGATAGTATTGATTGTCCTTTCTCCTTATCTTCCAACCATTTACGGTATTTTTGGAACTTTAAGTATTTTTGGATCTTTAAAGTGTACCTATCATGCTATATTTGGATAATATATTGTAGGGCCATACCTATATAAAACGTGTTTGTGAAGTTTTTTTTTCTAAATACCAAACAGATCCTGCGTTTTAGCCACGCCTCATTTCGCTCTATTTGCTCTTTTCCAGCCCTGTTTTTGCAGAGCTGATTCTGTGAGAAGTCTTCTTCGCTGCTTTTGTGGCAGACTACAGCGCCACTTACAGGCCTGGCATATGTACTACAGCGTCTCCAGCGCTTTCGAGCGGCAATGGCCGTGGCCCAACCCCCCATTCCCCTGATAGGTGGAGAGTTGCCCATATAGACGGAGCTCCCCTTTTCTGACGTCAGAAACATTAACGTCTGGATCAGCTCCGTTACGGGTACGGAGGAAAAGAGAGAGGGTTGTGTTTTCTGACACTTGATGAGTTCCCTAAAACTCCGGGGACCAGAGATGGAGCACTCGAGTCCTGGACTCGGACTCGAGTGCCGATTTTCGGGACTCGACTCGGACTCGCACACTGATTGACGCGACTCAGACTTGGACTCGTGAGTTCTCGCGCACAATGACTTGGACTCGGACTCGTGAATTATCACGTACGCTGACTTGGACTCAGACTCGTGAATTCCCCCCCCCACGATTACTCTGACTCGACTTGTACATTGACGCTCCGACTTGGACTCGAGCAAGTTTTCTCTGGAGTCTGATGTCCTCTATCGTGGCGTGTGCACCTGCGAGGCGAGTTCACGTACTGGGCCCCGCTATTCCAGTCTAAACATGTCTAGAGACACGCCCCGCATCCTGCTGTATGCTTTCACACATTCTGCTTCCACATTGGAAAAGAGCAAAATGCTCGTTATGTGGAAACAATATTGAAGAGAAGGCTCTGTAACACATGACTCTAAGGATCGAGTTCAGACATGTCTTGAACACTATCATCAGAGTAACGTGATCTAATCAATAAATAAAGATTCAGCCGATAACAGGAAAGCACATGGCTACTTAGCATGCAGAATGACTAATTTTGCATGCTAAGTAGCCATGTGCTTTCTGAGGCTAAATCTTTATTAGTAAACCGATTTAACCGGTAAAAGTTCCTTCAAAATAAGAGTCCAGATATTATTACTATCAAAATAAAAGTGCAAAACGAAAACTTTACCTTCACTTCTCTAAAAGGTAACTCATTTTAAATATAGTTTATTTATATATAATAATAATAATATTAGTAATAAGCTTTATATTTGTATAGCACCTATTACAAGAATTGTAGCCAAACTGGCTTCACAGCAGATCAATAGACAGATTAGTATAGCTGCTAGCATGACAGGATAAAAGCAAGAGGAGCAGCTACATTTCAACACATATCCACGAAGATTAATACATGAAGACTTGTGACTCGGACTTGACTTGGATTCTTCTTGGGTGACTCGGACTTGGACTCGGACTCGAACACAGGTAATGATGACTCGGACTCGGACACTCCTTAGGTGACTCGGACTTGACTTGGATTCTTCTTGGGTGACTCGGACTTGGACTCGGACTCGAACACAGGTAATGATGACTCGGACTCGGACACTCCTTAGGTGACTCGGACTTGGACTCGACTGTATGGGCATAGATATGTCTCATCATAATTATTTGTGTGAACATAAAAATAATGTGTGTGTAAATATGTGATTTGTAAAACACCACAATGCATTTAAAAGATTTGCAAACTCACAAATAAATGTGCAAATGTAAAACGGATCTGCAAATACGCTAAATATTTTCACAAATAAAAATAAGATCTGTGAATATTTAACATTTACAACTTTCGATCCGGCATTTGTGAATCCATTTTCTATTTGTTGACCTAAAATGCGCTCGCGGATCGTCTTTTTACACACACGGAATGTTGAGACACATTTTCCGGGTCTAAAATCTACTCAGTTATTTTCGGAAACCACGTGATGGCCCGCTGATGATGACATTTCCTCATGATTTCAAAGTAAGAGCGTGATGGTTTGTTTAATGCTCTGTTTTTTTATTATAATGAACAGCGGAACGTTAGATGCATTCTTTATCATCATCATCATCATCATGTTATAGTGATACAGTTAGTTTGTGTTAGTTTATTGGTTCAATACAGCATATGGAGCACTTTCGTTGATGTTGAAGAACAGGCTATGCGCCACTTTCGGATATGTCTCAACATTCCGTGTGTGTAAAAAGACGATCCACGAGCGCATTTTTGGTCAACAAATACAAAATGGATTCACAAATGCCGGATCGAAAGTTGTAAATGTTACAGAGATATTCACAGATCTTTTTTTTTATTTGTGAAAATATTTAGCGTATTTGCAGATCCGTTTTACACTTGCACATTTATTTGTGAGTTTGCAAATCTTTTAAATGCATTTGTGGTGTTTTACAAATCACATATTTACACACACATTATTTTTATGTTCACACAAATAATGATGAGACATATCTATGCCCATACGACTACGACTCTCCCTGGGTGACTCGGACTTGAAGAGTGACTTGGACTCGTGAATTGGTGACTTGACCTGGAGCCAATCCTGCAACTTCTCCACAGGTGAAAGAGTTGACATTCTGAAAGCCCAACCCCTGCAGGGGGGTCTGAGGGGATTCTCCCCCAGGAGATTTTTTGAAATACTAACATAATATACACATTCTGGTACTCTCTGGAGAAGAAAAATAAATACATCTATTACTACACGACATATTTAAAAAAAAAATGAATGGCCATTTCTTGGTATGGCTGTAGCCTACCCCAGTATACCCTGGCGCCGCCACTGAACATAATAATAAAACAATTAAAATGTTGTATTCAGCCCTGATTAAAACAGCGGGCCCAAATCCTGGATGGGCGGGCCCGGCTCCATGAGGCCGGCCCATGACGCCGGGTCTGATTTACGGTATTTTTGGACCCTTTCCACACGTGTTAAGACCCGGTTCCCTTGGCGACACACTTCACCTCACATTCACTATATACAGTATTGAGTCTCCTTCCTTCTTATCTTCCAACCATTTGGACGCAGACTTGCATTTCCCCATAAAGATGTTGTTTAACAACCGGCGTAAACGGACCTCCGCGCTATCAAGCAGTGAGCGCGCGATGTCCTGTTCAGATGACGTCAAACCCAACGGGATGCCATCAATAAGGCTCAGTCACTGGTACTTTTTCATTTACAAAGCCATGTTGGATAAACTACCATCTTATATCTGCTCCCTGATCTCTCTGCGAATTGAAAGCACTTACTGCCTGAGATCGCATGCTGTGGTTTTATTAAATGTGCCAAGTGCTAGGACTGTCTTAGGGAAGAAAGCTTTTAGATGTGCAGCTCCACTAACTTGGAACAGTCTGCACAAAGAATGGGAAATTACCAAGCTAGTACCACGACATGTTTTTAAAGCTCGGTTGGATGCTACACAGTCAGATGATGTTGGTACCTGTACATGTGGTTAGATATGTAAATTGTAATCCCTGTACATTTTGCTGTCCTTCTGTTGTTTATGTTGTTTTTATGTCTTCTTGTGGAACCTACTGCTGCAGGTCTCCCTTGAAAAAGAGATCATTGATCTCAATGGGATTTCACCTGGATGAATAAAGGTTTTGAATTGAAATAAACTACACAGAATCACACTACACACCTACGCCATGACTACATTCAGGCAGACTGTAGAACACAACCTCTCTGGACCATTTATATACTTATTGAACACAAGCTACAAAATGTAACACCTTGGAAAATACCGTTTAATACTTTTTAATAGCCTTCATTTTCTCTAAATCGATTGATCACCTTGTAATACTTTGGAAGCCCCGCGGAGACCCTGTAAAGTGAAAAGTTTTGCACATTAAATCGTTCTCACGCCAACAAACAAACGTCCTGCAGTCGACGTCTAAGAAGGTACAACCAGGTTGTTTATTTCATGATAACTGATACAGGATAAATGTTATACATTCTATTTTAACACTGATATTTTGCTTTTATTTTCAATGTCAGTATGCAAAAAAAAGACAATACAAAGTAAACATTGAGTATCATAAACATGATACATAATTTGACTGCGTCGTCCATTTTAAACCAATCATTTTAAGGACTCCTTGTTGCCTTGGTGATAACTCGTTTAGCTACAACACAAATAAGGAAAACAAAAAGAATGCAAAACATCAAGAGTTGGCTGACAGCAAACACTGTAAAGAACCACGTGATCTTAAGATGTGTAGATGCATATATAAAAATACAGGACCCCTGTTATATATATATATATGCACATACAGTACAGTAATAATGCAATTACTACAGTTGTAGAGCCTGTACTGGGCATACAACCAGACAGAGGAAGAGAGCAGCACACACATACACACGTTTACCATTATCTCTCCATATAAACACGCATTGACCAACCGACCCACGCAGAAGGCTCCGACCCACACGCAGAAGGCTCCGACCCACACGCAGAAGGCTCCGACCCACGCAGAAGGCTCCGACCCACGCAGAAGGCTCTCCGGCTTTAGAAGCTAAAAACTACACGACTTTCAAAAAACAAAAGGAGAAAAAGAAACAGACATTCACATTTTCTGAAACAAATGTCAATGATTTCATGATTTCATAACTTCTCGTCTGTGTGTCCGTCATCTTTGAGTGCCGCCAGAGAAGCCGGACGATGAAGAGGATGATGAAGGTCACCATTTTGTGCCGACTCGTGCCGTAAACAGGGCCGAGTCCACTCTCCGTGATTACTTCACTGTCTGTGTTTGTCCCGTTATTTTCTTAGAGAGAACTGTCTGTTTAGTGTGTGAATGTCCTGTACGTCCATGCATTTACCTGTGTGTGTGTGTGTGTGTGAGTGTGTGTGAGTGTGTGTGTGTGTGAGTGTGAGTGTGTGTGAGTCTACGGGGAGGCGGGGGCTTTGCTACCGCTGTAATGAACCTGGTATCTGTTCACAGCTTGGCCCTTCAGCTTGGTCTGCAGGCAGGTGGTCTTGCAGGGGATCATGTCGTCCGTCTCTTCTCCCAGGAGCCAGTTCTGCACGACCCGATCCGCCGGCGCCGTCACGTGATTGGCCAGCCAGCCCTGGTGCCACTTGTCGAAGCGGTCGTGCTGATTGGCTGCCACTCTGTGCTGCGACTGTGGAGGAAGAGGAGGAAGTGTCATCTGTCAGCATCTCACAAATGTATCTATTATTTCAATAAGCAGTATTTTATTCTCTATTTTACTGGCGTGTATTTAACTTCTCCTGCTCGTTAGTCTTGCGATATTTGTATTGTTTTTAAGTCTTATATATATTTAGGTTTCATCCCTGGAGGAGCCTGGGATGTTTTCCATTGGATATGACAACAAGCCCTTTGAACCTTTGAAGAGCTGCAGTGGAGATCAATAGAACAAGACTTATGGTTATTGATTGGAGGTATTTTTTTTAGTCAAAATCTGAAAAGAAATCTCACCAAAAAACCCAAATAAGAGGAAAGGGAGAAGGGGGTAAGAGGTGTGCAAATAGAGCTGTAAGGATAAGTTAAACCACAGGATAACTTTGATGATAGTTAACTGCAAAAATGTATTTAAAAAAAATTAAAAGGAAAATTCTCTTCGGTCAAAATCTTCCTAAAAAAACAGTCAAAACAAAACGTCCCCGAAAAATCAAAAATAAGAGAAAAAGGAGAAAGTGTTGAAGAGGATCCAACAGGTAGGACGCGTTCAAACAGCTGTGTGATCAGTCGAATTGCAGGAAAATAATTAGCAACTATTAAAATAGCAGAAAATGCCCTTTCCACTTTCGAAGAGAAATCTAAATTGTCAATCAAATAAGATTTCCTTTGCCCAAATAAAAAGTGATATGTTAATGTCGGTCGGCTCTCAAAGAATTGTCATTAAAACAAATGATTTGAGAAGCTAGGATTCTCGCTTAAAAGATCCCTTATTATTCGACTCAATGTGAGTTTTGGTTTTCCTGTTACCTGTGATGAGAGTAATCATTTTATTTATATGTATTATTATAATTTTTTCTGTGACCATGACCTAATGGGGTGGGGATGGGTATTTTGATTTCCTGTTTCAGGCTCCAAAATGACATTCCCAGAACAAATGACCGTATCTTCTAAAAGTGTTAAATTAATAATCTTTGTTCTCAAAGTAAAGATGAAGTTGGATGCAGAAATCAATATAGATGTTTCTTATTTTAAAGTAAATTCAGATTGAACATGGTAAAAAACTGTAAATTATAGTATCCGTGGATGATGGGATGGTAGACTGAAAGCTTTAGGAATCCAAAGTACAACAGATAATAAGTACCCTGTATCAAGATCGATGCAAAATAAGTGAAATTTGACCTTTTTAGACAGATTTAGCTAAAAAACCCTCTTCTGGGGCCGTTTGGGTGGATTTTCCATACCTCTCGCCCCCCTTGCTCGATTTTGACATCTCTTCCTGACCGTTAGAGCCAATAGAATCAAAGGGAAATCGTCCCGTACACACTCATGTTTAAAAAAAAAGGTTACGTCTTCGCACATTCAATGAAGCTACAGAGCGTAGGAATACCCCTGCTCTGATATTTTAAAACGGAATTGTAGTTTTATTGCTTATAGATTATCAGAACATTTCAAAGGGGACGCAGACACATTGGATTAACCTAAGGATTAACTACAGCATCGTTTTAATGCCATTGAAGACCAGTTTAGACCAGACAAAACCAAGGTAAGCCATGTTAGCGTTGTGGGCTACCTAGCGCCACTTGTTTTGATGTACGTTTTTGTTGATGACGTCGCGAGTTTGTATCTTTCAGTGTTGAGGTGGACACCGTTAGATTATGTGTCTTTACGATCATGTGTTGGATGTGCAGCTAGGATAAGTGATAAGGGAGCTAGGAGTGATTTTCGGTGCAGTAATAGGTTAGCATTTTTCGCTCGGGGCTAATTCAGAGGCTCACTGTTAGCATTGTGTGTTTTTAAAAAAAGAATAAATTAAAAAGATCAGTTAAATGAGTTCTTTCCCGTTATATGGATATAAAATATTCATAGTTTATTAAATATTAAGGTTCCTTAGACGTTGTTTCCTGCAAATGACGCAATTTCGGCCCCGGAAAAATAACCAAATGATGACCACCAGGACAAACGGGATTAAAAAGCAGATGAAGTAGCTATTAAACTAAAGTCCTCGTACCTTGCGGGCCTTGACCAGCGCCCCCCTGCGGTACATGTAGTCCTCGGAGTTCATGACGAACACCATCTTGTGAGTGTTGAGTTTGAAGCGGCAGTCCAGGCTGCCGGCGTTCTCCACTCCGAGCTGCCGGTGCCATTCCCTCCGGCAGCGCATCGCCTCCACCTGACGCACCTGCCAGCGCCGGAAACGCCGCAGATTCCTGAGAAGAGAGAAATTAAATTAAATGTGTTCAAAGCTGGGTTGATTTGAGATTGCAAGAAACACAACTCAACAGGAAGTGGGAAAGATGTACTCTATACAAGACTCAAAACAAAGACATTAGACTGGAACAATAGCTAATAGATACATATATCTTCAAGAGTACATCTACTACATGAAGATATATCCCTTTTATTTTATTTTTATTTTGCATTGCCTTGTCTGGCCTTTTGTTACGTATAATGTGACAATAAAGATTTGAATTACAAAAAATAAAAGCTGGCTTGATTACTCAATTCTGATTGGTCAGTTCCGAGATTCCAGAGGTCTGTTATTATTTGCAAATGATAGCAGACTGTTGCTAAGGAGGATAAAAGGGACTATATGCAGTCGTATCAATCCGCAGAAATAAGTCCGGTCAATTAAGAACACCTGAGTTGCGGTCGGATAATCCAAAAATCAGCTCTTAAGTTCTAACCCTATCGTCTATTCCTTGACCTCTGAGTGAAAGGTCACGGGTTAAGGGATAGTGGATAGGAGAATTCAAAAGGACTTAGGAGAAGAGACTGCGGTGCTTTAGAGAATCGACTGCACTTTCACTATCCCACGTGTTTCTGATGCGCCAGCGGACGTCCTGAATGTGCGTCTGCTGCTGTGGGGAAACTATGGAAACTACAGTTTTCTATCCAGCGGACTACAAACATGGATGTTCAATAAGAACGAGGGACTAAACTCATCTAGAGACTCTGCACCGTGCTCTGATGCTGCTGCTTTAAGCTTTATGAACGTGGACAACAGAGAAACAGATTCTTCAGGACCAAAGCTGGAATTTAAAATCTATCACTGTGTACATCACCATTCAAACATCTTTTAGAAGTTGAACAAACCACACAGCTCAGTGAGATGCTGACTTTATTTGATCATTTCAGTAAAAACTAACGTTCATATTTCTCTCTGTGATTATAATACTGATGAACGTTCAGAACAAAGCACTTTGGCAACTTACCACATACGTTTTAAAAAGCTTAATAAGCACCGTAACTTTCATGATATCATTTCTCCGTCATAATCGATTGTTTCCGTGAACGGCCGACTGTTGAGTGACGGCAAATGCTGCGGCTGCAATGCATTGTGGGGCAGCATTTTCTCCTCTCCTTTCGGTGAGGGAGGTCCAGTGGTTCCTAAGCTAAAGGAGGTTATAAAGGAAGTATGAAACCTGCTTTCCTTTCATCTAGAGAATTCGAACGGCACTTCTCATGGCTGCCACTGAGGGACTTCCAGGTCATTTCACTCCGTCAGGAAGGTTCTTAAGAGAAATGGACTATTCGACTGCATTTGTTGAGAACACCTAACGTAGGATTCATGATGGCTCAACTGTCCCTTAATCAAATCAATGCAAGTGTATAAGAAATAGATTTTTTTAACATGCTTCTTACAATGTGCAAATTCCATGCGTTTTAGATTAACACTGACACACATTTAAATGATAAGATCTGTGGTATTTCAGTGAATCACACACACATCAGCCCTTTGTCAACAATAGGTTCTTAATGAGGGCTGATTTTGGTTTAACTCATCAAATGCAGTGTTTTTAATACCTAACATTTGCAATACCTCCATTTGAACATACACTCAGTGACCACAAGGGGGAGCGTATCTTTGTTAACTCAGGTAATGTTAACAGTACATTTAATTTGTTAGACGCTTTTATCCAAAGACTGGAGTGGGACTCGAACTTGCTATCCTGATTCGAAGATCAACGCACTATCCACTGAGCCACAGCCTCCCACAGTTAACAGTAGTAGTTGTATTAGTTTATTAATTGCTTTCAACGTGTACGGTTATGTAATGAATGTGAGGGATCTATTTACTGTCTCTTATTATTTCATACAATTGGGTTTTATAGATATTTTGGATTGTTAAAAACTTGATGTTGGGATAAATTAAACTACTGCTACTGGATACCACCACCATCAGACATTGAACGTTCCATAACCTCTGTGCAGATAAGGTGCAGGAAACCCACACTTCCTCTAGAGGTTGATGCAAGTGGCGTATTATCCCCCAAAGACATGGCTGTAGTATTTGGTCATGCACATGTTAGAGTGTTGTACCTGGGCAGGAACACAGGTATCGCCTAAAGACATGGCTGTAGTATTTGGTCATGCACATGTTAGAGTGTTGTACCTGGGCAGGAACACAGGTATCGCCTAAAGACATGGCTGTAGTATTTGGTCATGCACATGTTAGAGTGTTGTACCTGGGCAGGAACACAGGTATCGCCTAAAGACATGGCTGTAGTATTTGGTCATGCACATGTTAGAGTGTTGTACCTGGGCAGGAACACAGGTATCGCCTAAAGACATGGCTGTAGTATTTGGTCATGCACATGTTAGAGTGTTGTACCTGGGCAGGAACACAGGTATCGCCTAAAGACATGGCTGTAGTATTTGGTCATGCACATGTTAGAGTGTTGTACCTGGGCAGGAACACAGGTATCCCCCAAAGACATGGCTGTAGTATTTGGTCATGCACATGTTAGAGTGTTGTACCTGGGCAGGAACACAGGTTTGAAGAAGTATCCCTCCTGAGAACACAGACTGGACTCTGCTCCTACAAACTGCTCCATGTAGCTCGACAGGCACTGAGGACACACACATTCACATTAATACACGTGCAACCCTTTATTTAGAAAGTGTGTGTGTGTGTGTGTGTCAGTGTGTGAGATAGTGTGTGTCAGTGTGTGTGTGTGTCGGTGTGTGTGTGTGTGTGTGTAAGAGTGTGTGTGTGTGTGTGTCAGTGTGTGTGTGTGTGTGTGTGTCTGTGTGTGTGTGTCAGTATGTGTTTCAGTGTGTGTGTGTGAGAGAGAGTGTGTGTCAGTGTGTGTGTGTCAGTGTGTGTGTGTCAGTGTGTGTGTGTGAGAGAGTGTGTGTGTGTGAGAGTGTGTGTGTGTGTCAGTGTGTGTCAGTGTGTGTGTGTGTGTCAGTGTGTGTGTCTGTGTGTGTGTGTGTCTGTGTGTGTCAGTGTGTGTGTCTGTGTCTGTGTGTGTGTGTCTGTGTGTGTCTGTGTGTGTGTCTGTGTGTGTGTGTGTCAGTGTGTGTCAGTGTGTGTCAGTGTGTCAGTGTGTGTGTGTGTTTCAGTGTGTGTGTGTGTGTGTGTGTTTCAGTGTGTGTTTCAGTGTGTGTGTGTGTCAGTGTGTGTGTGTCAGTGTGTGTGTGTGTGTCAGCGTGTGTTTACCTGTACGTCTAACGGGTCGTCGGCCTGAGCCTCCTCGGTGTCCAGCAGCTCGACCGTCATCGTCACCTGACCCGTGTTCTGGAGAAACATCACCTGAAGAGATAAACAGATTTAAATGAACTTTCAACAACAATAATTGTGGAAGAAACTGAATTATAAATTGAGATTGCAAGAAAACAACTGAACAGAAAAGACATTAGACTGAAACAATAGCTAATAGATACCTGTAGCTTCAGGAATATAACGACGACATATCCCTAACCTTTTATTTTGCATTGCCTGGCTGGCCTTTTGTTACAATATTAAAATGTTGTTGTAACCATTGCCATGTATAATGTGACAATAAAGATTTAAATTACAAAAGAAAAATCAACTTACAACAGCAGAACAAAACCAGGAGAATAAGCTGCTGAAATCTCCAAAAATAAAAAGCTTTGGTGAAATTGTTTGTGGATGATAAATATGCAGTGGGGTAACATTAAGCTGTCTTTGGCTCTTTTCTGTTGTAACAAACGTCTCAAAGCGAACGGGACTTCCTCCAGCAGCAGCGTGGCTCACCTTGAAGCAGTTCTCCTCCGCCATGACTCGCTCAGCCTTCCACTGGTAGCTGGTCTCCCAGGCTGAGCGAACGCACTGCGAGGACAGGTTCCCCCCCGCTGCCCCCCTTTTCCTCTCCGCCAGGTAAACATCCACCACCTGCAGACACACCTCGTCGCTCACCAGGTGCTGCAGCTGAGGACGGAGAGACACTGGGGTTAGGGATGAATGAATCATTAACATTTTATAGAACTGCTTTAGAGTGTTGCAGGGATGTTGTATTTCTCTGTTGGACCCTGAAGGCAGCATCTCCGTGGTCCAATGGGATTTTCTCCATGTGATTTTGTCAGGAAATTATTCACATATTATTATAGATTTCTGAACTACAGCACGGTCACATGACTTCACTTCACCACCGCTAAGCTAAAGGAGGCTAATGTTGGGCTATAAAGGAACTACAGCACGGTCACATGACTTCACGTCACCACCGCTAAGCTAAAAGTGGCTAATGTTGGGCTATAAAGGAACTACAGCACGGTCACATGACTTCACGTTACCACCGCTAAGCTAAAGGTGGCTAATGTTGGGCTATAAAGGAACTACAGCACGGTCACATGACTTCACGTTACCACCGCTAAGCTAAAGGTGGCTAATGTTGGGCTATAAAGGAACTACAGCACGGTCACATGACTTCACTTCACCACCGCTAAGCTAAAGGTGGCTAATGTTGGGCTATAAAGGAACTACAGCACGGTCACATGACTTCACTTCACCACCGCTAAGCTAAAGGAGGCTAATGTTGGGCTATAAAAGAACTACAGCACGGTCACATGACTTCACGTCACCACCGCTAAGCTAAAGGCGGCTAATGTTGGGCTATAAAGGAACTACAGCACGGTCACATGACTTCACGTCACCACCGCTAAGCTAAAGGCGGCTAATGTTGGGCTATAAAGGAACTACAGCACGGTCACATGACTTCACGTCACCACCGCTAAGCTAAAGGCGGCTAATGTTGGGCTATAAAAGAACTACAGCACGGTCACATGACTTCACGTCACCACCGCTAAGCTAAAGGTGGCTAATGTTGGGCTATAAAGGAACTACAGCACGGTCACATGACTTCACGTCACCACCGCTAAGCTAAAGGCGGCTAATGTTGGGCTATAAAGGAACTACAGCACAGTCACATGACTTCACGTCACCACCGCTAAGCTAAATGCGGCTAATGTTGGGCGTGATGATGTTTAGTCGTCTCATTTAGACACTTGTTAGCAACCTGCGTTTTTAAATCCACCAGTGGAGATACATTTACTGACACATTTATGTCATGGAAACTATTTTTAAATGTCTTCAGCTTGTGTTAACCACAGACCTTATTTCAGGCCCAAAAACACATTCCGAAAACCATTGGCCTCCAGATGAGGGAATGGCTATAATGCTAACACCAGTTAAGGACTCCATCCTGCACCACTTGGTACCTTGCAGCCCTCGTTTGTATCAGTGAATGTTGTCAGTGTCTGTGCTCAGTTAACTCACCTGGCGGATGATGTTGTGGATGACCTTGTCGATGGTGAATCCGATGTAGGCGTGGATGGTGAACATCTCCCTCAGCGTGTCCTCGTACTGAGTGGAGTCCAGGTTTCCATCCAGCAGGCTGCGCACCATGTCCAGGAAGGCGGGGTAATATTCCTCCAGCTCCACCTCACCTGGAGAGGAGAGGGACGTTACAATGAGACCATCTGATACTGTGAAGACAGTCTTTCATTTCTATTACAGAGCCCTATTCTGCTCATGTTCAGGTGTATATCAGTATGTAGTGTCTCTACTTTAAAGAGTCCTCTCCTGCTGATGTTCAGGTGTATATCAGTATGTAGTGTCTCTACTTTAAAGAGTCCTCTCCTGCTGATGTTCAGGTGTATATCAGTATGTAGTGTCTCTACTTTAAAGAGTCCTCTCCTGCTGATGTTCAGGTGTATATCAGTATGTAGTGTCTCTACTTTAAAGAGTCCTCTCCTGCTGATGTTCAGGTGTATATCAGTATGTAGTGTCTCTACTTTAAAGAGTCCTCTCCTGCTGATGATCAGGTGTATATCAGTATGTAGTGTTTCTACTTTAAAGAGTCCTCTCCTGCTGATGTTCAGGTGTATATCAGTATGTAGTGTCTCTACTTTAAAGAGTCCTCTCCTGCTGATGTTCAGGTGTATATCAGTATGTAGTGTCTCTACTTTAAAGAGTCCTCTCCTGCTGATGTTCAGGTGTATATCAGTATGTAGTGTCTCTGCTGCAGCACCTCATTTCACCCTCTGTCTGAAACCAGAGCCCAGTCTGCTCTGATTGGTTAGATGGCCGGCTCTGTTGTGATTGGTCAACCGCTTAGAGATGTCCCGCCTTAACCTATCACGTACAATGTGTTGGAGCGCTAGCCAATAGGAGCGTTCCATATTGATTTCACTATGTTACAGAAGTAAACAAAGGAGTCCAAAGTAGGGGTCTGTGGGAGAGAAACTCTCTGTATTAAAATGTGCTGGATTGTCCCGCACTATCTAAATCTAAACCTGTGTAACTATTAGGGATGTAACGATATATCGAATATCACGAAAATAAATGTCTCAATACCGTCGTGAGACTGACAAAATCTACCGACGGTAGGTAAATATATATATTTTTTTAAAACCTTTATTCAACCAGATGGTCCCATTGAGATCATCGATCTGTTTTTCAAGGGAGACCTGTCCAACATGGCAGCAAGTAGGTTACAACATGAACATAAGACAACAGAACACAAAGGGACATGGTATATGGTATAAGGGCTACATGTACACACCTAGAGACATGGACAAGTACCAACAGTATATCTATATCTCTGTCGATAAGCTTCACCTTCTTAGCAAACACTGTATTGTTGTTGAAGTGGTGGAGAGACAATGCACAGTTTGACCCCCTGCTGTCACCCATGGCCAAAGCATATCTCTCTGTCCCAGCTACATCAGTACCAAGCAAGAGAGTTGTTTCCACAGCAACGCCCAAACATCCCAGCTTCTACCTGGACATGTGGACATGCTCATATTCCTGACAGATAACCTTGATGACGCCTAGTTAGTGAGTGAGTGAGTGAGTTAGAGAGTGAGTGAGTGAGTTAGAGAGTGAGTGAGTGAGTGAGTGAGTGAGTTAGAGAGTGAGTGAGTGAGTGAGTTAGAGAGTGAGTGAGTGAGTGAGTTAGAGAGTGAGTGAGTGAGTGAGTGAGTTAGAGAGTGAGTGAGTGAGTGAGTGAGTGAGTCAGTGAGTGAGTGAGTGAGTGAGTGAGTGAGTTAGAGAGTGAGTCAGTGAGTGAGTGAGTGAGTGAGTGAGTTAGAGAGTGAGTGAGTGAGTGAGTTAGAGAGTGAGTGAGTGAGTGAGTGAGTTAGAGAGTGAGTGAGTGAGTGAGTTAGAGAGTGAGTGAGTGAGTGAGTGAGTGAGTGAGTGAGTGAGTGAGTGAGTGAGTGAGTGAGTGAGTGAGTGAGTGAGTGAGTGAGTGAGTTAGAGAGTGAGTGAGTGAGTGAGTGAGTGAGTTAGAGAGTGAGTGAGTGAGTGAGTGAGTGAGTTAGAGAGTGAGTGAGTGAGTGAGTGAGTGAGTGAGTGAGTGAGTGAGTTAGAGAGTGAGTGAGTGAGTGAGTGAGTGAGTGAGTGAGTTAGAGAGTGAGTGAGTGAGTGAGTGAGTTAGAGAGTGAGTGAGTGAGTTAGAGAGTGAGTGAGTGAGTGAGTGAGAGAGTGAGTGAGTGAGTGAGTGAGTGAGTGAGTGAGTGAGTGTGAGAGAGTGAGTTAGTGAGTGAGTGAGTGAGTGAGTGAGTTAGAGAGTGAGTTAGAGAGTGAGTGAGTTAGAGAGTGAGTGAGTGAGTGAGTGAGTGAGTGAGTGAGAGAGTGAGTGAGTGAGTGAGTGAGTGAGTGAGTGAGTTAGAGAGTGAGTGAGTGAGTGAGTGAGTGAGAGAGAGAGTGAGTGAGTTAGAGAGTGAGTGAGTGAGTGAGTGAGTGAGTGAGTGAGTGAGTGAGTTACTTGAAAAACTAAAGTGAAACTTGATTTATTCTATTGCAGGGTCTGATTATTATATTGTTGACACTTTAAAATACTACTATCTACTAAAATGCTGAACAAATCAGATTTATCATTTAATCGCGATATTATCGTACCGTGAGTTTTTGGTATCGTTACATCCCTATGTGAAGATTGTATGTACA
Source organism: Harpagifer antarcticus (assembly GCA_902827135.1). Classification (NCBI taxonomy): domain Eukaryota; kingdom Metazoa; phylum Chordata; class Actinopteri; order Perciformes; family Harpagiferidae; genus Harpagifer; species Harpagifer antarcticus. The sequence goes on from CADEHL010000007.1 coordinate 117,549, forward strand.
CACAGCAGAGTTCCCGTTAGCCGGTAATTACCGGGCTAAGACCGGTAAGATATGCTGAAGACCAGCAAATCTAAATCTCTCCGGTCAAAATAATTTCACCTTGGCGCAATACCGCATCAGTTGCGCCACTTATGAGACAGACAAGAAGAGTATGAGACAGACAGAAGAGTATGAGACAGACAGAAGAGTATGTGACAGACAGAAGAGTATGAGACAGACAGAAGAGTGTGTGACAGACAGAAGAGTGTGTGACAGACAGAAGAGTATGAGACAGACAGAAGAGTATGAGACAGACAGAAGAGTATGAGACAGACAGAAGAGTATGAGACAGACAGAAGAGTATGAGACAGACAGAAGAGTGTGTGACAGACAGAAGAGTATGAGACAGACAGAAGAGTATGTGACAGACAGAAGAGTATGAGACAGACAGAAGAGTATGAGACAGACAGAAGAGTATGAGACAGACAGAAGAGTGTGTGACAGACAGAAGAGTATGTGACAGACAGAAGAGTATGAGACAGACAGAAGAGTATGAGACAGACAGAAGAGTGTGTGACAGAAGAGTATGAGACAGACAGAAGAGTGTGTGACAGACAGAAGAGTATGAGACAGACAGAAGAGTGTGTGACAGACAGAAGAGTATGAGACAGACAGAAGAGTATGTGACAGACAGAAGAGTATGTGACAGACAGAAGAGTGTGTGACAGACAGAAGAGTGTGAAACAGACAGAAGAGTGTGTGACAGACAGAAGAGTATGAGACAGACAGAAGAGTGTGTGACAGACAGAAGAGTGTGAGACAGACAGAAGAGTGTGTGACAGACAGAAGAGTATGAGACAGACAGAAGAGTGTGTGACAGACAGAAGAGTATGTGACAGACAGAAGAGTATGAGACAGACAGAAGAGTGTGTGACAGACAGAAGAGTATGAGACAGACAGAAGAGTATGAGACAGACAGAAGAGTGTGTGACAGACAGAAGAGTATGTGACAGACAGAAGAGTATGTGACGGACAGAAGAGTGTGTGACAGACAGAAGAGTATGAGACAGACAGAAGAGTATGAGACAGACAGAAGAGTATGTGACAGACAGAAGAGTATGTGACAGACAGAAGAGTATGAGACAGACAGAAGAGTGTGTGACAGACAGAAGAGTATGTGACAGACAGAAGAGTGTGTGACAGACAGAAGAGTATGTGACAGACAGAAGAGTGTGTGACAGACAGAAGAGTGTGAGACAGACAGAAGAGTGTGTGACAGACAGAAGAGTGTGAGACAGACAGAAGAGTGTGTGACAGACAGAAGAGTATGTGACAGACAGAAGAGTGTGTGACAGACAGAAGAGTGTGTGACAGACAGAAGAGTATGAGACAGACAAGAAGAGTTGCATAGCGACGCTTATTGTTGAGGTGTCTTTTAATAAGCAGGTCGTCCTATCATTAGCTAGAACCAGCTGGATCTGATCGATATGGACATAAACGCGAGTCTAATCTGACGGGAGAGAGAGATCAGCTGCTGCTGACGAGTCGACATGCAGCTCTGCATGATCACATGCAGCGGTGAGCGGAGCAACACACACTGCAGGTTAGAAAATCACACGTAGCTATTTTAATCTACCGTAACTAGTTATAGATACGTTTAGTGTTACTGTCGGGTCAGTCAGTGATCCGCGAGCTGCATGATACTGACGCAGGAGAGGGAGAGCGCTCCGTTTATTATTCCCGTGTTATAGTAAGTTACTGTTCACTTTTGAATAATGTAGTTAATCTACTATAATTAGTTTGTTTAATATCGAATCATCTCAATTTGTTTTAAAGCTCAGTAAATAACAAAGAACACCTTTGACCGGTGTTGTGGAAATATGTCCCAAGGCCCACAACTGTGACCCAGTTGATCAGTTCAAGCTGTCCTGACTGAGCACACGCACCTGTAGCCTTGGTGCTGAGCTCTCAGTGTTCCGTCTCCCTGCTCCTGCCTGCTGGCGTCAGCTGATAGAGGTGTTATGATTCTATCTTGTTATGCAGCATGTTGATTATTCTCTCTGAACTAGCTAAACACACGGGCCTGGGGTAGAGTTCTTCAGATTTGACGTGGCAACTCTACCGTGAAGTCAGAACCTCTGGCTCTCCGGCCGAACCTCCTAAATAAACCATCAGTGTTTGACATCAAAGCTCCAGCTCTTCCCGTGTCTCCTTCATGAGTCGGTGACTCCCACTGCATCGCTGCACAGAAGTTCCCCCACAACCGGCACTTTTCAAATTTTGTCCGGAAGATTTCAACTTTAACGGACATTTTGACCGCATCTTAAGGTGCATATCAAAAAAGGACAGATTAAGGAGGATAAAGGGAAGGGTATGATCAACAATCAGCTGTACTCACTGGGCTGTTTGAGGCGCAGCTCCATGGCGAGGTCACATGCTTTCTCCCGCCTCCCCTCGGCCAATAGCAGCCTCTCGCGGCTCTGCTCCGCCCGATGCTCCAGCAGCTGCCGCTCCGCCTGCCTGTAGACCTTCAGCAGCCGCGAGCACAGCGTCTGGTGCAGCCGCAGGAAGAAGTACCAGTTGTTGTTGACGAAGTAGAGGTTGTAGACGCCGTCCATCTCCTTCTGGTGCTCCGCCTCGGGGTCCCGCAGGTCCACCTTCTCTCCCGGCACTCCTCCACCTCCACCTCCAACTCCACCCATGGGTGTTGACCCCGGGGTGGAGGAGGAGGCGGGACCTAAAGGCTGGCTGGAGGTCATGGTGGAGGTGATGGTAGAGGAAGTGATGGAGGTGGTGGAGGTTTCAGTTTCTGCGAGTTGAGAAGGGCTGCATCGCCTCCGCCTGGATTCTCCGTTCAGATGCTGTGGTTGTTGGGGTTGAGGCTGACTTCCTGTTGCTGAGGATGCATTATTATTATTATTTCCTTCTCCTCCTGGTGCTCTTTCTGGTGCTCTTTCTGGTGCCCTTTCTGGTGCTCTTTCTGGTGCTCTTTCTGGTGCTCTTTCTGGTGCTCTTTCTGGTGCTCTTTCTGGTCCTCTTTCTCCTCCTCTTTCTCCTCCTCTTTCTCCTCCTCTTTCTCCTCCTCTCTCTACTCGCTCTCCACCCTCTTCTGGCTCCACTTCGTCGTCCGTCCAGTCCTCGGTGTCGCTGAGTTCGCCCCGGCGGGAGAAGAACAGATCGGGGACAAAGTGCTGGATGATGCGCTTGATGTGGTCCTTGTCGTCTTTGTGGATGGTGGGCTGGCGTTTCACGTGGTAGATGATGAGCGCCGCGGCGTCTTCTAGGATCTGTTTGTCGTTGTAGGTGAACACCATGTGGGGCTCGCTGGTGACGGAGGTGCCGGAGCCGTTTCTGTTCTGCAGGCCGACTCCACCCTCCTCTGTGCTCTGCTCCTGACGCTGAGAGACAGAAACACAACGAGGTGAGTCAAGCTGTCTCAGAAACACACACTGAGACAGAACATCTGTTTTAAAGTGTCTCAGAGAAATTAAGTTTAAAGGTCACCTCATGCTGTCTTTAGGCAATAGCACAGGTCTCAGAAATATATAAAAACATGTCTATGAAGTGTTTTGCTCAAAACACCAAACAGATCATTCTAGCCACGCCTCATATCCCTCTATTTCACTTCCTGTTTCTAAAGTGCTTTAGAAACTTTAAAGAGGAGGGGTCTGAGCTCATGGGGGACCCGGCAGCTACCGTCTAAACTAAACGCTGCCGTGATGAAACGCCATATCATGGATTATCAAGGATCTGAAACAGTCTGGAGCTCAAAGGCTTTCTCTCTTGCCGGTTATACCACAAGGTGAGTTCCTTTCTACTTCCTGCTTCTTCACACACATGCTCTCCAGTACAGGTTAGCTCTGAGTGTTAGCGATGCTAATGTAAACACCGACATTTTATTTCCTGACGCTGCGTGAGTTCCCCGGTGGTTTAAACTAACAAGAAATGTACACGGGACTATGGCTCTGCTCCTGACGCTGAGCGACAGGAAGGATACTTTAGAAACACGCACTGGGACAAATAATCTTTGTAAATGTGCTTCACTGATCTCCGAGATGATAGAATAAAGTTAAGGGAAAATATGATACATTTTCCTCTGTGCTCTGCTCCTGACGCTGAGAGACACGAGGTGAGTGAAGCTTTCTCAGAAACACGCACTGAGACAAAAAATCTGTTTTAAAGTGTCTCAGAGAAATGACTTTGCTCGAGTAAAGTTCAAGGGAAAAATATAGCTATTTTGTTGCAGCTATATATACAGCTATTTTGTTGTGCTGTATATATACACTTCACTTGCTTGCTTGTTATAGACCTCTCAAATGTTCTGCCTAAAAACACTCCGACTAAAACCTGAATGAAAAAAACATTATGAAGTTAAATATGGTTAACAAGGCACGTTCACACCGGAGTACTTTTCCCGTTTAGTTCCGTTAGTAGCCCTTATTTTGCGTTCACACGAAATAGAGTACTTAGTGCCGGGAACTTTTACCCTCATTTTCAGTGCTTGCTAGAGAGCTGGTACTCTCCTGGGAGACAAAAGTACCAATTTGTATTGGCTGGGCGGATTGCAAATCACGGCCCGTAAAACTCTGAAAAGTTTTGTGAAGCCGCCATTGTATTTGCTGGCATTAGCATTATTAGCATTAGCATTAGCCCCGCGCAGAAACGCAGAGAGTCTAACGTATGGCAACACAAAATAAAACATGGGAGCGGTGGGGATGAGGAGGCTGCTGGGAGTCCCAGCAGCTTCTACTGATGCCAGTCCCCAACTCCGGGGACTTCCGGCCGGGGACTCCGGGCGGCAGTATACGCCGTGAAGTTGTTTGTAGCCTGCCAGTAAACCCAAAGCAGAAGAAGAAGAAGTGACGTCAGCGGCTTCATTTGCCTAATCCACCCTCAGGAACTTATTCCGGTGTGAACGCGATCTGTACTTAGTTCCATGGGGGAACTAAGTGCCGGCACTAAGTATGGCAAAGTACTTGGTGTGAAAGCGGCTAAGAACATTTGGACACTAGGTCTAAATAAATAAAAATAGCAGATAAAATAAACGCTACTTGAGATTGTTATGGAATGACGTTTTCTCACCTCATCGTAGACGCTCTCGATCTCGTTGAGCAGGCTCTTGGAGCGCAGAGCCTTCATGTCGTTCTGCTTGAAGTTCACCCCCTGGTGGTCCAGAGACTTCAGGTACGCCTTCTCGTACTGCTCCCTCCAGATCTTATTGAAGCCCTGCTGAGCCTCCCGCCACTCCTCCTCCTTCGCTTTCAACCTGCACACACACACACACACACACACACACTTTAATGCAAATACTTGGTGGGAGAAGTACTAAGATCTAGTACTTGAGTAGAAGTACTCAGGTCTTGTACTTGAGTAATAGTAGAAGTACTCAGGTCTTGTACTTGAGTAAAAGTAGAAGTACTCAGGTCTTGTACTTGAGTAATAGTAGAAGTACTCAGGTCTTGTACTTGAGTAAAAGTAGAAGTACTCAGGTCTTGTACTTGAGTAAAAGTAGAAGTACTCAGATCTTGTACTTGAGTAAAAGTAGAAGTACTCAGGTCTTGTACTTGAGTAATAGTAGAAGTACTCAGGTCTTGTACTTGAGTAAAAGTAGAAGTACTCCAAACTTGTACTTGAGTAAAAGTAGAAGTACTCAGATCTTGTACTTGAGTAGAAGTAGAAGTACTCAGATCTTGTACTTGAGTAGAAGTAGAAGTACTCAGGTCTTGTACTTGAGTAAAAGTAGAAGTACTCCAAACTTGTACTTGAGTAAAAGTAAAAGTACTCAGATCTTGTACTTGAGTAGAAGTAGAAGTACTCAGATCTTGTACTTGAGTAGAAGTAGAAGTACTCAGATCTTGTACTTGAGTAAAAGTAGAAGTACTCAGATCTTGTACTTGAGTAGAAGTAGAAGTACTCAGATCTTGTACTTGAGTAAAAGTAGAAGTACCAGAGTGTAGGAATACTCCGTTACAGTAAAAGTCCTGCATTCAAAATGTTCCTCAAGACTAAAACAGGACTAAATGTTGACAGTGAAAGTCTGGAGACTATCCGTCAAATAATCCGGAGCCAAATTAAAGCTTACACAATATAAAAGTAGGATATTATTTACATTCATAACACATCTACTGAATACATTGAAATGCAGACATGGTTCCTGACCTCTTGAGCACCACAGGCACGGCGGTGGCAGGATTCCTCTTCAGACCCTCGATGATCTCGGGCGCTTTGTCTCCGTAGATCCGGTACACGGCGCGGCGCTGGATGACCTCCGAGGTGCCGCCCAGGCAGTCGTCTAACCGGAAGCGGTCCTGATCCTCCGGGGAGAGGCGGGTCAGCTTCTTCTGCACGCTCTCCAGAACCCTGATGGTGGCCAGGTTCGTCTCCAGAACCACGTCCAGCTGTAAGAGACACAGAGCCGTTAGAAGACAGGCACCAAACTGCTACAGATATAAGGATAATAATAATATGTTGGGAAAATAGTGCATGTCCTCTTCCAACATGAGAGCAGCATGCTAACAAAGGTATCAACTGTAGCTGTGAACATTACAGGATGTGTGATTACCTAGAAGAGCATCAGGACTGTTTGAGGCAGATGATAGCTATGTGATTAACATGATGATTCAGCCTCTATGGAGAGAGACATCAAGCATGCTCATTTCTGACGTGGAGCTAATCTGAAGTAAACATTGAATACTGCTTTCTATTCCTCCATCTTGTGACTGTGTAACTCCCTCTCTTGGATATCAGCATGTGAAGGACACTGCTCAGGAACTAGTCTCTGGATGTGATGACTCCTTCTGGAGAGGATCACAGATACATGGATCCTGAGATGAAGCTCCAGCCGGGGACCAGGGAGATTTTTCTAAACAGTAGTAGTAGCAGTAGTAGTAGTAGTAGTAGTAGTAGTAGTAGAAGTTGTAGTAGTTGTAGTAGTAGTAGAAGTTGTAGTAGTAGTAGTAGTAGAAGTAGTAGTAGTAGAAGTTGTAGTAGTAGTAGTAGTAGTAGTAGTAGTAGTAGTAGTAGTATTAGTAGTTGTAGTAGTAGTAGTATTAGTAGTAGTAGTTGTAGTGGTGGTAGTAGTTGTAGTGGTAGTATAAGTAATTGTAGTAGTAGCATGTGAAGGACACTGTTCAGGAACAAGTTGTACCAAATGCTCTGTATGTGATGACTACTTCCATTCAGGAGAGGATCATAAATACATGGATCCTGAGATTGAAGCTTAAGCCGGTGAAGAGTGAGAGTTTCGTAACATATTACATTACATTTGTATAGCGCCTTTCAAGGGACCCAAGGCCGCTTTACATGAGGTGAAAAACAAACAAACAAACAAGAAGGGCAAATAATAAGGTAAAAATGTAATAAATAGCAGTGGGAGTGGAAGCAGGGCTGTGATGGGTTAGGGGTCAAAGGCCATGGTGAACAGGTGAGTTATTATGCCCCCTAGAGGACAAAGAAATAGCACTTAGGACACAAAGATACAGTGTGTTGGATAGTAAATACACTTCTCAATACAAATGAAATAATACTAAGACCCTCCAACAGAATCCCATAATTAGAAAATTGAAAATGATTATTGCATCACTGAATATTAATCACTTTAATACTTCAGTGTTCAAATTCAGAAACAAGTGCTGCTTAGATTGAGCTATGCTACGTCGCACACACACTCTTACACACACTAAATAAATCAGAGAGACGCTCGGCAGCCTCAAGGCCATCAAAGCGTTGAGGTGGCTAAACTTTAGCGGGGCGGCGGCAAAGCAAGGACAACTGAAAAAGCTAAGTGACGAACTCTGATTTAATGAGCATTTTGAAGTTGTTCTGTGTATTTAGACACGGCTTCATCTTTGAGGCCAGCATGAATCAACCAGCTTTAAAGGGGTGTAATTTGAGGCTAACAGTTAGAGACACGCAAGAAAGGGTAAGTACTAATTATTAAAACAATGATAACTGATTGTGACCTAACACCTGGGATAATTTAAATGTTTAATTCAGAAGTAGGTGCAGGGCATGAGTAACCACAAGGTCTGGAAGTCATTACTATATTTATTATGCAGAATGAAAATACACACTTGAATTCGGGACATTTGAAAGTAGATTTCAGGACATTTAGCTCATGTTTTAATTTCAAACTGTGCCATCAACTACAGTATAAAGTGAAGTTCTCCATCTGGGTTCCCTCTCTTCTCTAGAAATGATTTTTAGGATTGATCCTCTAACTTATCGATCATCTCTTACAGGACAAATGTCATGTCACGGTCCGTTAAACTTAACAATCCAGCATTGTGTTTTCAAAGAGAAAGTGCTAGCAAAGTAAACGAGGTAACATGAATCCAGTATTTAGTTAGTGTTTGACCCTCAGCTTCTCATTAGTTATTATCCATCTCCAATTGAAACGAAGCTCAGCGCAAGTTCAACCAGGAAGACCGTCTCTCCTCATTCATTTACTATTTCCATGTACTCTCTCTCCTCTCGTGTCCCTCCCCAGCTTAACCAATCACTTCGCTCTATTCTCACTAGCACTCCTCCACTAACCCTTTTAAATCTGCTCTCCCCTTTCCGACAGCTGTCATTTCAGGTGACTCGATGCAACCCTCCTCCCCCCTTTTCACCTCCTGTCCCTCTGAATCCAGGGTCAAGCGAAGCCCCTCCCCTTCAGACCGACCCCAACCATCCATTACATTACATTACATTACATTACATTACATTGCATTTAGCAGACGCTTTTGTCCAAAGCGACTTACAATAAGTACATACGACCAGGAAGACACAGCCCAGAAGAAAAACAGAATCATAAAGTACAGCAGGTATCATAGAGCCACACATTTCAAGTGCTACTCAGCTGGCTATAGATAGGCCAGTCCTATGTTAGTATATAAGTGCTTTGTCAGCTGGCTATAGATAAGCCAGTCCTATGTTAGTATATAAGTGCTTTGTCAGCTGGCTATAGATAAGCCAGTCCTTTGTTAGTATATAAGTGCTTTGATAGTAATTCACCACCACCAGGGTCAAGCTAAGCCCCTCCCCTTCAGACCGACCCCAACCATCCATTCACCACCACCAGGGTCCAGCTAAGCCACTCCCCTTCAGACCGACCCCAGCTATCCATTCACCACCACCAGGGTCAAGCTAAGCCCCTCCCCTTCAGACAGACCCCAACCATCCATTCACCACCACCAGGGTCCAGCTAAGCCACTCCCCTTCAGACCGACCCCAACTATCCATTCACCACCACCAGGGTCCAGCTAAGCCCCTCCCCTTCAGACCGACCCCAGCTATCCATTCACCACCACCAGGGTCAAGCTAAGCCCCTCCCCTTCAGACAGACCCCAACCATCCATTCACCACCACCAGGGTCAAGCTAAGCCCCTCCCCTTCAGACCGACCCCAACCATCCATTCACCACCACCAGGGTCAAGCTAAGCCCCTCCCCTTCAGACAGACCCCAACCATCCATTCACCACCACCAGGGTCAAGCTAAGCCCCTCCCCTTCAGACCGACCCCAACCATCCATTCACCACCACCAGGGTCAAGCTAAGCCCCTCCCCTTCAGACAGACCCCAACCATCCATTCACCACCACCAGGGTCCAGCTAAGCCACTCCCCTTCAGACCGACCCCAACTATCCATTCACCACCACCAGGGTCCAGCTAAGCCCCTCCCCTTCAGACCGACCCCAGCTATCCATTCACCACCACCAGGGTCAAGCTAAGCCCCTCCCCTTCAGACAGACCCCAACCATCCATTCACCACCACCAGGGTCCAGCTAAGCCACTCCCCTTCAGACCGACCCCAACTATCCATTCACCACCACCAGGGTCAAGCTAAGCCCCTCCCCTTCAGACCGACCCCAACCATCCATTCACCACCACCAGGGTCCAGCTAAGCCCCTCCCCTTCAGACAGACCCCAACTATCCATTCACCACCACCAGGGTCAAGCTAAGCCCCTCCCCTTCAGACAGACCCCAACCATCCATTCACCACCACCAGGGTCCAGCTAAGCCACTCCCCTTCAGACCGACCCCAGCTATCCATTCACCACCACCAGGGTCAAGCTAAGCCCCTCCCCTTCAGACAGACCCCAACCATCCATTCACCACCACCAGGGTCCAGCTAAGCCACTCCCCTTCAGACCGACCCCAACCATCCATTCACCACCACCAGGGTCCAGCTAAGCCCCTCCCCTTCAGACCGACCCCAGCTATCCATTCACCACCACCAGGGTCAAGCTAAGCCCCTCCCCTTCAGACCGACCCCAACCATCCATTCACCACCACCAGGGTCAAGCTAAGCCCCTCCCCTTCAGAACGACCCCAGCTATCCATTCACCACCACCAGGGTCAAGCTAAGCCCCTCCCCTTCAGACAGACCCCAACCATCCATTCACCACCACCAGGGTCCAGCTAAGCCACTCCCCTTCAGACCGACCCCAACTATCCATTCACCACCACCAGGGTCAAGCTAAGCCCCTCCCCTTCAGACAGACCCCAACCATCCATTCACCACCACCAGGGTCCAGCTAAGCCACTCCCCTTCAGACCGACCCCAGCTATCCATTCACCACCACCAGGGTCAAGCTAAGCCCCTCCCCTTCAGACAGACCCCAACCATCCATTCACCACCACCAGGGTCCAGCTAAGCCCCTCCCCTTCAGACCGACCCCAACCATCCATTCACCACCACCAGGGTCCAGCTAAGCCACTCCCCTTCAGACCGACCCCAACCATCCATTCACCACCACCAGGGTCAAGCGAAGCCCCTCCCCTTCAGACCGACTCCAGCTATCCATTCACCACCACCAGGGTCAAGCGAAGCCCCTCCCCTTCAGACCGACCGCAACCATCCATTCACCACCACCAGGGTCCAGCTAAGCCCCTCCCCTTCAGACCGACCCCAACTATCCATTCACCACCACCAGGGTCAAGCTAAGCCCCTCCCCTTCAGACCGACCCCAGCTATCCATTCACCACCACCAGGGTCAAGCTAAGCCCCTCCCCTTCAGACAGACCCCAACCATCCATTCACCACCACCAGGGTCAAGCTAAGCCCCTCCCCTTCAGACAGACCCCAACCATCCATTCACCACCACCAGGGTCCAGCTAAGCCACTCCCCTTCAGACCGACCCCAGCTATCCATTCACCACCACCAGGGTCAAGCTAAGCCCCTCCCCTTCAGACAGACCCCAACCATCCATTCACCACCACCAGGGTCCAGCTAAGCCCCTCCCCTTCAGACCGACCCCAACCATCCATTCACCACCACCAGGGTCCAGCTAAGCCACTCCCCTTCAGACCGACCCCAACCATCCATTCACCACCACCAGGGTCAAGCGAAGCCCCTCCCCTTCAGACCGACTCCAGCTATCCATTCACCACCACCAGGGTCAAGCGAAGCCCCTCCCCTTCAGACCGACCCCAACCATCCATTCACCACCACCAGGGTCCAGCTAAGCCCCTCCCCTTCAGACCGACCCCAACTATCCATTCACCACCACCAGGGTCAAGCTAAGCCCCTCCCCTTCAGACCGACCCCAGCTATCCATTCACCACCACCAGGGTCAAGCTAAGCCCCTCCCATTCAGACAGACCCCAACCATCCATTCACCACCACCAGGGTCAAGCTAAGCCCCTCCCCTTCAGACAGACCCCAACCATCCATTCACCACCACCAGGGTCAAGCTAAGCCCCTCCCCTTCAGACAGACCCCAACCATCCATTCACCACCACCAGGGTCCAGCTAAGCCACTCCCCTTCAGACCGACCCCAACTATCCATTCACCACCACCAGGGTCAAGCTAAGCCCCTCCCCTTCAGACAGACCCCAACCATCCATTCACCACCACCAGGGTCCAGCTAAGCCACTCCCCTTCAGACCGACCCCAGCTATCCATTCACCACCACCAGGGTCAAGCGAAGCCCCTCCCCTTCAGACAGACCCCAACCATCCATTCACCACCACCAGGGTCCAGCTAAGCCACTCCCCTTCAGACCGACCCCAACTATCCATTCACCACCACCAGGGTCCAGCTAAGCCCCTCCCCTTCAGACCGACCCCAGCTATCCATTCACCACCACCAGGGTCAAGCTAAGCCCCTCCCCTTCAGACCGACCCCAACCATCCATTCACCACCACCAGGGTCAAGCTAAGCCCCTCCCCTTCAGACCGACCCCAGCTATCCATTCACCACCACCAGGGTCAAGCTAAGCCCCTCCCCTTCAGACAGACCCCAACCATCCATTCACCACCACCAGGGTCCAGCTAAGCCACTCCCCTTCAGACCGACCCCAACTATCCATTCACCACCACCAGGGTCAAGCTAAGCCCCTCCCCTTCAGACAGACCCCAACCATCCATTCACCACCACCAGGGTCCAGCTAAGCCACTCCCCTTCACACCGACCCCAACTATCCATTCACCACCACCAGGGTCAAGCTAAGCCCCTCCCCTTCAGACAGACCCCAACCATCCATTCACCACCACCAGGGTCCAGCTAAGCCACTCCCCTTCAGACCGACCCCAGCTATCCATTCACCACCACCAGGGTCAAGCTAAGCCCCTCCCCTTCAGACAGACCCCAACCATCCATTCACCACCACCAGGGTCCAGCTAAGCCACTCCCCTTCAGACCGACCCCAACTATCCATTCACCACCACCAGGGTCCAGCTAAGCCCCTCCCCTTCAGACAGACCCCAACCATCCATTCACCACCACCAGGGTCCAGCTAAGCCACTCCCCTTCAGACCGACCCCAACTATCCATTCACCACCACCAGGGTCAAGCTAAGCCCCTCCCCTTCAGACAGACCCCAACCATCCATTCACCACCACCAGGGTCCAGCTAAGCCACTCCCCTTCAGACCGACCCCAGCTATCCATTCACCACCACCAGGGTCAAGCTAAGCCCCTCCCCTTCAGACAGACCCCAACCATCCATTCACCACCACCAGGGTCCAGCTAAGCCACTCCCCTTCAGACCGACCCCAACTATCCATTCACCACCACCAGGGTCCAGCTAAGCCCCTCCCCTTCAGACCGACCCCAGCTATCCATTCACCACCACCAGGGTCAAGCTAAGCCCCTCCCCTTCAGACCGACCCCAACCATCCATTCACCACCACCAGGGTCAAGCTAAGCCCCTCCCCTTCAGACCGACCCCAGCTATCCATTCACCACCACCAGGGTCAAGCTAAGCCCCTCCCCTTCAGACAGACCCCAACCATCCATTCACCACCACCAGGGTCCAGCTAAGCCACTCCCCTTCAGACCGACCCCAACTATCCATTCACCACCACCAGGGTCAAGCTAAGCCCCTCCCCTTCAGACAGACCCCAACCATCCATTCACCACCACCAGGGTCCAGCTAAGCCCCTCCCCTTCAGACCGACCCCAGCTATCCATTCACCACCACCAGGGTCAAGCTAAGCCCCTCCCCTTCAGACAGACCCCAACCATCCATTCACCACCACCAGGGTCCAGCTAAGCCCCTCCCCTTCAGACCGACCCCAACCATCCATTCACCACCACCAGGGTCCAGCTAAGCCACTCCCCTTCAGACCGACCCCAACCATCCATTCACCACCACCAGGGTCAAGCGAAGCCCCTCCCCTTCAGACCGACTCCAGCTATCCATTCACCACCACCAGGGTCAAGCGAAGCCCCTCCCCTTCAGACCGACCCCAACCATCCATTCACCACCACCAGGGTCCAGCTAAGCCCCTCCCCTTCAGACCGACCCCAACCATCCATTCACCACCACCAGGGTCAAGCTAAGCCCCTCCCCTTCAGACCGACCCCAGCTATCCATTCACCACCACCAGGGTCAAGCTAAGCCCCTCCCCTTCAGACAGACCCCAACCATCCATTCACCACCACCAGGGTCAAGCTAAGCCCCTCCCCTTCAGACAGACCCCAACCATCCATTCACCACCACCAGGGTCAAGCTAAGCCCCTCCCCTTCAGACAGACCCCAACCATCCATTCACCACCACCAGGGTCCAGCTAAGCCACTCCCCTTCAGACCGACCCCAACTATCCATTCACCACCACCAGGGTCAAGCTAAGCCCCTCCCCTTCAGACAGACCCCAACCATCCATTCACCACCACCAGGGTCCAGCTAAGCCACTCCCCTTCAGACCGACCCCAGCTATCCATTCACCACCACCAGGGTCAAGCTAAGCCCCTCCCCTTCAGACCGACCCCAACCATCCATTCACCACCACCAGGGTCCAGCTAAGCCACTCCCCTTCAGACCGACCCCAACTATCCATTCACCACCACCAGGGTCCAGCTAAGCCCCTCCCCTTCAGACCGACCCCAGCTATCCATTCACCACCACCAGGGTCAAGCTAAGCCCCTCCCCTTCAGACCGACCCCCAACCATCCATTCACCACCACCAGGGTCAAGCTAAGCCCCTCCCCTTCAGACCGACCCCAGCTATCCATTCACCACCACCAGGGTCAAGCTAAGCCCCTCCCCTTCAGACCGACCCCAACCATCCATTCACCACCACCAGGGTCCAGCTAAGCCACTCCCCTTCAGACCGACCCCAACTATCCATTCACCACCACCAGGGTCAAGCTAAGCCCCTCCCCTTCAGACAGACCCCAACCATCCATTCACCACCACCAGGGTCCAGCTAAGCCCCTCCCCTTCAGACCGACCCCAACTATCCATTCACCACCACCAGGGTCAAGCTAAGCCCCTCCCCTTCAGACAGACCCCAACCATCCATTCACCACCACCAGGGTCCAGCTAAGCCACTCCCCTTCAGACCGACCCCAGCTATCCATTCACCACCACCAGGGTCAAGCTAAGCCCCTCCCCTTCAGACAGACCCCAACCATCCATTCACCACCACCAGGGTCCAGCTAAGCCACTCCCCTTCAGACCGACCCCAACCATCCATTCACCACCACCAGGGTCCAGCTAAGCCCCTCCCCTTCAGACCGACCCCAGCTATCCATTCACCACCACCAGGGTCAAGCTAAGCCCCTCCCCTTCAGACCGACCCCAACCATCCATTCACCACCACCAGGGTCAAGCTAAGCCCCTCCCCTTCAGACCGACCCCAACCATCCATTCACCACCACCAGGGTCAAGCTAAGCCCCTCCCCTTCAGACCGACCCCAGCTATCCATTCACCACCACCAGGGTCAAGCTAAGCCCCTCCCCTTCAGACAGACCCCAACCATCCATTCACCACCACCAGGGTCCAGCTAAGCCCCTCCCCTTCAGACCGACCCCAGCTATCCATTCACCACCACCAGGGTCAAGCTAAGCCCCTCCCCTTCAGACCGACACCAACCATCCATTCACCACCACCAGGGTCAAGCTAAGCCCCTCCCCTTCAGACCGACCCCAGCTATCCATTCACCACCACCAGGGTCAAGCTAAGCCCCTCCCCTTCAGACAGACCCCAACCATCCATTCACCACCACCAGGGTCCAGCTAAGCCACTCCCCTTCAGACCGACCCCAACTATCCATTCACCACCACCAGGGTCAAGCTAAGCCCCTCCCCTTCAGACAGACCCCAACCATCCATTCACCACCACCAGGGTCCAGCTAAGCCACTCCCCTTCAGACCGACCCCAACTATCCATTCACCACCACCAGGGTCAAGCTAAGCCCCTCCCCTTCAGACCGACCCCAACCATCCATTCACCACCACCAGGGTCCAGCTAAGCCACTCCCCTTCAGACCGACCCCAGCTATCCATTCACCACCACCAGGGTCAAGCTAAGCCCCTCCCCTTCAGACAGACCCCAACCATCCATTCACCACCACCAGGTCCAGCTAAGCCACTCCCCTTCAGACCGACCCCAACCATCCATTCACCACCACCAGGGTCAAGCTAAGCCCCTCCCCTTCAGACCGACCCCAACCATCCATTCACCACCACCAGGGTCAAGCGAAGCCCCTCCCCTTCAGACCGACTCCAGCTATCCATTCACCACCACCAGGGTCAAGCGAAGCCCCTCCCCTTCAGACCGACCCCAACCATCCATTCACCACCACCAGGGTCCAGCTAAGCCCCTCCCCTTCAGACCGACCCCAACTATCCATTCACCACCACCAGGGTCAAGCTAAGCCCCTCCCCTTCAGACAGACCCCAACCATCCATTCACCACCACCAGGGTCCAGCTAAGCCACTCCCCTTCAGACCGACCCCAACTATCCATTCACCACCACCAGGGTCAAGCTAAGCCCCTCCCCTTCAGACAGACCCCAACCATCCATTCACCACCACCAGGGTCCAGCTAAGCCACTCCCCTTCAGACCGACCCCAGCTATCCATTCACCACCACCAGGGTCAAGCTAAGCCCCTCCCCTTCAGACAGACCCCAACCATCCATTCACCACCACCAGGGTCCAGCTAAGCCACTCCCCTTCAGACCGACCCCAACCATCCATTCACCACCACCAGGGTCAAGCTAAGCCCCTCCCCTTCAGACCGACCCCAACCATCCATTCACCACCACCAGGGTCAAGCGAAGCCCCTCCCCTTCAGACCGACTCCAGCTATCCATTCACCACCACCAGGGTCAAGCTAAGCCCCTCCCCTTCAGACCGACCCCAACCATCCATTCACCACCACCAGGGTCCAGCTAAGCCCCTCCCCTTCAGACCGACCCCAACTATCCATTCACCACCACCAGGGTCAAGCTAAGCCCCTCCCCTTCAGACCGACCCCAGCTATCCATTCACCACCACCAGGGTCCAGCTAAGCCCCTCCCCTTCAGACCGACCCCAACTATCCATTCACCACCACCAGGGTCAAGCTAAGCCCCTCCCCTTCAGACCGACCCCAGCTATCCATTCACCACCACCAGGGTCAAGCTAAGCCCCTCCCCTTCAGACTGACCCCAACCATCCATTCACCACCACCAGGGTCAAGCTAAGCCCCTCCCCTTCAGACTGACCCCAACCATCCATTCACCACCACCAGGCAATACATATGTATTCTTATCAAAACCGTCTCTCCTGATTGAACTGCTCCCAACCAGAGCTGAATCAGAAACGCAAAACATTTAGCAACCGTTTAAAAACTGAAAGAAAGCCAATGTATGTAAAGTTATCCAAACTGCATGTGCTGCCATGTGACATGACTGGGGGGGGTGTTCACTGCATTTATATTCAAGATACTTTCCTCAATAAGCAACCAATTGAACGCTAAGATGACCCTGAACTTAACTTTTGGGGGGGGGGTTTGGATAGCTCATTATCAGCTAAAAGAAAATAAGAGAATGTTGAAATCAAGAAAATTAATTGTGTCTTATTTTATTCAAAGTGTTTTCATGTTTTCATGTTTCTCCAGGGTGCGAGGAAAACCCTTGCTTTGCGTAAAAGCCCATCATCTCCTCGATAAAGATGAAAACACACACCGGGTGAGTTTTCATGTTTACACAAAGCTCTCTCTGCTGAGAGAAGAGTAAAGGAAATCTTACCTCGAATCTCTCGTCCTCGCAGCGGTGCAGCTGCTCCTCGTAGGGAGTCTTCTTCGAGCTGACGAAGGTGGAGTCCTCCGACCAAGAGGGGAATGACACCCAGGTGTCGTTCAACACCTTCACACACACACAGAAATGTAAAATCATCAATGGGAAAACGTACCTTTTACAGTAAAATATTTCTCAATGACATGCTATACTAACACCTAGAAATATCACAGTGACGTTCATTCTGTAAATGTATATTAAATATTCAATAGATAGATCTAGATAATAGGGTGGTGGCGAAGTCGATAGGGACTTGGCAACTGGAAGGTCAGTGGTCACCAGTTCAAGTCCCTGAAAGACCAAGTGCTACCGAGGTGTCCCTGAGCAAGGCCCCGTTCCCCACACTGCTCCCCGGGCGGCACACTGCTCCTAACACTAGGATGGGTCAAATGCAGAGAAACAATTTCCCCACGAGGGAAAGTCCATCTTATCTTAGATGTTACTGTCAATATGTATTTCTTATTCTAATGTGGATATTGAGTTTAAATTGTTTATTTAAACGTGAAATGCCTTGTTTACATGTTAGTGATTAAATAATTACCCTAATTGGGAACAAAAAGTAGATCTGATCTGATGAGGCCAGAAAAGGCAGGTAAGAAGACAACGAGCTGTAGCTGCTCAATACAGTAATATGATATCGATGTGAGACGAGTTGTTGTGTTAGTTTTGAGATATTGAAATACAGCAAAGGTTTGTGCTGCCCAATTAAGCATAATTGAATCTAAACCACAGCTACGGCAAGAGGCACAATTTTAAAAAAACATGAGACACCAAAACAAGATGCTTGTAAAAGTAACGTGGTGTGATTCTGTCCTTCGTATTTGTTGTCCTCACCTAATAAGTCATTAAATCCACATTACTGATGATTAATTATCAGAAAACTCCTTGTGTAAATATTTAAATCAAAGCTCAAACTAAAATCTGCAAATGTTTTAGGACTCAAACTGTTTGTCTTGGAGAGAAAACTTGTTTATTTGACTAGAGATCTCGTATCGTAGCCGAGTCGATAATAAAAACATATTGAAGGAGAAAGTTCCCCCGATCCCGTCCTAACTGTCGAGTAAAGAGTCAAAGTAAAAACCCCTTTCTACTCCTTTAAGGTCAATAAGCTACTATACATGCCCCCCCTCCAGGATACATGACTATTATATTGTTACTCATATCATTTTAATTATACATTTGTCTCCATTTATTTGTCTTTACTTGTAAATGCACCTTACTGTCTTCTGTGACACTGTACTTGTATGCACTCGTCTTGTAACTCCTATATCCAGGGGTGCACCTAACTGGTACGCATGCGCGGCTAAATTCTAAAATTCTGCGTACCGTCACTTGTGTCACTAAGCGCCTTTGCGTACCGACGTACTTGTGAAGCTTTTCCAGAGTCTTCTCCGTGTGCACAGACGGGGCGGGCCGCTGTTAACGGCGGTCTGTACAACGGAAACTACGCCAACCGGCTGCGGAGGGAGACTCCCCTGTGTACATTCAGGGTCTATGCAGGAATCCTGAAGTCACCTTTAAGACTTTTTTTAAGACCCTTTCCATACATTTTAAGACCTCATCTCCACTTGGAGTTCTAACCGGTTACCTTGGCGACACACTTTACCTTTCATCTTCCTATTATACACACATGCATTTCCAAACATTCGGACTACCTATGTTGCAAATGTATTATCTTTTCAATTTACACACGGCATCTATTGCACGTCTGTCCGTCCTGGGAGAGGGATCCCTCCTCTGTTGCTCTCCCTGAGGTTTCTCCCATGTTCCCTTTAAACTGTGGGTTTCTCTGGAAGTGTTTCCTTGTACGATGTGAGGGTCTAAGGACAGAGGGTCTAAGGACAGAGGGTCTAAGGACAGAGGGTCTAAGGACAGAGGGTCTAAGGACAGAGGGTCTAAGGACAGAGGGTCTGAGGACAGAGGGTGTCGTATTGTCATACTGATATTTTGTACAAACTGTGAAGTCCACTGAGACAAATGTAACATTTGTGATATTGGGCGATATAAATAAACATTGATTGATTGATTGATTGACCTCACATTGACTATATACAGCATTGAGTGTCCTTCCT
Organism: Harpagifer antarcticus; assembly: GCA_902827135.1. NCBI lineage: Eukaryota > Metazoa > Chordata > Actinopteri > Perciformes > Harpagiferidae > Harpagifer > Harpagifer antarcticus. Next base: position 137,099 of record CADEHL010000007.1, read on the forward strand.
CCTTATCTTCCAACCATTTGGACGCAGACTTGCATTTCCCCATAACGATGTTGCTTAACAACCGGCGTAAACGGACCTTCGGGCTATCAAGCAGTGAGCGTGCGATGTCCTGTTCAGATGACGTCAAACGGGATGCCATCAATAAACTACACAGAATCACACTACACACCTACGCCATGATTACATTCAGGCAGACTGTAGAATACAACCTCTCTGGACCATTTATATACTTATTGAAGACAAGATACAAAATGTAACACCTTGGGAAATACCGTTTAATATTTTTTAATAGCCTTATTTTCGCTAAATTGATTTATGTGATTCTGTGCCCCTCGCACACAGCTGATCACAATGTTCACGTTAACTCACCCCCCCCCCCGGTCGGCAGAGGGCTTCATCACATAACCTTACGTGGGGCCAGAAGTTGGAGTAACAAACACTGACTCCGGTTATGTGCACCCCTGCCTATATCACTAAATACAAATAAATAATAGGTTTTCTCTGAGTTTTCAAACTCATTCCTGATGAAACCTGAGGTGCTGCCATACTGCCAAATAAAGTAAAGCGCAGTGGTTGTACCTCCTTGCAGAGGGCGGTGCGTCCGCTGCATTTGGGCTGCTGGTAGGTCTTGGGCAGCGCTCGGTAGCTGGAGCCCAGGCGCTTACAGGAGGCGTAATCCACCTCGCGGCCACCCCCCCCCCTCCATGTAGCGATCCGACAGCCCGGACACCGCATGAGAGAGCTCTTTGTCCCCCAGAAACGACTTGAACTGTGTGTACAGCTCGGGAAACTTCCTGCAAGGAGAAGGAGGAAATATAAAGAATGGCAGATAAATCAGGAGAAGAACAGCTGATCAGAAAGCGAGAGGGAAGAATCCTCACAAGGAGCTCAACCATGGTATGTTTAGTTTATTTTAGCAGAGGTTTATAACCGACAGCATCGTGTATCACACATCTCTCTCAGGATCAGTTTGTGAAAGTGTACACATAGTTTAAAGACACAAAGACTTTGACCAACGCTGAGAAAAGACTGATAATTATTTATTCTTTATCAACCTCCTATTGATGATGTTGTGGTTCTTAATTTAAATCTATATTCTGCTGTTTTGGATGATTGTTGAGTAAAAAGCTAACAATAAGCTCAGGCTTCAGACTACACCTACTCCGGTCTGACAATATTGATGATTTTATTTTAAAAGTGTTGTTCATGTATCTTAAAACAACTCTTTAAGTCACATGTGTCAAACTCAAGGCCCGGGGGCCAAATCAGGCCCGTGGTGGATTTAATTTCGGCCCGCAGGATAATTTCTAATTCCTATTAGATCTGGCCCGCCGGTATATTGCACCTTCACTCCATCCTGAGGGTCTCCTCCGCTCAGAGCCTGAGCCCACACATTGATGACCTTGCACCCAAGATGAGATGCCAAGTATCTGAGCTAGCATCACAGAGCAGCACACTGAGTTCAAAGGATGCTTCCTTCTGCACTTTCTCTCTCACGGCAGCAGGGCAGGTTTGGTTTCTCTTTGAGGGAGATAGTTTTGTTGAAGCTGTTGTTGGCCTGTGGAGAAATGTACTCATAAGAAATGAGTCTGGAGAAGCTGCAGATAGAGCCATAAGAACTGACTCTGGAGAAGCTGCAGATAGAGCCATAAGAAATGAGTCTGGAGAAGCTGCAGATAGAGCCATAAGAAATGAGTCTGGAGAAGCTGCAGATAGAGCCATGAGAAATGAGTCTGGAGAAGCTGCAGATAGAGCCATAAGAAATGAGTCTGGAGAAGCTGCAGATAGAGCCGTAAGAAATGAGTCTGGAGAAGCTGCAGATAGAGCCATGAGAAATGAGTCTGGAGAAGCTGCAGATAGAGCCATAAGAAATGACTCTGGAGAAGCTGCAGATAGAGCCGTAAGAAATGAGTCTGGAGAAGCTGCAGATAGAGCCATAAGAAATGACTCTGGAGAAGCTGCAGATAGAGCCGTAAGAAATGACTCTGGAGAAGCTGCAGATAGAGCCATAAGAAATGAGTCTGGAGAAGCTGCAGATAGAGCCATAAGAAATGACTCTGGAGAAGCTGCAGATAGAGTCATAAGAAATGAATGCAGCTGATTATTTAATGTTGTTTTTATAGGCATTAATTTAAGCTTAGTTAGTTCCAGGTTTAATATGTGCAATAAGTTCATTTCAATAAGTTCTGCAATAAACATTGAACCAGTCCGGCCCTCCACTAGCACCCATTTTTTAATGTTGGCCCACTGTGTATTAGAGTTTGACCCCCCTGATATAAATGGTCAAAACATTATTACAAGTGGTATCCAGCAGTAATACTATAATGTCTCTTCTACAACTTTGTGTCAGCTCCCTGCAGCTACTGCATCCATCTTTCTCATTTTATTTAAACCTTTTTCACATCATATATTCAGCAGTGTTAAATTCGTCAACGAAAACTATGACGAAACATTTTTTTTTTACACGACTAAGACGAAACGATGACTAGCTAAAAATTGATTTTTTTATAATAAAAACTATGACGAAATGTATATTTTGTTTTTCGTTGACGAGACGGGACTAAGGTGTTAATGCTGGACTATCGGACATTCAAAATGCAGGATATTTTCCCCCAATTGTCCGTCTTGTCTGTCAAAATGCATCCCTGTCATTGGTTGAATGAGTTGGGATTCTGCACACGTCACTCATATTACACAAGTAAAGAGTTAAAGGTAGGGGAGGTAAGAATGGAGAAGCCAGCTCGAGTGCGCTAGAATCTGAAAGTACACAGCCGGAAAGAATCTGCCACTTCCTCACAGAGCCCCTCCTCCAACACACACGAACGCGCACATGACCAATGAGGGCAGAGATCAGTGTGTGCCCAGATGGAAGGCTGACAGGCAGGTAGGCCATCCAGTTACTTTAGCCGGCTCAGATGATTGGTCGTGCTTTCTACAGCGCTACGGCTTCCACTGATGACTTTTTGTTATATGTTTATCGTCAAAGCATTTCATGTATTCATTGCTATCGGGATGTTAAGAGCATTCCATGGAATAAAACAACAAGTGTTTCTGAAGTGAATTACATACTCCACCTTTAAGAGCGTGAAATGTTGCTTTGTGAATTTCAACACTTGATACTGTCACTTTGATTCCAATTTCAGACACCTGTGTAACTGAATTGGTTTAAAGAGAGAAAACATTTTGACTAAAACTGGACTAAAACGTTTTGAGTTTTCATCGACTAAAACTATGAAGGATAAAAAGGACTAAAATGTGACTAAAACCATTTTCATTTAAAGACTAAATCTAAAATAGCTGCCAAAATGAGCATTGATATTCAGCTCCATCATCTGTCCATGCACTCACCCCAGGAAAGGCGTGACCAGCTGCAGCAGCTCCGCTCCCGAAACTACTTCCTGGTTGAACAAGGCGATGCAGCGCAGGAAGTTCTCATAGACTTCCTGGCTTTTAAACAGGCGGCGGACCTGAAGGATGAGAAGATGGAGAGGAACGTCAGATGAGTTAGGGCTGCTCGATTATGGCAAAAATCATAAACACGATTATTTTGGTCAATAATTGATATCACGATTATTAAAAACGATTATCCGTTTATTGAAAAAAATGTGAACAGCATGTTTTTAACAGTTGATTACCCTGAACTTTAAGAATAATTCAACTGAAAAACCTATAGAGAGGCGAAGTCCCTCCCTTTCGGGGGAGCTCCATGGGACCTTATTTCAGAAGAAGTATGCATTGAAGTCAATGGAGAGAGAAAGATTATTTTTCGATCCCGTTTGAATTGTGCCACGAATTACACACATGATGTTTGTCAATTTAAAAGATAATTTTGCAAGTTAAAAAAATAGAAATGTGTCGTCAAACTGTGAAGTAACACTTTGTTTGTGTGAAAGCGCTCAATGAACTACATCTCCCATCTCGCACCGCACACCCAGACGGCCGTCACGTTGGAACATTTCACTTCTTTCTTTCAGAACGAGGCGGAAAGTATTGAAAGAGGTGAAAATCACTCCAGGTCTGGGCACGTTGAGAGCTGCACACACACAAGGGGAGTTAGTCGGTTCCTAAGAGCCAGCATGCGGGACCGGGACTCTGGGAGTTGTAGTCTTTCTAGTTGCGTATTTTTAATAGTCTTATATTTCAACAGTTTTAAGACAAACTGTGACTTTTTTGACACGGAAATTATTTGTTAAGATTGACAAACATCATATGTGTAATTCGTGGCACAATTCAAACGGGATCGAGAGATAATCTTTCTCTCTCCATTGACTTCAATACATACTTTTTTTTACAAATAATTTTAAAATAATAATTGTTTTATTTCGATTACGTTGTTTTCGTAATCGTTGCAAGCCAAAATCGAGATTAAAATACGATGAATTGCACAGCCCTAAGATGAGTTATTTAAAAACAAAAGAAATAAGAAAGTGGAGTCTCACCTTATCAAAGAAGGAGAATTCTCTTAAGACGCCATGTTTGCCGACAGAAGCGAAAGACTGATCTTTGGTACAGGAATACTTCATTTTCTTCTAGATAAGACAAAGGAACACATGGTTAAAGATCTGTATATGTACATTAGTTATTGAAGTCATTGTATGAGTAGCTTTTGTCTTGTTGCTTATTCCCCTTCTGTAGTCCTGCCCCTTTTCTCACTTCCGGTTCAAACTAAAATGTGTTCGGTTCTTCCTGTTAAGCACGAACAGTTTTGTAAACAATTAATTTCATTTGGGACCATTCCCAGCTGTGTTAGCTATCCAGCCAACTGGCAAACAATGGCTATCTCTGACACTAGCTATGAGCTCTTCTCAACAAGCTTGCTAGTTAATTATCTACTTTACAAGCTCACATCTGCCATCTATCCAACTCAGGGATGGGCAACTTGGATGGTGGGGGGGTGGGGGGGGCACATAATATATGTACTGGTCACCAGGGGGCCACAGATTCACTTGGAACACACACACACACACAAATTCCATGTATTGTATGTAATTATTAACAAATTAAGTCTGACATCTTCTTTGACATGTTACAATCTTTCAGGGAACATCCTCTAATAAGCTCACTAAACAAATATCAGGTCACAGAAATGTTATTTAATTTGTACAAGTGGCATGTTTGTGTTGAACAGGTTATTGGGAGGCGTGTGGCGCAGTGGGTTGTGCGTTGGTGTTCTGATCAGGGGGTCACAGGTTCAAACCCCACTGCAGTCAGCATGTCGTTGTGTCCCTGAGACACACTCCTGTGGGGATTGCCCACAGTATTGTGTATGTTAGTCGCTTTGGATAAAAGCGTCTAACATGTGATGTGATGTTATTTAACAGTGGAATAAAACTATTTTAAACTATTGGAAACCACGGAAAATGTTTGTGCATTAAGATTAACCATTAAGATGACATACACATGAAGTCATGAACACTAACTAGTGGTGCACGATAATTATCGGCCCGATATTAGGAATTATGACGTCATCCAGATAAACCCGATAAAAGTATTAATAGCCCCGATAATATACAATATATTTTTTGGGTAAAGAAAAAGAAGAAGATACTGCGGTGTGGGTGGATTGGGATGAGGGGCGCTTGTTTTTCACTCGGCTCCTCCCGTGTTGCCAGTACTGTGGTATTAGTGGTTTAGGAAGAGGGGAGTTTTTCACAAATCCAGCGCTCCCTAACTCACGCCTGGCTGTGACGTAAATGGTGTGCGGCCGTGAAGCCAGGACAGTAAACAACCATGTCGTCGGTTGTATGGGACTATTCCAAAGTTTCAGAGTTAGATAGTTTGCTTGCTATCTGGATTAACACATGCAGAAGTTCCACGAGGAGGGAACAAGGCAACGAGCTATAATACTTCCAACCTGATTACCTGAAACATCGCCATCGCTACGATGGTGTGTTCAAAGCGCACGAAGAGCCTGCGCTGCTAAACTAGCGGCGACCCCAAAGCCAGCTGCAAAGGCACCGGGGCTTTTACCTATCGAGAGGCTTTTGAAAAAGACAAGAACTTTATTTGGGAAAATAAATATGGACACTTTGAAGAGTCAAAACTGTTCTTGGCTTTGTTTTGTTCATAGTAGTAATGCTCATGTCATGTGCTCACTACTAGTCTCTTTTTTACCACCAGGTGTGCAAAAACTACAGGTACATTTAATATATATATTATATTATTATCGGTCTTATCAGAAGCAGGAAGTTATCGGTTTCAAAAAACCAATATCGTGCATCCGTAACACTAACCCAGACATTAGTTGTCTTGAACCTAAGACACGTGTCAACACAGACACCTTTCAACCCGCACTCTGCTGTTCCTCAGCGCCGCTCCCCCTCCCTCCCGCTGAAATTATGAATGAAAAGCGTATAGTAGCCCCGGGCCATCATTTGCCCATCCCTGATCCAACTAGTTATAGCTACGTATGCCCTAAAGTTAGACTTGCAGTGCGGACATGTGTCTACCTGTTTGGCAGAGAGTTATTATGAAAACGTTGTTGACGTTTTTTGAGCCGCCTTGCTGCTCTCATAGTCAGAAGCTCCTCACATCACCCCCGTAAATTCCCTAATATGCATTATCTGGATAGACTAATCACATGTGATGAGCTAAATGTTTAGTTTCTCGCTTTAAAAGTGTTTTAACAAGCTGGCTGGCAAACAATGGCTATCTATAAGCTATGAGCTCTTCTCACATCTGCCATCTATCCAACTAGTTATAGCTAGTATACCCTAAAATTAGACCTACAGTGCGGACATGTGTCTACCTGTTGGCCAGTGAGAGCAGTTATGAAAACGTTGGGGCTTTTTTGAGCTGCTCTCATACAGTCAGAAGCTCCTCACATCACCAAATTACCCCCGTAAATTCCCAAATAAGCCTCATCTGGATAAACTAATCGCATATGATGAAATAAATGTTTAGTTTCTCGCTTTAAAAGTGTTTTTACAGTTCGTTTAGAAGCTCAAGAGCAGTTTATTTGGTTGATAAAACTGGAACGCTATGCAATAATAGCAATAACACATAATGAGGCAATGTGAGAGCGCCTTAGAGCAGGCGAAGCATAAGGTGTACGAGTGTTTTCAAGGACGTGCACACACACATCGCTGCTCTCCCCGAGGCGTTATTCTAAATGGAGTTTACCTTGAGCAGGGGGGACATGTGCTGCAGAAGGATCGGCCTGGGTCTCTTTTTATTCTGCTTGGATATCAAATCATCGTCCTCCGGCCTTTTGAGCTGCTCTTTGCCTCCCGTCAGTGAGCTTCCTGTGAACTGACGGAGATGAAGCAAACGGGAACAGTGTCAGTGAAAGATGCACATTCAGCTCTTATCAGAGTGCAAGTTGACATGTTAGAGTAGCTTGTTTTGAGCAACCACAACTCTTATACTCCAAAACAATACGGCAGATATTAGCATTTAGGGAGAAACTCAATGAATTCTAGATCGGCATGAAGGTGTTATTATCCGCTTATCACACGGCCACATTCTCGACAAAGTAACAACATGACTCCCAATATTAATTGAAATACTTTTGTGGATTTAGAAAATGATTTTATTGATTTAAAAAATAGTTGTATTGATTTAAATTGACATGCATCCGCTAAGAAAAGTAGTCCGTTGTTACCGTTTGAACTAACGTAGCAACGGCAGGAACTGCTTCCATAGCGCTTTTGAGGAGCTTTTTGATTACAGATTTGAAAACATCGCTGCTTGCTTTAAAAGTAGCACAGCTCATTATGTCAAACCTTGGGAAGTATCTAGATATCCCTGCCCTGATGCCAAAGGAACTGCACACTGAATATGTGTCGCCGTGTGATGTCTATGTCTGGACCGCTGCGTAACAAGGAGGGTTTCTGCCCGTTACTTCTCCGCTGCTTTCTTGTCGCTCTTGTCTCGTCAGTTAGAAACCAGTTAAGAGCCAAACTCTATACAGTTAAATCGAACCGACTTCTTTGTGCAGATGTGAGCGTCCTTAACAACGGTCAATAAGTCCTTGACAGCGGTCTGTCTGTTCTGGATTAACAACGTGTCACGTGTTCTGAATTGACCAATCAGAATCGAGTATTCAACTAAGCATGTAATAATAGATGTTAAAGAATATAAGGAGGTAAAACAGGCAGGAGAATAAAAACATACTGGTTATAAGAATCCAAAAGTAAGACAGGCATAAGACTAAATTAATAGATACAGTCTAATGTTAAAAACTTCATTCAACAATACAAAAGAAATAGGTATAACAATACAGATTAAAAGACCAATTAAAAAGGAGCGTGTCGTTAACTAACAACCAATCTAAAACAGCAATTATTAGCATTCATGGAGCAAGAATTCAATCCGTTTTTGTGTTAAAATACTGAAATAAATCATCAAAATACTACAATTTGTATTCTGTATACCCACTAACTCAGGGGGGTCAAACTAAATTTCCTCTCGGGCCACATCAGCTTCATGGTTGCACTCAAAGGGCCAGTTTTATATACAAGACTATATAAATATTTAATATATATAAAATAATGTATTATATGACATTATTGCCTCTGCATTGGATTATTATCGGATAGGGTAATACCTTCATAAGTCTCTTCAGTCACGAAATGATTTAAGAAGTAAAGCCAAATTCTGGAAAAAAGTCTAAATCAAAACAAAAAGTGACATTTTGAAGAAAGAAAAGTGACATTTTGAAGGAAAATTCAGATTCTGAGAAAAAAGTCATATTTGAGATGCATTGTGGGACATGTAGTTTATGGGCAACGTGCTTCTGTAAATCGACATGTACCCGTATAATATTATATTCTTTGCAAGCTCTTGTGGGGCCGCATGAAATGAAGTCACGGGGCGGATTTGAGTTTGAGACCCCTGCACTAAGTACTTACAGTTTTACACTCCTACTTAACACACTTCAATATATATAACATAATAGCATTTCTAAGCTTTAATTAGCAAAACACAACAACGTTTTCTGAGCCTGATTGTGCAACAACCTTTATTTTTATTGGTGCATTGCACATCAGCTGCTGCTCCACTCACCAATGATCTTTTGGCGTCAGGTAAGAATTGGCCAAACTCAGCCAGCAGGTCTTCTTGCCCTTTGAAAAGACTGGCAACTTTAGAAAAAACTTCATCTTCTGTCATACCGCTGCTGCCCCGGCTGCCCCGGCTCTCCTTCACCTCCAGCTGCTCCTTCTGGGGGGTGGTGCAGGTAAAAAAATGCTGATGAGAGGTGAGGGATCAAACTTAATCAAAGTCAAATACAAACAGGGTACAGATGATATATACACTGTTCTCATGGGAACACACTGCTAAGAGAAAACTGAAAGACTATGGCATCAAGTCACATGCTTTACGCTTAATATGATATTTATGTTTGCAAAGGTTATCACTAGTTTAACAGCTGATAATAACATCTAAGAACAGGCTGATCAATAAGGTAGAGAAATGTACAACTAAATCAGTAACTAAAAATACCAACATTAACTTTTATACATCATAATAGAGTGGTGCAGGAATGAGTTCACATTTGATCACTTCCTGTACCCTTGTCTCAAGTGTTCTGAATGTGCTTTTGGTTGTTAGTCTGAAATAAGGTCTGTGGTTAACTCAAGCTGATTTTAACGTTTTGATCTAGTCCATAAAATACGGTAGTAAATACCCCACTGGTGAATAGGAACTACAGCGCGGTCACATGACTTCACGTCACCACCGCTAAGCTAAAGTCGGCTAATGTTGGGCTATAAAGGAACTACAGCACGGTCACATGACTTCACGTCACCACCGCTAAGCTAAAGGTGGCTAATGTTGGGCTATAAAGGAACTACAGCACGGTCACATGACTTCACGTCACCACCGCTAAGCTAAAGGCGACTAATGTTGGGCTATAAAGGAACTACATCACGGTCACATGACTTCACGTCACCACCGCTAAGCTAAAGGAGGCTAATGTTGGGCTATAATGGAACTACAGCACGGTCACATGACTTCACGTCACCACCGCTAAGCTAAAGGAGGCTAATGTTGGGCTATAAAGGAACTACAGCACGGTCACATGACTTCACGTCACCACCGCTAAGCTAAAGGCGACTAATGTTGGGCTATAAAGGAACTACATCACGGTCACATGACTTCACGTCACCACCGCTAAGCTAAAGGTGGCTAATGTTGGGCTATAAAGGAACTACAGCACGGTCACATGACTTCACGTCACCACCGCTAAGCTAAAGGAGGCTAATGTTGGGCTATAAAGGAACTACAGCGCGGTCACATGACTTCACGTCACCACCGCTAAGCTAAAGGAGGCTAATGTTGGGCTATAAAGGAACTACAGCACGGTCACATGACTTCACGTCACCACCGCTAAGCTAAAGGAGGCTAATGTTGGGCTATAAAGGAACTACAGCGCGGTCACATGACTTCACGTCACCACCGCTAAGCTAAAGGAGGCTAATGTTGGGCTATAAAGGAACTACAGCACGGTCACATGACTTCACGTCACCACCGCTAAGCTAAAGGAGGCTAATGTTGGGCTATAAAGGAACTACAGCGCGGTCACATGACTTCACGTCACCACCGCTAAGCTAAAGGAGGCTAATGTTGGGCTATAAAGGAACTACAGCACGGTCACATGACTTCACGTCACCACCGCTAAGCTAAAGGTGGCTAATGTTGGGCTATAAAGGAACTACAGCACGGTCACATGACTTCACGTCACCACCGCTAAGCTAAAGGAGGCTAATGTTGGGCTATAAAGGAACTACAGCACGGTCACATGACTTCAGGTCACCACCGCTAAGCTAAAGGAGGCTAATGTTGGGCTATAAAGGAACTACAGCACGGTCACATGACTTCACGTCACCACCGCTAAGCTAAAGATGGCTAATGTTGGGCTATAAAGGAACTACAGCACGGTCACATGACTTCACATCACCACCGCTAAGCTAAAGATGGCTAATGTTGGGCTATAAAGGAACTACAGCACGGTCACATGACTTCAGGTCACCACCGCTAAGCTAAAGATGGCTAATGTTGGGCTATAAAGGAACTACAGCACGGTCACATGACTTCACATCACCACCGCTAAGCTAAAGATGGCTAATGTTGGGCTATAAAGGAACTACAGCACGGTCACATGACTTCACGTCACCACCGCTAATGTTGGGAACCGCCATTTTTAAAAAGGCACATAAAAGCTTCAGACATCTAACTACAAACGCGTTCGAAAAACTATTGACTTTGAGATAAGGAAACCGGTAATAAGTGGTAAAACACTTCGTAATTTCCAGGTTTTATGACTCATTCCTGCGCCACTCCAGCATCTTAAATCACAAAGTGTAATCTCAAGTTACCTGATATGTGTGAAGGATCTCCAGGAAGGCTCTGTAGATCTCAGGGTGATCCAGGAAGCGGTTTTTAATCTTGTTTACATAGCTGATGGCACTGTCGAACTCCACGGGGCTGGTCTCTGAGGCGGGGGGAGAGGAGGTGGTGGGCTGGTTCTCTCTGCTGGTGAGGGGGAGGGAGAGCCGGCTGGGGGGGTCTGAGGGTCCTGTGGGGGTGGTGGCGGTGGTGGTGGTGGTGTTGGAGGAGGAGGACTGGGACTCTGATGGAGTCACTTTGATTTCAGAGGTCAAAGCGGGTCCAGATTCAACGCCGGCGGCAGAGGCACTACCTGAGGGGGCCGCCACGGAAGAAAGGGGGGCGCTCTTCCCCTGATGGCCGGGGGACACCTGCACAGAAAGAGCGAGAAGAAGGACGTTAAGAAGTGAGCGTAGGAGCCGAAATGCTACTTAGCCTGAGTTTATTATTTGTATTATTATTATTATTATTATTTGTTTACGTCACTTATTTGTATTTGTTGAGCACTTCCGGCAATCGTCACATGGTCATGGTTTGTGTATTTAAGATAAGATAAGACGGACCTTTTATTAATCGCTGTGGTGAAATTCAGGAGTTTAAACAGCAAGATTAATACAATTAAGGATAAAATCAAAAATGATAAATAAGAAATTAATTAAAATGAACATATATACATATTTGGTCATGTGTACATATTATTTATATGTGTGTGTGAAAACAGTGTATTTTATGTCCAGTAATAGTGTCACTTTAGGTCACCTGTTACCTGTCGGGGGGCGGATGACAGAGGGTGAGCTTGTGCTGAATTCTGTTGACCGCTTTGTTCCTTCTAAGTTATTGTGTGTTGGATTTTGTTTATTAAAAATGTATTCAACCCATGGGCGTCGCAGCCATACGAGGGTGGGACAAGTCCCCCCCACCTTTTAAAATGATTAGTTGACACCCCCCCACTTTTACCATGCGGAAAGTCCGTGCATCGGTCTATCCACTCGCCTCTCTCTGCAGAGCGCTGCGTCAGTGCTTCACTATCAAATCCATTCCACTTGCTTATTGAGAGAATGCCCAAATCAATGAAACTCCGTCCCGTGTTTTCACTGCTGCTTTGCACCAAGGCAGATTCTCAGAGCCGTGCGCATGCTGTGTCTTTAGTGTAGCTGTGTCTTTAGTTGTAAAATTATGCGCCCCCGCTGCGAGGCCCCCGACGCTAACATTTCACGAGCGTGCTCCATTAGCACCCGGATATAAGACGCTGTTATTAAAGAGGTGGAGGGAGAGGTCTCTCCCGTCAGACTGAGAGGCTGATAACTACAGCTCAGTGAGGTTGAGATAGGTGAGTAAGTAGTGGGTCTTAAACGGTTTGGTAATCATTTATGTAATTAAGTATTTCCAAGCCACACTTATATGATCATTATAGTTATAAAAAATAAGAGAAAAACAAGTATGAAATAATTCCAACTCATACTATAGGACAGCAACACAACAGAATACAGCTTTTATCCAAAGCGACTAACAAACATTCAGTACTGTGGACAATCCCCACAGGAGCAATTTGGGGTGAAGTGTCTCAGGGACACAACGACATGCTGACTGCAGTGGGACTCAAACTTGCTACCCCCTGATTCGAAGTCCAGCACACTATCCACTGAGCCACAGCCTGTTACAGTTCTGTTTCACATGGGTGTTGTCCATAGATCTCCTAATTTTGCTCTCAAGGTGCAGCAGATCGATGCTTTTAACTTCAATATTTAAAAAGTGAGCATGCCCCCGGACCCCCTAGAGGAGGCGAGGTGATCCTGCGTTTGTCATGATTTTGTTTTTGTCAGCTGTACAGTTTATTTGGTATACCCCACTACAAATAACGAGGCCCCAATGTTCAGACTCTCCTTGCTTTGTGGAGTTATAATGTTGAAACCGTTTCTGAATAGGTGTTGTTTCAACGTGAGCGTATACGTGTGTAATTTAGCAGTGGCTCAGTCAGTAGGGGCTTGGACTGGGAGCCGTAGGGTCGCCGGTTCAAGTCCCCGACCAGACCTAAATATGGAGTGTGGACTGCTACTTGGAGAGGTCCCAGTTCACCTCCTGCCCTGCCGTGGTGCCCTTGAGCAAGGCGGTTATAAATGTGGTTTAAATATTGTACGCCTTCAAGCGAAGATCAACTGTGTACGCCTTGTCAATTGATGTACAATAGTAGAGACTAAGCTGGACACTAGTAGCTTTGAACTGTTGGACATTTGTAACTGTGGTTTCTATCAATGTACCAAACTTCAATACAAATATTTAAAGGTCCCTTGATATACTGTTTCTCATCAATATATCACAGGTCTCAGATATATCCAGAACCTGTCTCTGATTGGCTGAAACACCAAACAGATCATTGCAGCATTACCCATAATCCCCTCTGTTTCAGCCCTGTTTCCAAAGTGCTGATTCTCTGTCTGTTACTTTAGATGAAAATAAGGAGCCCCTCCCCACGCCCCTCTGAGAGACATTTGGTTACAAAAGGCGCGTTCACACCGCAGTACTTTTCCCACTTTAGTTCTGATATGTTGCGTTCACACCAAAAAGAGCCGGAACTAAAATTAGTTCATGAGAACCTTTTCACCCCCTTTTCCGTCCCCGCTAGAGAGCAGGTATTTTCGTGGGAGAACAAGGTTCCTATGTCTGATTGGCTGGGCGGATTGCAAACCACGCCCCGTAAAACTCCCAAAAGGTTTTGTGAAGCCGCCATTTTATTATCCTCGCATTAGCATTATTAGCATTAGCATTAGCCCAGCGCAGAAACGCAGAGAGACTAACTTATGGCAACACAACATAAAACATGGGAGCGGTGGAGATGAGGAGGTGTCGGCGTTCTGGGGATTTACTCGGAAGGCTTCAGTAGAAGCTGCTGGGAGTCCCAGCAACTTCTACGATGATAAGAAGCTGCTATCAGCTACGGTGATAAGGGGGGGGGGGGGTTACCTTGGTTGCTGATTGGCTAATGGTTACACGAGACAAAACATCGTTATGACATCATAAAGCTCATTTTCAGACAGGTTTTTATAGAAATGGATCAAAAAGAGAGAGAATCTTTGTTCCTGAAACTTTCAGAGTCTCTTTCCACAGAGGGGACACATGTTGATGTAGAAGAGACATCAAGAAGAGGGGACACATGTTGATGTAGAAGAGACATGAAGAAGAGGGGACACATGTTGATGTAGAAGAGACATCAAGAAGAGGGGACACATGTTGATGTAGAAGAGACATGAAGAAGAGGGGACACATGTTGATGTAGAAGAGACATGGAGAAGAGGGGACACATGTTGATGTAGAAAAGACATGGAGAAGAGGGGACACATGTTGATGTAGAAGAGACATGAAAAAGAGGGGACACGTGTTGATGTAGAAGAGACATGAAGAAGAGGGGACACATGTTGATGTAGAAGAGACATGAAGAAGAGGGGACACATGTTGATGTAGAAGAGACATGAAGAAGAGGGGACACATGTTGATGTAGAAGAGACATGAAGAAGAGGGGACACATGTTGATGTAGAAGAGACATGAAGAAGAGGGGACACATGTTGATGTAGAAGAGACATCAAGAAGAGGGGACACATGTTGATGTAGAAGAGACATGAAGAAGAGGGGACACATGTTGATGTAGAAGAGACATGGAGAAGAGGGGACACATGTTGATGTAGAAAAGACATGGAGAAGAGGGGACACATGTTGATGTAGAAGAGACATGAAAAAGAGGGGACACGTGTTGATGTAGAAGAGACATGAAGAAGAGGGGACACATGTTGATGTAGAAGAGACATGAAGAAGAGGGGACACATGTTGATGTAGAAGAGACATGAAGAAGAGGGGACACATGTTGATGTAGAAGAGACATGAAGAAGAGGGGACACATGTTGATGTAGAAGAGACATGAAGAAGAGGGGACACATGTTGATGTAGAAGAGACATGAAGAAGAGGGGACACATGTTGATGTAGAAGAGACATGAAGAAGAGGGGACACATGTTGATGTAGAAGAGACATGAAGAAGAGGGGACACATGTTGATGTAGAAGAGACATGAAGAAGAGGGGACACATGTTGATGTAGAAGAGACATGAAGAAGAGGGGACACATGTTGATGTAGAAGAGACATGAAGAAGAGGGGACACATGTTGATGTAGAAGAGACATGAAGAAGAGGATTTTGTATAATAGGTGACTTCAAAAGTGCCTCACCTGTGCAGAGAAGGGCGACTGGAGGAAAGCCACTCCATTCTTGGGGACTTCTATCCGATACCCCGGGGGCAGGAAGGCGTTGAAGCCCAGCACGAGGTCCGGGTGTCCGTGGAAGAGCTGCGACACTCGGTTTATCACCCCCGGTGTGTCGATGCTGCTCCAGACATGACGCAGAAAGAGACATATTAGGATGTGGATGATGGAGGCAAAACAACTACAACAAAAGCTACGCTGTTGTCTTTGTAAAATACTGAGTGTGTTAGTAGATCTGCATCTCATGTGTTTATATGAGTGTAGTGGATAGATACGTACTGCATTTGCCTCCAAAATGTATTGGAGTAGAAATACTCAAGCTATGTACAAGTATGTGAGTAAATGTACTTTCCGCCACCGTAATACTGCCATTAAATATTTGCAATACTATATGTGTTTCATATAAAGAGACAATGCTTTCTGTCTCCATTGCCAGCTGAAGTGCTTTATCAACAAATGCACAAGCTGTCGAAGTATACATAAATAAAAAAGGTATGCTTCTCAGTCATATGCCGCATGAAGACAACAAATTCTATTTGTGACCTGCTCTATCGAAATCAGACCTGAAGACACATGTTGAGTATACACTGCTGGAAAGAGGAGAGTCCCAGCTTTCTAATGATATCAGGATTGTTGTTGTACTCCAAATATGTCACATTATATAATGACTGTTACCGAGTCATCATTTTGAGAAAAAGGCCTTCAAAGTTTCCTCTTCTCTGGAATCCATCGATCTGATTGGTTATTAGCAAATGATCAAAATACTACGGAGGGAAGATATTTTCGTTTGGATTACTGGTCTGGGGGGAGCTCGCAAGTGTGTGTGTGTGTGTGTGTGTGTAATTTTGCGTTTGTGTGTATTGTGTTTGTTTCCCGGGGAAAACCCTCAGGAGAAACACCGGCTGTTGTTCTGCCTGCTGTGACGTCAAGTTACTCCGCTCTCCGCTTGTAACTATGCCGAAGCTTCAAAGTTGTATTTATCATCTGAATTTGTCGAATAAGTTTAATATTCTGAAAGCCAAGACTTTGTTTAATTGAAATCAGACGAAAACAAACTGTAACGGACCCTGCCGTGTTATCTATGATTACTCTACGCTTACATTCATAATGTCAGCGGAGGGAGGGGGGGCGGCGTGTGGAACAGCAGATTGCCTGTCTTCGTCCCTTTACAAGCTTAAAGAATGTATTTATCGAGTGAGTTTGGAAATAAAAGTTTCATATTCTGAAAGCCAAGACTTTGTTTATTTGAAATCAGATGAAAACAAACTGTAACGGACCCTGCCGTGTTATTTATGATTACTCTACGCGTACATTCATAATGTCAGCCGGAGGGAGGGGGGGCGGCGTGTGGAAGAGCACAGTGCCTGTCTTCGTCCCTTTACAAGCTTAAAGAATGTATTTATCGTGTGAGTTTGGAAATAAAAGTTTCATATTCTGAAAGACAAGACTTTGTTTGTTTAAAATCAAACAAAACACACAAACCCCGAAAAAATAGTTTTTGACGCAAATCCACGTTAATTCTGAAATGAGCCGTTGCGACTTCCGACTGATTTCGATCGAGCGGGTCACAGATGTGTATTATACAGTCTATGGTATTATAGTACTTATAATCAGAGTAATAATACATGTTATTTATCATGCGCTTTAACAAGTGCTCAAAGAAGCTGTACAAAGATTATTTAAAAAATGCTCTTGTGGTGTTCATGTAAAACACTTCTTTGTTGCGGAGGCGTATAACAAAGCAAAGTCTTGACTAATAGACAAATAGTTTTGTTAGTTAAAAACAGAGACCAATATTAATGTCTGTGGTTTTAAAATGACAATTCAAGAGTGCTGAAAAGTTAGAATGGCCACTTTGAGTAGTTTTTAGATTTGGTGATTGAGTATATTTTGCTGCTAACACTTTCATATCACACACACACACACACACACACACACACACACTCTTCTGCCATCTCCGCTGAACACTTTAACATTATAAACTGTATACCCCGGTTGTCTAGGCCCTTTTTGTTTTGTTGTTGTTGTTGATGTGTCACACTGTAGGACCTCGAGAAACGATATTTCTGGATTTACAACATGTAGAATTCTTGACAATAAAGCTGACTTTGACTTTGATTGTGAATGCAGCACGTTTACTTGTAACAGAGTATTTGGTATTATTACTTTTACTTGAAGATCTAAGAGTACTTCTTCCCTCACTGCTTGTACTTGATCAGAATACTTTATTTATCCTGGGGTTAAAGGAGGAGATTAACCCCATTCTCACTTGTTTGAATTGTCTATTCTCCTGACTTACTAATGAGTAGTAACTGTATATTAAAGTGCTTTTATGAGGTGTTTCTTTTGCACCTGACTTGATGCCTTTGAGGTGTTATCTAAAACACCTTGAATGTCTTTGTTACTGTGATGTATAAAGTAAAACGTGCCTTGACTAATAGGAAAAGAGTGCTGTAGAAGGAGGAGATTAACACCATTTTAACCCATTTTCACTTGTTATTCTCCCGGCTTACTAATGAGTATATACACCGTATATTAATGTCCTTTTATGAGGTGTTTCTTTTGCACCTTGCCTTTATGCTTTTGAGGTGTTTACGTCAAACACTTGCCTTGACTAATAGAAACATAGTTTTGTTGAGGAGTATCACAACAACATGTCAAAATAAAATAAACTGTTGAATAGTTCAAATGGCCACTTTGGATAATGAGGTATTTTAGATTCAGTGCTTAAGTTAACGTTGCTGCTAATACTTGTGTATTTTTACTTAAAAAGGTGGGGTGGGTAAGAATGGAGAAACCAGCTCGAGTGGCTAGTATTTGAAAATACGCAGCCGAAAAAAATCTGCCCCTTCCTCACAGAGCCCCTCCTCCAACACACACGAACGTGACCAATGAGGGCACGAGATGAGGGCACGAGATAAGTGCACAGATGGAAGGCTGACAGGCAGGTAGGCCATCCAGTTACTTTAGCCGGCTCAGATGATTGGTCGAGCTTTCTACAGAACTACGGCTTCCAGAGATGATATTTCTTTATGTATTTATTGTCAAAGCATTTCATGTATTCATTGCTATCGGGATGTTAAGAGCATTCCATGGAATATAACAAGTGTTTCTGAAGTGAATTACCTACCCCACCTTTAAGTAAAAGTAATAATACTGAAGTGTAACAAATACACTCTTACAAGTTAAAGGTCCTGTGTCATGCTTTTCTGGTTATCACCCGTCCCCTTGTGTTATGAAGGTGTTTCTGCATGTTAACGGTCTGCAGAGTCACAGACCCTAAAAGTGCACCCTGTAGCGAGTAACACTCTAACACAGAGAAGACCTGTCTGTGCTGCCCCAGAACGCCTCGTTGGACATTTCTCTTTTTCCATTATTTACTTCTTGGGTATAGTGACGTATTTCAGGTATAGTGACGTAACGGCGCCGCAGATTGGTCCAAATGACGGCCACTGGGCTCGGTGGGGGGGGGGCAGGAGCTCCAACAAGCCGTTTAGGACAGAGAGTGAATACACAGACTTTACAGAGATGCTGTTTGAGAAACCTATGAGAGTTTGGAAAATTGCAAAATATATATTTATTTTAGTAGACCTCAACAATGGAATTATGATCAGTAGAAATGGCCATGACATGGGACCTTTAACGTACTGCACCTAAAATTGTACTTAAGTATCTCAGTCCTTTATCTAAATACTGTATTTATCCTGGAAGAAAGTTAGGAAATGAAAAGTGTCCGTAAGCTGATTCCACTTTAATTGAGTATTCTCTTGTGTTAATGACTTTTAACAGTATATTAATGTGTAACTTTTGCACCTTGCTTTTCAGGTTTTAAGTAAACACTTTAAATTCCTTTGTTGCTGAAATAGTCTTTATTAAACAAAACGTGCTATGACTTAGAGTATAGGAGTTACTCGTAATAACTTCTGTAATCTCACAATTACGTTTCAGGATGAAGTAAACGGCTGAATAGTCCGCCTGTTTCTTAGTTATTGATCAATGTGTTCCCTCAGTAGTCTGTATTCAGACACTGTATTCGGGTGGACAATGTATTGCTAAAACTACTTTAGTTAGTAACTTCTTATATAAATACCTCTGTGACTTGAACTCTTTCATGATGTCGAGAAACTTGTTGTATATGCCGGGATCATTTGCAAAGCGGATCTTGACTTGGTCCAGATATGACAAGGCATCTTCAACCTGAACACAGAGGAGAAAAGAGGAAGAAATACAATCAGTAAAGCACAAAGAACAATCAGACCCACTTGTCATATGTGGAGAAAGCTTTACAACAACTGTTTGTGTATGTTAATGAATTAGGATTTCACAGGGATGTCAATACAGCTCTTTTTAAACAACGTTATCACTTTTCCCTCACTGATCACCCGTGACAGAATCCGCTCTGACATGTTGAAAAGGACTTGTTTTCATTGTGACATTGGAAGAAGTACTCAGATTGTCTACTTAAGTAAAAGTAGTAATACTATTAAAGTCCTGTATGCTATTTAATTAGAAGTGCATTAGTATCATGGACAAAATATACTTCAAGCATCAGTGTAAAAGTACTCTTAAATGTATTATATCATTATAGAATATTATACCATCGTGACAAATACATGTAGAGGCATTTAAATACTGTAGTTTTTAATGCAGAGCCAATTTAGTATGTAAAATACTGGGTGTGTTAGTAGGTCAGTACTGCATCTTATCACATGTAATGTGTTTATATGAATGTAGTGGAGAGATACTACTGCGTGTGCCTCCAAAATGTATTGGAGTAGAAGTATAGAAATATTCAAGTTATGTACAAGTATGCGAGTACAGTACTTTCCACCACTGTAATACTGCCATTAAATATTTGCAATACTATATGTGGACATGTGTTTCATAAAAAAGTTATACAAAAGAGACAATGCTTTCTGTCTCCATTGCCAGCTGAAGTGCTTGATCAACACATTCACAAGCTGTCGAAGTACACATAAATAAATCAGAATATTAAACTATACTGTTCTCATAACTAACATATACATAAAATGTTGTAGTTGTACACATTTATTATGTAAAATACTGGGTGTATTAGTAATACGGTACTGCAATGTATCTCTTATGATGTGTTTTATATGTGATAAGTAACTATAAGTGTTAAATAAAGAGTTTGTGTAGCATAACAATGGAAATACTTAAGTAAAGTAAGTACAGTACTTGAGTAAATGTACATTCAGTCACTGTAATACTGCCATTATATATGAGCAGTCCTGAATACTATATGTGGACCAGCCATTAAAAACACGGGTTCATATGCAGTTACATAAATAGCCAATGCTTTCTGTCTCCATTGTCATCTGAAGTGCTTTATCAACAAATGCACTAGTTAGCTGTACAAGCTGTCCAAGTGTAAATAAATAAATAAATGAAAGAAACCCTAGGCTGCTTTTGTTTACTGGACCTGTCGTTTTTTCCACTACATCTGAAGCTATGTTATGTTAGGACATAATGGTCGTTGTGACTAACATGTATAAGAGAGAGGGTTGTTTATTCAGGCTAACGTTAGCCAACAGCCAGTCGATAATAACCTACATACTGACTCATTAAATACGTTTCGTCTCAGCGGGACTGTAAAACAAAAACAACAGGATAATATCCTACTATCGCGATAACAAAGAGATGTGTAATGAAGCAGCTAATCAGCTGAATTGTAGCCGTTTGTTAGCCTGGCTGACGTCCTCCACTTTGTTCAGGGTGGTGAAAGAAAAAAAAAAAGGAGGAACTTCCCACAACCGGGGTCTGAGTTAGCAGGCACCGTAAATAAAGAAACTAGCACTAACTGTACACATTCGTTAATGAATTAAATAAAACACACAGACATCTTAACCTCTACAATGTTCTGCAGCATTACTTTTAACAGGCCAGCAGCCAGCCGTTGGTCTTCACTACTCTCGACACACAGGAACAAAATGGTAGTGACTCTGAGGGACTACTTTCCCCCCCTTGTCTTACCTTCAGCTTCTGGAAGTGCTGCTGCTGCTGCTGCTGCTGCACTTGCTTTTGTGTGATAACGTAAGGCTTCTCTTGGATTTGGTTTATTTGCTTGGCGGTGCTGTGCGCCTGAATCTTCGCCATTATCCCGGCGACAGGAGGGAGGCTTTTTTTGAGAGAGCCACAACTTGAGAGCTTTTTTTTTCGGTGTTATTAACCCTCCTCCTGGTTGTTGGCTAGCCGACAAACCGTCCTCTCGGTCGGGAAGCCAGCCTGCCCAAAAAGCGAAGAGCAGTAAACCCTTTCCTTTGCCTTTAGCTGGAGCAGTAAACCCTTTCCTTTGCCTTTAGCTGGAGCAGTAAACCCTTTCCTTTGCCTTTAGCTGGAGCTGTGGACTGTGCAGTCGGAGGAGAAGAGAAATGACGGAAGAGGTGACAGACTTTGAGTCAACATCACCATCACCATCGAGTTAAACAAGCCAAGGCTAAAAAAAAAATTCAGCTAAGGGACAATGGTTGCCGTTTATCGTATTTTAAATAACTATCGCCTGTCTCTTTAAATTCGGCGGCAGCGGTCTGTCTTGGCGTCCGGAAGCCAGAGTAGGAGTGAAAAAAAAGAGGGGTGCAAACTGAACTGCGCATGCGCGACAGTGGGAGGCGTTTCCACATGATTCAGAGAGACACACTCCCCCTTCACTGCTACAAAGGGACTCCGTGATAAAGCACATACACATACAATACAACATTTGGCCTTCAGTTAGTTGTTTGTTTATACAACGACACATTTAGAATACTCCGGTAAAAGCACAAGTAGGACACAAATAGTATTTAAGTACAGTACTTGAGTACCACGCTGGTGCGAAATGATGATCCTAACATGTCGTCCACAAATGTCGCTTCCTCCAAATGTCTCCAGTGTTTATCGGTGTTCTCAATGACATGGAACTATATGAAGACTCAATTAAATGCACGGAATTATAACTCGTTACTAAGACAAGATAATACACAATAAAAACAAGGGTTAGGGATAGCTGAAGGATAGGTAGGTATCATTTCCTAACTTTCTTCCACGATAATAGCCTAATAGTTCTGCCAATTTCAACACACCTACATTCCTGATTGATCACTTGTATTTTGTTCATAATACCCTCAGATTGAATTCATTGATTGAACAGTGATGTGCCTTTTTCTGATGTCTGTGAAACAATTGTTCAATAAAGTTGAGAAAAAACTCACTTTCATGCTAAATGATAGCTACAGGTGTAAAGTAACTAAGTAGGTTTACTAAGTACTGTACTTAAGTACAATTTTGAGGGACTTGAGTATTTCCATGTTATGCTACTTTGTACTTCTACTCCTCTACAGTTCAGAGGTAAATTGTGTACTTCTACTCCACTACATGTATTTAATACCTGTAGTTACTTCACTGATGTGGATGAATGATGTGAAATATAATCAAGTGTTAAATCAGACTTTAGTTCCACCTGGAGTAAATCCACCAGCTACCCTGCAGTCTACAAAGTACTTCAAACTAGCTGCTCCTTCACCAGCTTTGAGAACACTTTCATGATCAATCATTATAAAACATATCAGATATATTATTCTGAAATGGACCAATCTGCACAACGACTACTTTCACTGTCTTTCACTATATTTTGATGAGAATACTTTCTACTTTCACTTGAGGAACATTTTGAATGCAGGACTTTTACTGTGACAGAGTATTCCTACACTCTGGTACTTCTACCTTTACTCAAGTACAAGATCTGAGTACTTCTACTTTTACTCAAGAACAAGATCCGAGTACTTCTACTTTTACTCAAGTACAAGATCTGAGTACTTCTACTTTTACTCAAGTTCAAGATCTGAGTACTTCTACTTTTACTCAAGTTCAAGATCTGAGTACTTCTACTTTCACTCAAGTACACGATCTGAGTACTTCTACTTTAACTCAAGTACACGATCTGAGTACTTCTACTTTTACTCAAGTACAAGATCTGAGTACTTCTACTTTTACTCAAGTTCAAGATCTGAGTACTTCTACTTTTACTCAAGTTCAAGATCTGAGTACTTCTACTTTTACTCAAGTACACGATCTGAGTACTTCTACTTTTACTCAAGTTCAAGATCTGAGTACTTCTACCTGTACTCAAGTACACGATCTGAGTACTTCTCTCACCTCTGCATTCTTCGACACGGTTCCACCACCACTGGAAGATATTCTGAACTGCGTGAGAAACTGAAACCGTGCTAATAATGGATTTCTGCAGATCATCCAGGGGGCATGAGAGCAACATACAGAACAGATTCAGCTTTCAACAACTTTATTGCTTCTTTAAATGCATTTCAAGGAAGACAGGAGCACACAACTGGATTCAAAATGATTTATTAGTGACTTATTTTACATGGTAAAACATCAACAGCAGCCATGTGCATGATAAACACAGAACAGAGAAGTGTGCATGGTCATTATGATACAGAAAGGTGCAGTTAGAAATCTCATTTAAACTATGAGGGTTCTCCCCTAAGAGGCTTTGGCAGCAAGTCTCCACCTCTGAAGCCACTGCTGGAAAGTCATCCCTCCTTTCTGGACCTCAGGGAGGACATGCTGGGCTGGCTGATCCCACCTACATATGAAAAAACACAAAACACAAAACAGATACATGCTACCAGACGTCTGACTGAAGGTGTTCCCAAAGACGTTGAAGGGACTGTTGTTTTGTATATATTGATTGATGTGCTTGTATTCATGTCTTGATGAGCCAGGGTCTCTGCAGGAATCCTGAAGTCACCTTTAAGACCACACCTCACATTGACTATATACAGTATTGAGTGTCCTTCCTCCTTATCTTCCAACCATTTGGACGCAGACTTGCATTTCCCCATAACGATGTTGCTTAACAACCGGCGTAAACGGACCTCCGCGCTATCAAGCAGTGAGCGTGCGATGTCCTGTTCAGATGACGTCAAACCCAACGGGATGCCATCAATAAACTACACAGAATCACACTACACACCTACGCCATGATTACATTCAGGCAGACTGTAGAACACAACCTCTTTGGACCATTTATATACTTATTGAACACAATCTACAGAATGTAACACCTTGGAAAATGCCCTTTAAAAGTATTACAAGTTGATAAATCAATTTAGAGAAAATGAAGGCTATTAAAGACCCCGCGGACCCCCTGATATACATATTTTTATATATATCTGTATTTCTGTATTTGGGATTGTGGGAAACGGTATTTCAATCTCTCTGTCTGCACACAAACTGAAAGATTGACAATAAAGTTGACTGAGGTGTTCATTCAAAACCATCAGACAGACATGCAACTAAAGGTAACGTTTTTAAAGTTTAAAATGAATAAACAATGAAGTTAAACAGCCAGGCACTTATCTTCATACTTAACCATAACTGAACGCTATCTTCCATTTTTATGAAATGACACAAGCTGGAAGCCTTACCAGTAGGAGATGGCAGTTTTCACTTGGACCCCGTAAGAAAGGCCCTGGGCGCTTCGCTGCGTGAGGCGTCGGACTCTCGGTACCAGACACTCCAGAAGCTTCTGATCCTCCTCCATCACTCTGGACAGCAGAGCTAAGAGGCGTAGAGAAACCGTAGTTTGAGATGTTTTGAAATCAGTCTGTAAACTTTTGCCGTGCCCCCACTAATAGAATCAAACACTGACGCTTATGGCTACTGGTGGATATATTAATATGTGCACAAACAGAGAGATACAGCCCTTCCTTGTGTGTATTTTAATCATGATAAAACTTCTCCTGGTCACCTTTTTGATCCGGGGCATGCAGCAGCTCCGCTTCCTTCTGTGTGCTCTGCAGAGTAGCAGAGTGCAGCTGCAGTAACTGACGGAGAAAACGCAACTCCAGCTGCTGGGAGCAAGCCTGGGAACACAGCTCTTCTGGAGCCTGAGGGTTAAGAAGGAGACGACTCAGTCAGAGGAAGATGCCGAACAAACTGAGGATTCACGAGACCAGCAAGTATAATATAAAAACTCATTCACAACAGCCTATAAAGGTCAACTCGCTATTCAGAACCACTCGTGTAGCGTTTAAGGGTGGGTGTTCGAGAAGCTGATACCAACACTTTTATTGGAATGCAATAAATGTTAATATCAATCATCAGTGGTCAGTTTTATGGTCTTTTCTCCAGTTATGTAGAATGTATTAAATGCTTGCCCTTAGATGCATAAGTGGGTCTTTTTGGACCCGGTGAGGTGGTTCCTTGAAGTATCTTTGTAATTACATTTTTTTATCATTTCATATTCCAGCTATTCCTCAAAAAACATGTTTTGGATATCAAGCCATTCAAAGTTTTGATTTGCATTTTAAGAAATTGTAGTTTTTGTATTTCTACCCCAAGCTTCCATAAGTGGGTCAAAAATGAGATGAGATCCTCTGGGAACCTTTGATTCTTATTACCTGTTGCTGTCAGGAATACATTCACTGTAGGACACACAGACGACTTCACAAGTGACACCTCTCAGGAAGATTATTTCACACAGCAAGATCTGATACCTGTCAGTATAATAATAATACATGGCTTTTCAAGGACTCAACATCGCTTTGCAATATAAGGGAAGGTTAGGGTGGGGGGTGTAGGACTATCAAGCTTGATCAACCGGCATGGATTGATGGGGGGTGGGCTTTGAGTAGACAAGAGGAGAAGAGATGAGTTTTGAAAAGGGACTGGAATACTGTGAGGGTCTCAGAATAGCATCGTTATGTTCAAAACTTTCTTTTTCAAAATGTAAAAAAACGTCTAAAATGATAAATAGTGAAAAATTAAATATTTCTAGTGTGAACCAAAATATAATACTAAATATTATACAAGTGATTTTTTCTTAACCAAAATGACATATTATTCTAATACGGGTCCTTTTTGACCCACTTATGGAAGAGTGTAGGGTCCAGTCACTCTAAGGGCATCTAAGAGTTAAAGGTGGGGTAGGTAAGTTTGGAGAAAGCAGCTCGAGTGGCTAGAATTTGAAAATACACAACTGGAAGAAATCTGCTACTTCCTCACAGAGCCCCTCCTCCAACACACCAACGTGACCAATGAGGGCACGAGGTCAGTGTGTGCCCAGATGGAAGGCTGACAGGCAGGTAGGCCATCCAGTTACTTTAGCCGGCTCAGATGATTGGTCGTGCTTTCTACAGCGCCACGGCTTCCACAGATGAGATTTCTTTATGGATTTGTTGTCAAAGCATTTCATGTATTCATTGCTGTCGGGATGTTAAGAGCATTCCATGGAATATAACAACAAGTTTACCTCGAGCCGGTTTCTCAAACTTACCTACCCCACCTTTAATGATAATTACTCATTTATATCCATTAGATTTTGAACCACTTAAAAACAGAGAAATAGCTTTAATTAAAAAAGAATTACTAGAAAATAACGGTTGCTGCCAAAAGTTTGTCATGTTGCCGTTGTTCAGCATGGAAACATTCATTAGCTCACAATGACATTATTGTTCTATTGATATAAAGGGAGGTCAGGTACTCTTTAAAGCAGCTGCTAGTTATGGGTACTTTTTACTGAAGGACACTTCAAAGCCTCTTTACTTTTACTTGAGTAAAGGATGTGTGTACTTCTACCTGAGTAAAGGATGTGTGTACTTGTACTTGAGTAAAGGATGTGTGTACTTCTACCTGAGTAAAGGATGTGTGTACTTCTACCTGAGTAAAGGATGTGTGTACTTGTACTTGAGTACAGGATGTGTGTACTTGTACTTGAGTAAAGGATGTGTGTACTTCTACCTGAGTAAATGATGTGTGTACTTCTAATTGAGTAAAGGATGTGTGTACTTCTACCTGAGTAAATGATGTGTGTACTTCTAATTGAGTAAAGGATGTGTGTACTTCTACTTGAGTAAAGGATGTGTGTACTTCTACTTGAGTAAAGGATGCATGTACTTCTACCTGAGTAAAGGATGCATGTACTTCTACCTGAGTAAAGGATGTGTGTACTTCTACTTGAGTAAAGCATGTGTGTACTTCTACTTGAGTAAAGGATGTGTGTACTTGTACTTGAGTAAAGCATGTGTGTACTTGTACTTGAGTAAAGCATGTGTGTACTTGTACTTGAGTAAAGCATGTGTGTACTTGTACTTGAGTAAAGCATGTGTGTACTTGTACTTGAGTAAAGCATGTGTGTACTTGTACTTGAGTAAAGCATGTGTGTACTTGTACTTGAGTAAAGGATGTTTGTACTTCTACTTGAGTAAAGCATGTGTGTACTTCTACTTGAGTAAAGGATGTGTGTACTTGTACTTGAGTAAAGGATGTGTGTACTTAGTAAAGGATGTGTGTACTTGTACTTGAGTAAAGCATGTGTGTACTTGTACTTGAGTAAAGCATGTGTGTACTTGTACTTGAGTAAAGCATGTGTGTACTTGTACTTGAGTAAAGCATGTGTGTACTTGTACTTGAGTAAAGCATGTGTGTACTTGTACTTGAGTAAAGCATGCGTGTACTTGAGTAAAGCATGTGTGTACTTGTACTTGAGTAAAGCATGTGTGTACTTGTACTTGAGTAAAGCATGTGTGTACTTGTACTTGAGTAAAGCATGTGTGTACTTGTACTTGAGTAAAGCATGTGTGTACTTGTACTTGAGTAAAGCATGTGTGTACTTGTACTTGAGTAAAGCATGTGTGTACTTGTACTTGAGTAAAGGATGTTTGTACTTCTACTTGAGTAAAGGATGTGTGTACTTGTACTTGAGTAAAGGATGTGTGTACTTGTACTTGAGTAAAGCATGTGTGTACTTGTACTTGAGTAAAGCATGTGTGTACTTGTACTTGAGTAAAGCATGTGTGTACTTCTACTTGAGTAAAGCATGTGTGTACTTCTACTTGAGTAAAGCATGTGTGTACTTGTACTTGAGTAAAGCATGTGTGTACTTGTACTTGAGTAAAGCATGTGTGTACTTGTACATGAGTAAAGCATGTGTGTACTTGTACTTGAGTAAAGCATGTGTGTACTTGTACTTGAGTAAAGCATGTGTGTACTTGTACTTGAGTAAAGCATGTGTGTACTTGTACTCGAGTAAAGCATGTGTGTACTTGTACTTGAATAAAGCATGTGTGTACTTGTACTTGAGTAAAGCATGTGTGTACTTGTACTTGAGTAAAGCATGTGTGTACTTGTACTTGAGTAAAGGATGTGTGTACTTGTACTTGAGTAAAGCATGTGTGTACTTGTACTTGAGTAAAGGATGTTTGTACTTCTACTTGAATAAAGCATGTGTGTACTTCTACTTGAGTAAAGGATTTGTGTACTTGAGTAAAGCATGTGTGTACTTGTACCTGAGTAAAGCATGTGTGTACTTCTACTTGAGTAAAGGATTTGTGTACTTGAGTAAAGCATGTGTGTACTTGTACCTGAGTAAAGCATGTGTGTACTTTAACCCTCTCTGCCGGACTCACCCTGTACAGCGGGAACTCCAGAGTGTGACCCAGGCTGCTGAAGGTCGGGGCCTGCAGGCGATGGATGGACAGCCACGACGCAGCGACCCTCTGTCCTCTGAACAGAAACATGTGGAATGAGTGCGGTGAACCCCTTCAGGTATCCGGCCGCGTGTTCTTACAGTCAGTCCAGGCTTCTCACCCTTCAGTCGTCCTCCGGTCCAGAGCAGGGAGGGAAATGGTTCCCAGTTGTCGCGCCTCCTTTGAAATGCAGTTCCTCTGACTGCTGGCTGCAGAGGAGACGACTTCAAACTGAGGCACCAGCGTAGCGAGGACAAACTGCTGCAGCTGAATCAAAACAGAGAGAGAAACGATCAAGAGATGTTCAACAATGAGCTTCTTCTGTGAGGGAAAAGTGTACCACAAGGGTAGATTTCTTGCGTTCATGACGTAGCGCTTCATGTACGTATTTTGCGCAGTCCGGAGCCGACAGCTCCATGGAGCCTGTGTACACAGAAACGGCAGGCTAAACCCTTTTAAATGTGTGTTTCCTGTGTGGCGAATAGCTGCTTTCTTTATGTCTGTATGAAGTTGTTGTGAGTGTGGAGGGAGCAGCTACAGGTTAGCTTAGCCTAATCGATCAGTGCACTACGAAGCCAGTGCTAGACAGTGAACTGTCAACGGGGGTGGGGGGGGGGGAGCCCTGCCGGTCATTATCGGCCGACATTCACTCTTAACAGTGTGATCGGTGCTCTCTATAGAGGCCGATCAGGAGGCTGGATCTGATCGATATGGAACACGAGTGAAGTGTAGCCGGACGCGAGAGAGAGATCAGATCAGCTGCTGAGTCTGACGGAGACACGCAGCTCTGCATGATCACCTGAAGCTCCGCCCTCTGTCTCATGTGATTGGCTTAGAATGAAGGAGACATCTGATTGTGTGGGCATTGAAAAACACAAGTGTGGATCCTTCTGTGTGTATGTGTGTATTATGAGACTGTTCTGAGCCCGTAGCCGACTCCTTTAAAAGCTCATTTAAAGACATTCCTGTTTGGGCCGGCGTTTGGGTCACCTTGATTTTATACAACGTTTAATTTTGTTTTTATGACTTCTTAACACGTGGCTTATCTGGTCATTTATCATTGTACGATTCCTATGACGATGTGTTTTTGTTTTGTCAAGCACTTTGTGACTTTGTCTGTGAAAAGTAGGGCTGTGCGACTAATCACATTTTAATCTCAATTACGATGTTGGCTTGCAACGATTACGAAAACAACGTAATCGAAATAAAACGATTATTATTTTTATTTTAAAAATGGTGCAAAAGAGGGGTAAGGAAGAGAGGAGACGAAGGGACAGGAGACAAGGTAAGGGTAGAGAAGTTGAAAGGAAGAAAGACAGAGGAGAGGAGACGAGGGAACAGGGAACAAAGGGAGAAGAGAAAGGAGAGTAGAAAAGGGAGAAGACGACCAAAATGAGGACAGAGGAGACATATTAGAGGAGGCCAGAGTTGAGGAGAGACGAGAGGGAAGGCCTCACTCTCCCTCCAGATGCTCTCCCCTACTGATGATAATTGTATTTAATTATTTCTTCAGTTGAATTATACTTAAAGTTAAAAGTCAAAGTAAATGACCAAATTTAAATGACCAAAATAATCGTGATTATGATTTTCGCCATAATCGAGCCGCCCGAGTGAAAAGCGCTTCATAAATAAACGTTACTTACTTTTAGCCTAAAGACGCCGCAGCATTTCTTTCACCACAAAATGAAGCAGGTCTTATAAATGATCTCTCAGCGGAAACGTTTCTGAGACGGAGCAGAAGAAAGACAAACATGAAAGCATTTGACTTGAGAGCCTCCTCACCTCTCGATGCAGACGGATCAGCTCTGTCTTGGCCGTGGAGTTCCCTTTAATCAGACCTCTGATGTCTTCCTGTCTGAGAACCTGCAGACACAACAACAACAAGTTTAACGATATATGTTTGGAGAAATACGGACACCTTAAATTCATTAAGGTTTGGGCAAATCAAGATCTTTATCCTCAAGCCTGGTGGTGAGTAACGGACTACATTATTACTATCCGTCATAATCTGTTAGCCCCCATGGAGGAGCCACATATGAAGTATCTCTCTGTGTTTGTTACGGTACGTGTTTTGGAGTCGCTATAGGCGGTGGGCGTGTCATTGGATTTGTGTGGTGACGTTTGGGGCTATATCCGGTTGCTTTTACCTCCGCACTTTGTGATAGACGGAGGGGGAGTGAGCTCGAGAAGGACCGTTTCAGTTGACCGCACGCATTTAGATATGGACTATTGAATGTTTGCTTTGGGAATAAAGCGCATACTGTTGGAAAGACTGAGTTCAGACACTTTGTTACTGCCGCAATACCCCACTTACTGACAGTGCAGTACATTTTCACATCATGACATGTGGTGCGGATGGAAGGCGTGTTCCTCCTGCAGTGACAGTGGACTTTATAAACAAAATAGGCAGCAGCCATTGTGCCTAAACCGGTCAATCTGAACAATGACATTTTACAAAATATAATATATGTAATGTCAGCAGAAACTCAGAGCTTGTTATGCTGTGTTCGTTATTCTCGCGTCCTGGAGAGAAGCTTTAAAAGGAGACGAATGGAGTCTCTGAGAAGGTTCAAATGGTACTTTAATTAATAAAAGGCGCTGTAATGTTACTGAGGAGAGAAAGGCTGCAGCCTCCTCTCGCAGTCGCGGCCGTGAAGAAGAGAGCTCACAAGCCTTCGTCCTTCCCGCTTGCTGGCTGTTGGCTCCTCCTCTCTGTGAGCTGTGGTGACGGAGGAGACTTCCCCCCCTCGGTCTTCTGTGTCCGATATTTCGTTAAACAGAGGATTTCGACATTCATTGCTTACTGCCACATGCCTTTTCTCCTTCTTATCTCTTTCATAACTTTATATGTAATACATGTTAACAGCGTCAATAGCCACTTTAATGATACTAATGGATGGTAGTCCCGGATGTCGTCATGAAGGATTTTCAGAATAAAAGCTTGGTATTGAGAACTTCCGTTTATTTCCAGAATAAAATAGCATTTAAACTGACGGTATGTTTAAGATACATTATGCTATCGAAACATTGATTTTAATTTCTAACAGAGCCCGCCAAACTTTCAGCATCTCCCATAAAGACACTCTAAGAAGGGTCTGGCTTATTTGAAACGATTATATCTGCATTTTTCTTCCAGAGACTGTTTTGACCCTGGGTGATTGGCTGCATTCAACATGCTGATTGGTCCACCTGAGGAGACAGCTGCAGCCATGCAGTCCCTCTGCCCTCCCTCTCGTCACCCTCTGCTGCTCCCAACAAAGGCAGCTTAGTTTGCTTGTAGAAACCTGTTGTTCACCTTTACTTTGTAAATAATCCAGTCTGTTCAATAGACGTGCTTTCAGCTAAATGTAATGAGTGAGAAACCCTTTTTGTTTGAACCCATTTTTCTGGTAAGAAGCCTGTATTTTATTTTATTTGTTTTGTTAGGCAAGTTTAAGGAAATTCTGTAAAGATGTTTTTAGTTTGTTATGTTGGGGTTGTGCAAGCCCCCAGGAGGTGCGCCAGACTCTGAGGGAAATATTCATTGTGGCCAAACGGCGGTACTACACTTCCGTATCAGTCGCTGGGAAGAAAGACTTTTTCCCATTGACTAACATTGAGAAAGAGACGTCTGTAAATCGTTGGATAATTGTTTTTAAACTAAATAAACTACCCAGTATGAACACTTGTATAGCCCTTATTAAAAACATTCGTTCCTCAAGTTGTAAAATGTGCTAATAACGTTATTCTTAGTTATTTCCCTCTGCATTATGAACGCGCATCCAACCCACGGGACCGCGCCGCCCGGCACGTTCATGCGACGTGTTCAGCACCACATGAGTTTTACCTTTACCCATGGACGCACAATCACAACGGATTATATGATTATATGAATACTTTCGTGACGTTTCGCTCTCTCAAAAGTTGGGCCATTTTGTCTTCATGCTCCAATGAGCAGCTCTCATAGGAAGGAACGCGGCCCCGCCTCCCACGCTGTATCCAGTTCTTATTATACATCCATGGGGTTGTCTAACCTCTTTATTTAGTTTATTAAATCTCAAAAAGCTGATTTCCTGTGTCATTGGCCATTGAATGGGGAGAGTGTAATTATTTGTTTTTTTAGAAAGGGGCAGGTCACATAAGATTGTATTCTTCTCCCTGCTCCTTTTCGCTCAATGGTAGAGTCATGTTTTGTGGCAATTATTGTACATTTGGTTTTGCGTACCATGAGCGGGACAAATAAAAATGAAATGAAATGAAATGAATGGGGAGAGTGCAATGTTGTGCTGCGCCTAGGCTCCCGTAGACCGGGGCGTAACGAGACTGAATTAGCAGCTGTTTTTCAGACCAAGTGAATAACTTAAAGTTACGATGGATCGCTCTCAGTCAGAGATCTAATCCTCTACAATATGACCGCTTGCCTTCAGATGTTCCCGTCTTTATTCCGATAAGATCTGTCGTATTGACCCTTTTGCTCTCACCACTAGTTGTCTGAAGTCCAGGATGCTCTGCCACTGGCTGTGCAGACTCCGGAGCACCTCCTGCCGGCTCCTGGCCTGCTGGTCCAGCTGGATGCAGCGCTCTCTGATGTGATCCCGCGCTGCAGCCTGCATCACAACCTGCAGCTCCACCTCCAGAGCCGACCTGACCGCACGGAGCAAAGACAGGAAGATCACATCAGTCACTAATTTCCCTGTAAGCTTTTCAAATGGATTCAAATGGAAGAAATGCTGTCGTATATTCATCCATTCTAGTCTACCTCAGACACTCCGATGCAGCACCAGACACTTTTTACGCTGCTATGGACAGTCTTGCACTAATGCACATCTCCCAAAGATATTGAAGTGACTGTTATTTTGTTTATATTGATTAATGTGTCTGTTGATTGTGTTGCAAGAAAAAGTATGTGAACCCTTTGGACTCTCCACACATAGCGTTGTGTGTTCCTTCCAAACAACTCGACTTTGGTTTCATCTGTCCACAGAGTGTGTTGCCAGTAGCTGTGGAACATCCAGGTGCTCTTTTGCAAACTTCAAACGTGCAGTAATGTTTTTTCTGGACAGCAGTGGCTTCCTCCGTGGTGTCCTCATGAACTCCATTCTTGTTCAGTGTTTTACGTATCGTAGATTCGTCAACAGAGATGTTAGCATGTGCCAGAGATTTCTTTAAGTCTCTAGCTGACACTCTAGGATTCTTCTTCACCTCATTGAGCATTCTGCGCTGTGCTCTTGCAGTCATCTTTCCACTCCTAGGGAGAGTAGCAACAGTGCTGAACTTTCTCCATGTATAGACAACGTGTCTTACTGTGGACTGATGAACATCAAGGCTTTCAGAGATACTTTGTAACCCTTTCCAGCTTCATGCAAGTCAACCATTCTTAATCGTAGGTCTTCTGAGAGCTCTCTGTGCGAGGCATGGTTCACATCTGGCAATGCTTCTTCAGAATAGCACATTCAAAACTGGTGTGTATTTTTTATAGAGCAGCTTTAACCAACACCTCCCATCTCGTCTCATTGATTGGACTCCAGGTTGGCTGACTCCTGACTCCAATTAGCTCTTGAAGAAGTCTTTAGCCTCGGGGTTCACATCCTTCCACCCTGCACTGTGAATGTTTACATGGTGTGTTCAATAAAAACATGAACACACATAATTGTTTGTGTGGTATTAGTTTAAGCAGACTGTGTTTGTCTATTGTTGAGACTTAGATGAAGATCAGAACACATGTTATGACCAACTTACGCAGAAATCCAGGTCGTTCCAAAGGGTTCACTTTTTCTTGCAACTATGTGTAATTCAAACGGGATTGGAAAATAATCTTTCTCTCTCCATTGACTTCAATACATGCTTTTTCAGAAATAAGGTCCCATGGGGCGGAGGTAGACGGGCGGGACTTTGCCTCTCTATAGCAAAGACCAATTAGCCAGGCCCATCTACAGGTTTACCCATTGATCATTTGGGATTCATCCTGGTGAATCACAGCGAGTTTGCTTACAGAGCAAAGGTGTCGTTGTGCAGCTCCTCAGTGATGCCGGACACCTCCTGCTCCGCCTCCCTCTGTCGAACCTGCAGCTGGTTCTGGATCAGCTGGACTCTGGAGCGGGTCAGAGCCAGCTGCACCAAACTCTGCTCCACCTCCTCCCAAGCATCCTGAAATCAGATTTTGGTAACACTTTACATCACAGGTCCCCTATTATACTGTTTGTCATCAATATATCACAGGTCTCAGATACTTGTCTCTGATTGGCTGAAACACCAAACAGATCATTGCAGCATTACCCATAATCCCCTCTGTTTCAGCCCTGTTTCCAAAGTGCTGATTCTCTGTCTGTTACTTTAGAGGAAAATAAGGAGCCCCTCCCCACGCCCCTCTGAGAGACATTTGGTTACAAAGAACTCAAGAGGCGCATTCACACCGCAGTACTTTTCCCACAAAGGTTCATGAGAACTCTTTAGTTCTCATGAACTAAGTACAGATCGCGTTCACACCGGAAAAAGTCCCTGGGGGAGGATTAGGCAAATGAAGCCGCTGACGTCACTTCTTCTTCTGCTTTGGGTTTACTGGCAGGCTACAAACCACTTCACGGCGTATACTGCCGCCCAAAGTCCCCGGCCGGAAGTCCCCGGAGTTGGGGAAGTTCCGAGTAAATCGCCAGAACGCCGACACCTCCTCATCTCCACCGCTCCCATGTTTTATTTTGTGTTGCCATACGTTAGTCTCTCTGCGTTTCTGCGCTAGGCTAATGCTAATGCTAATAATGCTAATGCCAGGATAATAAAATGGCGGCTTCACAAAACCTTTTGGGAGTTTTACGGGGCGTGGTTTGC
Source organism: Harpagifer antarcticus (assembly GCA_902827135.1). Taxonomy (NCBI): domain Eukaryota; kingdom Metazoa; phylum Chordata; class Actinopteri; order Perciformes; family Harpagiferidae; genus Harpagifer; species Harpagifer antarcticus. Next base: position 172,964 of record CADEHL010000007.1, read on the forward strand.
AATCCGCCCAGCCAATCAGAAATATAGCTCTTTTCTCACAAGAGAGCCGCTCGAAAGTCCCTGCTCTCTAGCAGGGACTTTCGAGCGGGTAAAAAGGTTCACATGAACTCATTTTAGTACCGGCTCTTTTTGGTGTGAACGCGATAAAAGAGTTCTCATGAACTAAATTCGCATGAACCTTTGTGGGAAAAGTACCGCAGTGTGAATGTGCCTATTGGTGCTCTAGGAGGAGATTCAGGTGATAAGGGGGGGGGTTACCTTGGTTGCTGATTGGCTAATGGTTACACAAGACAAAAAATCGTTATGACATCATAAAGTGGCCAAAATCTGATCAGCTCATTTTCAGACAGGTTTTTATAGAAATGGATCAAAAAGAGAGAAAATCTTTGTTCCTGAAACTTTCAGAGTCTCTTTCCACAGAGGGGACACATGTTGATGTAGAAGAGACATGGAGAAGAGGGGACACATGTTGATGTAGAAGAGACATGAAGAAGAGGGGACACATGTTGATGTAGAAGAGACATGAAGAAGAGGGGACACATGTTGATGTAGAAGAGGGGACACATGTTGATGTAGAAGAGACCTGAAGAAGGGGACACATGTATTGATGTAGAAGAGACATGAAGAAGAGGGGACACATGTTGATGTAGAAGAGACATGAAGAAGAGGGGACACATGTTGATGTAGAAGAGACATGAAGAAGAGGGGACACATGTTGATGTAGAAGAGACATGAAGAAGAGGGGACACATGTTGATGTAGAAGAGACATGAAGAAGAGGGGACACATGTTGATGTAGAAGAGGGGACACATGTTGATGTAGAAGAGACATGAAGAAGAGGGGACAATGTTGATGTAGAAGAGACATGAAGAAGAGGGGACACATGTTGATGTAGAAGAGACATGAAGAAGAGGGGACACATGTTGATGTAGAAGAGACATGTTGGTTGATGTAGAAGAGACATGAAGAAGAGGGGACACATGTTGATGTAGAAGAGACATGAAGAAGAGGGGACACATGTTGATGTAGAAGAGACATGAAGAAGAGGGGACACATGTTGATGTAGAAGAGACATGAAGAAGAGGGGACACATGTTGATGTAGAAGAGACATGAAGAAGAGGGAGACACATGTTGATGTAGAAGAGACATGAAGAAGAGGGGACACATGTTGATGTAGAAGAGACATGAAGAAGAGGGGACACATGTTGATGTAGAAGAGACATGAAGGAAGAGGGGACACATGTTGATGTAGAAGAGACATGGAGAAGAGGGGGACACTGTGTGATGTGTAGAGAGACATGTAGATGTGTGTGTGTGTGTGGTGTGTGGTGTGTGTGTGTGTGTGTGTGTGTTCAATACCTCTAAGAGACTCTTAACAGATGGCAGATCGTCCTCTTCTGCGGACATGTCCAGAAGGTGATTGCTTTCATAGCAGAACCTGTGATTAATATAAAAGGTGTATACTTTAACACCGAAACGTTTCTGAGTTTAAAAGCAGGAGAGAACATTAATAAAGAGTTTACTTTAGATTGGTCACATCCCGCAGCACGTTCAGAGCCGAGAGTTTCTCCTCCAGTTCCTCCTGCTCTCTGGAGGCTAAATACTGTAAAGCTGAGAGGATGTGGCTCGGAGGGTAACCGCCCAACAGGTTCTGATCACATGACGAGAAACATTATTATTCAAAGTGTCAATAGAGTGCCACAGCGTCCTAAAACCCGGAGTTAGCATTTCTCCACTTCCTGTTCCCTCGTCTCAGAGCCAATGGGATTTCTCCATAGGGTTTAGGAAACTATCTGAACTAAGGTCTGAGGTTGAGACACATTGAAGAGACGGGTCACGTTTTGTTCTACATTAAATCCATCAGCAGTGACCCCACTGGTGATTTCTGAAGAGTTGACGTGTCTGTAAAACGATGGTTGTTACCAAGTGGCTGAATAGGACTACAGAAGTCGTGGAGGCCGTTGTACGTCATTACGCCGAACACGTGAACACTCTAAGTTAGTTTCTGTTCTGCTTGAAAGCAAGTCCCTGCCTCCTGCAGACTGTTCAAACAAACGCTTCAACACAAGGACAAAGCGCCTCACCAGTCTGTGTGCGTCCTCTGAGCGGCAGGAATACTCGTCTGGTAGTACTGCATGAGACGGATCACGTTTTGTTCAGTCGGATAATCTCCACATGTCTACTTTTATAATTGTTTAATCATAAATATAGTCGCCAGAAGCAAAATGCTAACGTTATGCTATCAACGAACTACAGCAACTTCAGATCCATATTCAAACATACAGATTCTAGATGGAACGAGTTGAAGCGTTTGTTTGAACAGTCTGCAGGAGGCAGGGACTTGCTTTCAAGCAGAACAGAAACTAACTTAGAGGAGTGTTCACGTGTTCGGCGTAATGACGTACGACGACCTCCACGACTTCTGTAGTCCTATTCAGCCACTTCGTAACAACCATCGTTTCTCAGACACGTCAACTCTTCAGAAATCACCAGTGGGGTCACTGCTGATGGATTTAATGTAGAACAAAACGTGATCCGTCTCTTCAATGTGTCTCAACCACAGACCTTAGTTCAGATAGTTTCCTAAATCCTATGGAGAAATTGCTTTGAAGGAACCGGAAGGAGTTTACTTCCGGGTTTTAGGACGCGTCACTGTGGCTCTCTCTTCACAGTAAACGAGAGGGCAAAATATGTAGAGAAATGTGCTCAAAATATACAAACCTCCACAGCACTCAGCCAGTACTGAAACACAGCAGTCCTCTGTTCTCTGCTCATACTGACGGGAGACACAGACAGAATTCATTCAAGAAAATAAAAAGGTTGTGAAGCGTAGTAGAGTTAATTTTTCAATACTGTATCTCTCGTGGTAGCTCTTACTGTTTGGACGCTGTCTTCAGCTCACCGTCTTGCAGAGACTGGTAGAAGCGGACTCTGCATTCACACAGCTCTCTCACTTCATGCTGTCAAAGAATAATTAAATATGACCTTTAATCAGCTAAGAAAGATATGGGTCTGCATCCGTCATATTTAGGTTACAGCTTTTTTTACAGGATATATTTTACTTCTAACTTCAAGCTACTGAACACAAATGTTAAATGTATATAGTTCACTATATTTATATGTTTAGTAGATTACAGAGTATTCTAATTATACTGTGTATTTTATAGTGTTTAGATACTCCTCTCTGATTATATGTATTTTTGACTGAGAAATTGTTTTTACATTTAAAATGTTTCATCTTTATTTTATTCTATTTTTAAGTAATTTAGTAATTCTTGGAGATTGACTGTCTTAATGCGGCTGAGACCAAAACAATTTCCCAACTTGGAATGGATAAATATCTATCATCTATCTTACAGCTGTCAAGTTAACATCAATCTCTGGTGTAGAAGTGGAGAAGATGGAATCAGATGCCAAAAGAAACAACCAGAAGTTATGCCGTTTCCCACGTAAAATTACATATCGCAGGCAAACATTTCAAACCAAATGAATGGAATATATAGTAACTAAACATTCCTCACACAACCCATGTTTAGCTGTTGTGTGAGTCGGCCTGTTCACACAGACTGAAGCAGCTCTTACCAGGACTTGTGCCTCTGCTGCAGCTTTGGAGTTCAGGTTGTCCCCGTCACTGCTGCTCGAGGGCTTATTATCAAACAGCACCTCAACCTCTGCTTTCCTGCAAAACACAACTCTTACTAACGTTCATGATGGAGGAGTGTTGCATGGGCCAAGGAAGAACCGTTTACAGTGTGGAGTGGATCCGAGTAACGGCGAGGATACAAGCGTTAGGCGTCACTAATTAATGGGTGTACATTTTCAAGATTAGAATTAGTTCTCAACCAGGAAGACCCAAAGAGACAGGTATTAACTTCTGGCTGCGTTTCCGCCAGGGGGGCGTCTTGCCGTCATGTGACGCTCTTATTCAGCTCGGAACGCCCTGAACTCGAGCCGAGGGCGCCCAAAAAAATAAATAATTTGAGAGAAGACCGAGAGTTGTTATCGCTTGAAATGACGAAAAGGAAAAAGGACAAGGACATCCCTCTGTTGGAGGCAAAGGAGTCTGGTGGGATTATTTTCCCTGCCAGCAAAGCGTGTTCCTGTGACGGAAAAAGACACTGCCGCATCTTCCAAGGACCATGCAAGGAGGGGTGTCCCTGTCGGCAGGGAGACGTTAAGAGATAGTATAAGGGACGGCGCCATTCAAAATTCAAGTCACACCACCCCTGGACGCCCTCTCAGCCCTGGTCTGGCGGAAACACTGACTTCTGGTCTATAAGAAATACACCTCCTTTATTGCTCATTAACACATCAAAGTTAGAGGAATGACTGCCAAACTTAAGGGAAGGACCATCAGCATCAAAAGCCCTGGTCTTCATGTAAGTCAGAGTCACTCGACTTCATATTTATGTTACTTCAACTCTTAATGATCTACCTTACCTGGACATTTGTTCCAGAGTCTGGCAGTGCCCGCTGATCTTCTGTGTGTCATCAGAGAGCTCCTGGCGGCCCACAATGCAACGCTGCCTGAAGGCCTGCAGCAGCATCTCTCTGCGCCGGCTGTCCTCCACCTGAGCCCAGGTACGGCTGACGGACTGCTCTGTTGGTGAAGAGTAGAACAACACCAGTGCAGGCTTTCTGTTTGAGAGTACTGTGGTTCGCTCAGACACTGAGAGGAACTCACCTTGTGTAGCCAGCTGTTCCTCTGTCCCACTGATCTGAGTGTCCAGGTGACTGATCTCGGACTTCAGCTGCTCGATCTTCCTCTGAAGGTCTTTCTGCTTAGCGGCCTCACTCTGGCCCTCAGTCTGCTTCAACTGAGCAGATCAAAACACATGTCAGTTTATCTGTGGCTTTCTGACTGGAAATGTAAAATGATACACAGTGAATCACTCAAGACTAATCAAGTATCACCTTAAAGGTAGGGGAGGTAAGAATGGAGAAACCAGCTCGAGTGCGCTAGAATTTGAAAGAACACAGCCGGAAAGAATCTGCCCCTTCCTTCAGACTTCCTCACAGAGCCCCTCCTCCAACACACACGAACGCGCACATGACCAATGAGGGCACGAGATAAGTTTGTGCCCAGGTGGAAGGCTGACAGGCAAGTGTTTCTGAAGTGAATTACCTACCCCACCTTTAAGCAGGGATAACATGAAATAGAAAGTAGCAACAAGAAAGAAAATCAAGTTTGAGCTTACCTTTTTGTCTTGAATAACTTTGTACCTTGAAGATCATTATGTTAAGGATATCAATGGATACATGTAACACACACACACACACACACACACACACACTGTACATTGACAGGTACAACCAGCATCAACAACACTTGAACAAGACTCTATTCTGTCTATGTTATCTCTTACTCACATTTTAAAGAGCAGCTATATAACCCACATGTGCGCATGAATTGCCACGGCCAATGTAAGGTGGCTTTAAAATCATTAAATGTGGACAAGAAAGGATACCACTGCAGATTGCCACGCATGATCCTGACATTCCTGGGAAAACAACAAAACGTCAGAAATATTTAACCCATTGCAATTAAGCAGTTTCTGACAAGACTAAGGAGGATTGAGTGAGCTCTGGGATGATCAGCATGGCTACATCACTAGGAAATGTATTGAGGAACATCAGAACTGGAAGACTTACCTCTGTTGAAAAACATGTTGGATGACATATTTCCATATTGACTCCCCTGTCCCGATGCAGAGCCTGGAGAACAAATGATCATTTAGCTTCAACTGTGAGAACATTTAACATACATCAATACATATCCTCTTTGACTGGGTTTATGTATGCCCTATATGCACCAAGACAAATTCCTCGTATGTGTAAACCTACTTGGCAATAAACCTGTTTCTGACTCTGATTTCTGATTCAGATATGTTCCGCTTTCTAAAATGCCAATAAGGGTATTTTACATAGAGGTGAGAATATGGTCATGGTGGTGTTGTTGTAGTTGGTTGCATTGTCATGAGAGGTGTTTCCATCATTGTGTCCCATTCATTCGTATACATAATGGAGAACATCAAAAATAGAAACACCTCCCAGTATAATGTAATCCTGTACAACACTGAAAACTACAAATAAATCCCACGTTCCCCATAATGTCAACACAAACTGAACATTACCAAGTAGAATTTATGTCAGAGCTGCTTTGCATTACTATGCAGGTTGCTACTTAGTGTACATTTAAGACAGTAAAGATGATACCCACATTTTAAAGCTGCCGTCATTTGGCAGGCTGTCCGGGGGCAGAGTGAACTCCTCTGTCGCCCAACGTCTCAAGTCCCGAACAAGACTTCTGTCCACCATCCTGTCAGAAAACACAACGTAAACAGAGCTAATACTAGCCTGTAAAGCTAGCTACTACCGAGCTAAAGCTACTGAATTCCCATCAGATAGCTTAGTTAGCTTCAACCTTTGACCACAGTTATATTATTAAAGCCCTTGTACTTACTCCGCTCGTGCAGAATATGCTTCTTTATTTAAATACACGTTAATTCAGTCGGTGATGAAAATGTTTTGAAATCTCAAAGATTTTCAACTTCCCGCCCGTTTACAGTATTTCCGGTCAGCGTTTGGTGACACAGCGCTTCGGTTTTTTTATGTATTAACCATAGACGGTATTAACTTTATGTAATTTTATATGACCTTATATGTCTATCCCTGATGCGAAATTGTTTGTATACAAAATTCATTATGTTCATATATATATATTCGTGAATAAATAATGAAAAAAATAGGTGTTGGTCTGAGAGTAACAAATGCGTCACTTCCGGGCAAAAAGTACGGCTCTGCCCACTTTTGGGAGAAACCAACGCTGTCATTTGAATGGCGGTCAATACAAATTCTGAAGTGTTTGCCAATCCGATCAGAAATTTAAGAAAACCGTGGATTTTTAGATCTTCAAAGAGCCCGATTACAATGGCCAGTGAGGCAAACAATTACATTAAACCATTGGAAATCGACGATCGGGCTCGATATATGGTTAAATATAGCAGTAGGCACTTTACGGCCCCGCCCACTTTTTGGGGGAAACCAACGCTGTCATTTGAATGGCGATCGAGCCTGAAGCCACAGAGCTCTTCTTTTACTGTCCCTTTTTCTTAGAGAAAGAGAAACACTGAACTCTGGATTTGTTTTAATGTTTGAGGTGCTGATACAACTATTATTTTCCGCCTTGCTCATGAGAGTAATCGGTTTGGCAAATCAAATGACAGCGTTGTTTTCCCCTAAAAGTGGGCTGGGCCGTAATTTTCTCCCGGAAGTGACGTAGGTGTTACTATCGTCGGTTGGATACAGAGTTCTTAGGTGCATGCCGCCACCTACTGTACCGGAGAGAGTATCTTCAAAACAGAGAGACATTGAAATAAGATTAGCTGTACTTTATTGATCCAAAATTGGGAATGGGGGAAAATATTAGAGAATAAATACATTTTACATTCTAAAAAAGTAAAACATCATTGACAGAGAAAGATATACATCTGTAGAACATGACAGGAACATTACAGCTTACACAATTTTAATGAAGGATATTATTTACATTACGTGTGCAAGGGAATAGCATATTTAACAAAAGTTAAATATGAATCTCTATATTCAGATTAACCGAGCGCTATATAGATCTATAGATGAATTACCAAGAAGCAAACACACAGTCGTAATGCATTGTTGAATGGGAAAATGTATTCTGTGGCCATACAGTGGCCAAATGTGTTTCTTTAATTTGTTTGTGTTGTGATTACATTAGTCTTATTTGTATTGTGACGTGATTGTGTTTTGTTTGTTATGACTTGCCGTTTGTAGGACCCCCTTGAAAACGAGATGGTTAATCTCAAGGGGTTTATCCTGAACTAATACAATTTCAATAAACATGAACATTTTTCAATTTGTGTTATTTTTATTATACATGTTGTAGTCCCTCAGAGAGTGGGGGTCCCTGTTAGGCAATTCCTGGCAAGGTTTCTATGTTTGGTAGGGGTAGGGTTAGGGCTAAAACGGGATTTACTTATACAATCAGAGCTGATAATCTGCTATGTGGTTTTTTTCATTAAACGAAGCGCATTACCCAACAATGGTGGATTGGGAAACACCCATTCTCAGTGTTAACCTGCTATAGACGGTGTGTTTGCATGCGCACTTCACATCACATACGATCTTACCATACATTGGCCGAGTAAATATTTGGTGAGACCCCATCTCGGGATGTGAATACGGTTGTCTGTGTGGCACTACCTGGTATAACAGGGGAGTTTGTGTAAAGGATATATAGGCTTGTTCTGAAAGAAATAAGGTTGAAGCTCGTTGTGCCACTATTTTAACACATTGTAAGTGTTCGAAGCATTTCCCATTACCAATTGTAATGAGACTCGAACCCTTGACCTTCAGATTGGCAGACATCCATTTAGTCCTTGAGCCAAAGCCATCCACATTCCATTACAATTGGAAAAGGTGGGCTTATACATCACATTTTTTACCTTTGTTCCACAAAACTAAGCACAGTTGATCCCGGTCAGTGCTTGGATGGGAGACAGCCTTTAGCGTTCTAGTACATTTGTTAAATAGGTTGTCACACAGTATCCAATGCTACTGTATTGTGTGCTTCAGCGACCGTGGCTGTGAGGGAGTTTGGCAGTCTATCAATCAGAAGGTTGTTGGTTCGATCCGAGCCCATACAACAACATGTTAATGTATCCCGGTTGGCATTTGGATATGTATGACTCTAAGTTTGCAATTTGAGCTTTTGGGGGGTCGTAAAGTGGATAAAGCGCTATATTAAAGGTAGGGTAGGTAAGAATGGAGAAACCAGCTCGAGTGCGCTAGAATTTGAAAGTTGTAGTGCCGATGAAAGGGAGTCGGTGTATTCAGAACGGACTTCCACACTTTATTATCCATTAATCTCTAAGAGGTAAGTACATGAACTGCTCTGCATGACAAGCTAGCAGGAATGACATCAAACCCCGGTACCCTCACTAACGGGTCTGGGTTGCAACACGATAATATCCATGGTGAATTATGTATAATAACGTGTCGCCACACAAGCCCCCCCCCCCACGACAGGTCGACCCCCACGACTCCTGAGCACGGGAGTCGGGAAAACGACCTCTGCATGTGCGGCCTCCGGAAGAGGCGAGACCGGAACAACGGGTCTCAAGTCAGTGATAGGGATCAAGGCCGGGGTGCGCCCCCGTCGCGGAGGTCGTGCCAGCACCACCGGCTGGCCCAAATCCAAATGGGCCGCCTTCACCCGATCCACAGAAACTCGCTCGGCCTTACCACCCAGGTCGACCACAAGGTTTTTGTCCCCGTGCTCCAAAACACGGAAAGGTCCATCGTAAGGAGGCCGCAGAGGACCCCTGTGCGGCGTGCTCGGCCGAGCGGAGATCCGCGGGGACCCGGGACACTTGAGTACCATGTTGGGCAGTGGGAATCGGGGCAAAAGTCTCGGCGGTGTCCTGCAGGCAAACCCGCTGTGCTGACGCAGACCATGGAACCGATGTGTTAGGGAAGAAATCCCCTGGAACTCTCAACGGCTGACCGTACACCATCTCAGCCGTGGAACACTGCAGATCTTCCTTGGGCGCGGCCCGCAGACCCAGCATCACCCAAGGCAGCTTATTGACCCAATTTCCGTCCTTCAGGCCAGCTCTGAGCCCAGCCTTCATGGAGCGATGGAAACATTCACAGAGGCCGTTAGCCTGAGGGTGATAAGCGGTTGTCCTGTGAAGCTTAACGCTCAGACCACACGCCACAGTGTTCCAGAGCTCAGACGTGAACTGTGAACCCCGGTCAGAGGAAATGTCCGACGGGGTGCCAAACCGACACACCCACGTCGCAATGAAAGCCCGGGCTATGTCAGCCGCCGACGTCGACACGAGAGGAACTGCCTCCGGCCAACGGGTCGTCCTGTCCACCACGGTGAGGAGGTAGGAAAAACCCTGAGATGAGGGCAATGGACCCACGAGGTCGATGTTGACGTGGTCAAATCTCCTCTCCGGCAACATGAAACGTTCCAAAGGAGCTTTCGTGTGGCGGTGCACCTTAGCGCGCTGACAAGCCACGCACTCACCAGCCACGCACTCACCAGCCACGCACTCACCAGCCCAAGTCCTTACGTCCTTTTTCAGTCCCCAGACGAACTTCGCGGCCACCGAGCGCACCGAAGGTTTAACGCCGGGGTGAGACAGGTCGTGCACCGCCTCGAAAATGGAGCGCTTCCCACTGGCGGGAACGACCGGCCAGATGTTAACAGAAATATGTCGACAGCCGTTAACAGCTAGCCGTTAGCCGCTAGCTGGCAGCCATGAATAGCCGCTAGTCGTCGTCAGCTAGCGCAGCCGGGACGTGCAGCCGCACGCCCCGAAGAAACAAGCCCACGAGGTAGCAATCGGTTTGCTGGTCGACCCAGCAGGTCGTGCATCGTCCCCCTGTTGGTTGGAAAGCCGATGCGGGAATGGCGAGCAACGTCCCCAGCCATTTGCGGGGCGCGCACCGAGCCTCAGTCCGCGTGCCGGTGGCAGCCACGGACGATTCCAAAAAATCCCCGGCATTTCGAGAAAAAAACTTGCGTTCTTTTTGAAACTTCTCGAGACTTTGTCAGGGTCACCAGTGTAGTGCCGAGAGATAGGGAGTCAGAGGCGGTGCAATGAAGGTGCAAAAAGGGTACTTTATTTGGGAGCAGCAAAGGTCATGTTGTCCGGTTGCAGTCTGGGAAGAAGAGAGTGAAGTCAGGAGGGCACACAACATATATAGTAAACACATAACATGTCCGTGTGGGAACAATACCCCCAACTGTAGTTCCATGTATGAATTATGTGCCAGTGTATTGTGGTCACCACAGTACACAATTTAATTTCATAAAAGAAAAACCTGGTATTAGGTAAGGAATCAAATTGGCATTTAAGGGGCTAAAATGTGGTGGGTGGTTCATAGTATGCAGTAAAGTTAATAGTATCGAGATCCAGTACTGCATTTCCACTTATAGGTAGGAATATGTGTTTTCTTACGCAAAATTATTAAGTAAAAACTACTTATCAGCTATTTCTTCTAATTTTAAGTGTTCATGCGTGAAGAGTTGTGTTGAATACCCAAAAGAAATTGAGAAATTAATTCATGCTAAAATGTCTCCGTAAATAATCTGAAATGATACACTCACTCACACTGCATTTTTTGTGCAGTATTTTTGTTTTGATCTGACTCACAGACACATGTTTGACTGACGCAGTTCCGGTGGAGCATTGAGAGTCCTCCCCAACAGCAGCAGAGAGGGGGGGAACCATCTTGACGGTCAGTGTCGGGGGCTTCTCTGCTGTCTGCCTGGATGTTGTGTGTAATAATAATAATAATAATAATAATAATAGTTATCAAGCGCTTTATCAGCTGCTCAAAGACGCTTTACAGAGGTAAAACAACAAGATAAAAAGTCAAATAAACAACATTTATCACACATTAAAACGTATGAAGATTGAAAAAGACAATACAATCACATCATAGGCAATCCAAATGACAACGTGACTTTATATGAAGACTGTACAACCACCACGGGCCCTGGGGGGTATACTACGAAGCAGCATTTTCTTAGCCGGCTAAATTCAGGGAAAACTCCGGCTTTCCGGTCCTACGAAGCTGGTTCTCTTTTTAGCAGGCTAGGGCCCATTCCCAAACCGCCCCCTACACCCTACACCCTACACCCTACCCCCTACACCCTACCCCTACACCCTACCCCTCCGTTTGCGCGTTCACGCGGAGGGTCCGCCATATTGAGGGCTGTTCCAAAGCACCGAGTGTGGAGGGGGAGTGGGCTATCAAGCCCTCAAACAGCGAGTCTGCAGCGGTGCTGACTTGAGACCGGTCTCTACCTGACCGGAGTCACGCTGTGTGTGTCCGTCAGGAAACACGCTGTTAACAAGTAGTTCCAGCATCCACTGATAAACTGCATGTTAGCAACCTCATGATGACCTCATGATGACCTCATATGTTTTAACTTAGGATCAAACCTGTGTTTAGTCTAGAAAAAGGTCAATGTGTGCATTTTATTATAAAGTTGTGTTTATTTACAGACCGTTGCAAAAACTAAGAAGCTTATAAACATCAGGTTTAAAACTAAAAGAGCTTTGAAACACAATGAAAGATGTTTGGAGTTTTATTTGATTTATTCATTTAAACTTTTTGTCTAAGAGATGCTGATTTGAAACCGTTGTTACATACAGTTACGGCACTTCCTGTTTCTGCCGGAGAGAGGGGAGAGAGGGGAGAGAGAGGGAGAGGGGAGAGAGGAGAGAGGAGGAGAGAGAGAGAGAGGAGAGAGAGAGAGAGAGAGAGAGAGAGAGAGAGAGAGAGAGAGAGAGAGAGAGAGAGAGAGGGAGAGAGGGGAGAGAGGGGAGAGAGAGGAGAGAGGAGAGAGTGGAGAGAGGAGAGAGAGAGAGAGAAGAGAGAGAGGGGAGAGAGGAGAGAGAGAGGGGAGAGAGGGGAGGCCGTCCCAAAGCTTGCTGCTGTGTTTACTCCCTCCATCTGACAGGAGGAGCCTCGCTGAGCTGCGAGTGTGGCTCCAGACGGAGTTCACTCCATCACGGAGGGGTAGGGTCGAGGGAGTGGTTTGGGATTGGGCCTGGATCTCCATGGTAACTGATGCTGAGCGGCTAACCTGGTCGGGACCGGGTTAGGTTGCAGGCTAAGAGATCAACTCAGTGAAGGCACCGCCTGCTGACCAATCAGAGCTCAGTGTGCGGAGTTTAAAGCGATCAAGTCATATCACAGGAGAAAGGAAATACAGAAAAGCTGCCGTTGCAGGAAAGACGGCCGGCAAAAATCACCGGCTGTGTGAACGTGAACATGAATAGAATATCACCTCCATCTTCAGAGCAATCTGACTATTATAACATTAGCGTTAAGAAAGCTTACTGAAATATCTGCCACAACATCAGTACACTGAGTGCAGACGTCGATGTGTCCCATTATCACATCATATCACATCATATCACATCATAATGTCTCATCTCCTGATCTGAGTCAGCTGAGCCGTATCTGGCCGTGCAACACTCACAGCGTCACAGACTGGATGCAGAAGCATTCTTTGAAGCAACACATTAAGTTGAGGAAACACTGGAGTCAAATGTAATGAAAGTCAGATGGTGTCTTAGACGGGCAGTGATATCATGAACCTGTTAATGTACGCATTCAAACACTTGTTCTGGTACCAGCTGTGTTCACCTTGCAGCTGCAGCTCTGTGGCTTTGATCCTGGATCAAGTGTTTAAGTCATGGATGTTTAAAGTTTAACTTCTTCATATTTGACTAGTATTAAAGTTGACTTTTCATTCAGGAAGTATGACGCTGCGCTGTCAGTATGCTTCTCCATGTTTGTGATTGGTCGAAAGCTCCAGATACCACCTCTTTCATGTGAACGCGCACCTAACTAGATAGGACACGGCTGGCTTGAGGATCCACTTGATAACCCGCTACAGTTTAGCGAGAGCGCGCATGTCCAGGTTAGGTTGAACCGGCTTCGTAGTATAGGCCCCTGGTAGACCACCACACAATACAGAATATTACAATCCTGTGCAGTAACCCTGGTATGTGCAATTTACTTCACTCAGCATTAATCACTGGTATTTGCAATACATACATTATATGCAATCAGCGTTTTAAATGCTGTTACTTCTAACCATGGATGTGTACTTATTAGTCTTAATTTTTTATTTGTATGCCTTTATCTGCACTGTCACTTTTCTTGTAACGAGTCACTCACAGTTTATTTTTTATTATTATTCAATAACAATACAAAAATGAAAAAGTATGGAGTCAGTCAGCCCATATCTTTGTATGAATATATCATATAGCATATCCACCCAGATCACATCACACATCCTCTGCTTTTCTCATTTATTGATTGATTATATTGTCGTGTTTGTCGGACTTTTGTTTGTGTTTTGTGTAACTTGTACGGCGACCCTGAGCCGCTTGAAAGGCGCCTTTATTAATCAAATGTATTATTATTATATGATATTTCCCTAAAATTAATGGTAACTGTACAACAAATCAGCGTCCTTCCCTGTTTCATAAATGATTTCAAGTCCTTTTTTCTGTCCCTTAGAACAATACAATCCTGTAACCTGTCTATAAAGAATATTTACAATGACATTTCCAATTATTTGTTATTGTAAGTAAGCTTAATGCCTCTTAAATGCGTTTTTACTTTCCCCTTGGCTCCTATTGGATGTATTATATATGTTTTTTTGTTGTTGTGATTTTTCTTTGCACTTATGTTGATAACTTGATGATATCCTCACCGAGCTTTTGTGTGTTCAATGCAAAATAATAATAATACAAAGAGACTGACGCAGTTCCGTTGTTTCAGAGCGTCCGCGCCAACGGCTGCACGAGAGGGGGGGAACTCTCTTGCCGGTCAGTCTCTTCCTTATGTCTTTGCCTGTCTGCCCGTTACTGTAGTGTACTGGAGATGCCAAGATGGCTGCAAGCAATTACTTCGGCTTCACACATGGTGCCGGTCCGCAGTACAGGTAAATACAGGTGATGGAGTTCGGTGTCAGTGTGTGTGCTCTGACTCACATCTATCAGCTCGTGCTCTGAGTCACGTCTGTCTGCGCGTGCTGTGCAACGGTCGGCGGTTGGGACCGTTGGGTACTCAGCTAGCTTCACCTGCTAGTTCTGTTAGCTCACGTTAGCAGGCCGACACTGCTGGCTTTAGGTGATAAAACCTAAGTATGGCCATCTTTATTTGCCCTTTTAACCAGTTTAAAATAGCTTAAAGATGAACAATAAGGCGGTTATGGTGAATGTCACGCAGCTGATTTGGCTAACGGAGCCGGTTGCAGCTGTGACGAGATATTTTGACCGGATTAAAGAGGGCTAAACCTGGTGTAGCTGCCCTGAACGCAGAGGTGGAAAGTAACTAAGTACTTGTACTCAAGTACATTTATGAAGTACTCGAGCTTTACTTGAGTATCTCAATGTTTTACTACTTGTACTTCTACTCCCGTACAGTTCAGAGGTAGATATTGTACTTTTACTCCATTACATGTATTCAATACCCTTCACAGATGTGGATGAATGATGTGAAATCTAATCAAGTGTTAAATCAGACTTTAGTTCCACCTGGAGTAAATCCACCAGCTACCCTGCAGTATACAAAGTCCTTCAAACTAGCTGCTCCTTCACCAGCTTTGAGAACACTTTCATGATCAATCATTATAAAAACATATCATATATATTATTCTGAAATGGACCAATCTGCACAACGAATACTTTCACTGTCTTTCACTATATTTTGATGAGAATACTTTCCTACTTTCACTTGAGGAACATTTTGAATGCAGGACTTTACTGTGACAGAGTATTCCTACACTCTGGTACTTCTACTTTTACTAAGTACAAGATCTGAGTACTTCTACTTTTACTCAAGTACAATACCTGAGTACTTCTACTTTTACTCAAGTACAAGCTCTGAGTACTTCTACTTTTACTCAAGTACAACATCTGAGTACTTCTACTTATACTCAAGTACAATATCTGAGTACTTCTACTTTTACTCAAGTACAATATCTGAGTACGTATACTCAAGTACAATATCTGAGTACTTCTTTCACCTCTGCAAACAATACACGTTTAGTTTTATCTCAACAAGCTCCCACAAATGAACATTTAAGATAGATTCTAGGTAGAAAATAAAGAAACTCCAGCAGCATGAATTGATGTTTGCCAAGTTTGTGGTACAGGTAAATCATGTCCGCTGTCAGTTTGACAGGTATATTAAATATAATTGACACATCATGTCATCATCATTCATTGTGGTTAGTCATTGCTGTTTTGTTTTCTAACGGCACTCAAAACAAACTAAACCTGAACACCAGATGTTGCCCTGCATTACAGAGAGCTAATGTAATTATTTTCTCTGTACATACCTTTTTATATAAATGCTCTTTTCCAGTATGTATTCCTGTTACCTATGTGAAAGTAGTAATGACACAGAAGTATTATCCTCAAAATATCAAAAAGGTGCCAACAAGTGAAAGTACTTCATATGCAGAATGACTCATTTCACAATCATAGTTTAATGACTGCATTCTGTCGCAGCTTTAATGTGGGCATGGTTAATTACTTAAAATACTGCGGGTATCTTAACCTATAATACTGCTTTAAGTAGTAATGTCAAACAAACGTTTATGAAACTTCTCCACATATTAACACAACTTTAGGATTTTTAAAGTAAAAAAAGCTTAAAGGAGGCTAATGTTGGGCTGTAAAGGAACTACAGCACGGTCACATGACTTCAAGTCACCACCGCTAAGCTAAAGGAGGCTAATGTTGGGCTATAAAGGAACTACAGCACGGTCACATGACTTCAGTCACCACGCTAAGCTAAAGGAGGCTAATGTGGCCTATAAAGGAACTACAGCACAGTGACATGACTTCACGTCACCACGCTAAGCTAAAGGAGGCTAATGTTGGGCTATAAAGGAACTACAGCACGGTCAATGACCTTCACGTCACCACGCTAAGCTAAGGCGGCTAATGTTGGGCTATAAAGGAACTACAGCACGGGTCACATGACTTCACAGTCACCACGCTAAGCTAAAGGTGGCTAATGTTGGGCTATAAAGGAACTACAGCACGGTCACATGACTTCACGTCACCACGCTAAGCTAAAGGCGGCTAATGTGGGCTATAAAGGAAACTACAGCACGGTCACATGACTTCACGTCACCACCGCTAAGCTAAAGGGGCTAATGTTGGGCTATCAGGAACTACAGTACGGTCACATGACTCACGTCACCACCGCTAAGCTAAAGGTGGCTAATGTTGGGCTATAAAGGAACTACAGCACGGTCACGTGACTTCACGTCACCACGCTAAGCTAAAGGTGGCTAATGTTGGGGCTATAAAGGAACTACAGTACGGTCACATGACTTCACATCACCACGCTAAGCTAAAGGCGGCTAATGTTGGGCTATAAAGGAACTACAGCACGGTCTCCACATGACTTCACATCACCACGCTAAGCTAAAGGAGGCTAATGTTGGTCTTATAAAGGAACTACAGCACGGTCACATGACTTCACGTCACCACGCTAGCTAAGGAGGCTACTGTTGGGCTATAAAGGAACTACAGCACGGTCACATGACTTCACGTCACCACCGCTAAGCTAAAGGAGGCTAATGTTGGGCTATAAAGGAACTACAGCACGGTCACATGACTTCACGTCACCACCGCTAAGCTAAAGGCGGCTAATGTTGCCTATAAAGGAGCTACAGCATGGTCACAGACTTCACGTCACCACCGCTAAGCTAAAGAGGCGGCTAATATGGCCTATAAAGGAACTACAGCACGGTCACATGACTTCACGTCACCACCGCTAAGCTAAAGGAGGCTAATGTTGGCCTATAAAGGAAACTACAGCACGGTCACGTGACTTCACGTCACCCACGGCTAAGTTAAAGGAGGCTAATGTGGCCTATAAAGGAAACTACAGCACGGTCACGTGACTTCACGTCACCACCGCTAAGCTAAAGGAGGCTAATGTGGCTATTAAAGGAACTACAGCACGGTCACATGACTTCACGTCACCACCGCTAAGCTAAAGGAGGCTAATGTTGCGCTATATAACGGAAACTACAGCACGGTCACATGACTTCACGTCACCACCCGCCTAAGCTAAAGGTGGCTAAATGTTGGGCTATAAAGGAACTACAGCACGGTCACAGACTTCACGTCACACGCTAAGCTAAGGTGGCTATGTTGAGGCTATAAAGGAACTACAGCACGGTCACATGATTCACGTCACCACCGCTAAGCTAAAGGTGGCTAATGTTGGTATTATTGACGTACTTTTTGTCGTAGAACAAAACCTTAAAATCTCTTCAGCTTGTGTTAACCACAGACATGCATTGATACGTCTAACCCTCCCAAAAGAAGCTGTGTTCGATCGAGGAAACCGGAAATTGTAAAACAATAACTACCTTTCCGGGTTTAGGATTCAATCCCTAATGCTCTGTTGCGCTCAGCAGGACAACAGGATCCAGAGTAGTGTTGTTTGTAAGAGGTCTCTTAAAGCAGTTTTCAAAGTATACCTTAATTATCATAGTTCATATAAAATAGGATGAGATATGAAACTGTCTTGTTATCTGAACATGGACTTGGAGGAATTTATTTATTTAAACATTTGTTTGACTTTATTCTTTTATTTTCACCCTGGAAATGGATGCATGTATATGTGTACACATGTATGTGTTCATCTGTGTAAGTATTCAATTACGGAATTATCTTTTTTCCTTTATCCTGCAACTGGATGACTAACAGGAGGCGACCTCGGTATAAACTTTCTGCCCTCCTGCTTCAACTCATTCAAATATCTACTGTTATTTATAGATATTTACTAAAGCCTTCAAATACTGAGCCTAATTTAGGCCTGTTATATATTATGAGTGATACACACTGCTCTGCTTTCTGCTCTCACTGCAAACATGCAGTTAATAAAATAAAGTAGTCTAACGTCCAGGGGAGATGTAATTAATGAGTAAACAAACGTTTGGTTCACATTTGATCATCTTAAATAACTGATCACAATGGGAACAGTTTGCAGAGCGGTGCTTCGTTGAGATCAGACCGGCGGTGCCTCACGCCTCTTTTAAACATCACTGCTGCCTGACATACATCTCCGGAGGATACATCAGTGTACCCTCGCTTGTGTCTCCTCTCTCCTTCTCGTCTACATCAGTGTACCCTAGGTTATAGCTCCTTCAGAGAGCCTCCTCTCTCTCTCCTCTCTCCTCTAATCAGTGTACCCTAGGTTATGTCTCCTCTCTCCTCTCTCCTCTACATCAGTGTACCCTAGGTTATGTCTCCTCTCTCCTCTACATCAGTGTATCCTCGGTTATAGCTCCTCCAGAGAGCCTCCTCTCCTCTCTCCTCTTCCCTACTTCAGTGTATCCTTGGTTATAGCTCCTCCAGAGAGCCTCCTTCCTCTCTCCTCTCCTCTACATCAGTGTATCCTCGATTACAGCTCCTCCAGAGAGCCTCCTCTCCTCTCTCCTCAGTTACAGCTCCTCCAGAGAGCCTCCTCTCCTCTCTCCTCTCTCCTCTCTCCTCTACATCAGTATCCTCGGTTACAGCTCCTCCAGAGAGCCTCCTCTCCTCTCTCCTCTCTCCTCTACATCAGTGTATCCTCGTTTATAGTTCCTCCAGAGAGCCTCCTCTCCTCTCCTCTTTCCTCTTTCCTCTCTCCTTCTCCTCTACATCAGTGTATCCTCGGTTATAGCTCCTCCAGAGAGCCTCCTTCCTCTTCCTCTTTCCTCTTCCTCTCTCCTCTCTCCTCTCTCCTCTACATCAGGTATCCTCGGTTATAGGTCCTCCAGAGAGCTTCCTCGATGCTCGATCCTCGATGTGCAGTTAGAGAAAACATTTTTTCCTTCAACATGGCGCGCTGACATCGATTTCCGGGTCACTACCGGAGCACCGGGGGGGCTAAAATTAGAGTCAATTTGTTTTTCTTTTTGGGATGTATAAAACTGTCTAATTGTTGAAATAGTAGAATAAAAAAATAAGTAATTTCTCTCCCTCTGTCCCCTCCCTCAGTACTCAGCCCCCCCCAGCGTACTCCCACCCCTCCCGGCCTACAGCGTGCAGCAGCCCCCTGCTGTGGCTCATGCAGTGACGGCCTCCTACTCTCCGGCCCCGGTGCAGGCGGCCCGGCCGGTGGTCACGGCTCCGTACCCGACCTACCAGACCCACCAGGCCCCCCCGAGTATGCCTACAGGCAGCCAGAGCCCCCTGCCCCCCGCAGCCCACCACCACCCCGCAGACATACCAGGTCTACCCCGACACGGTCAGTGGCTTCCTGCTTCATTCCTTTATTTCTAGTCCTTTTCATTTTATTGTACAATGCCATGTCTTTTTATGCTGCTGCAACACAAACATTTCACAACTTGGGACAATAAACTTCTTCTTATCTCCTCAGTTTCTCTTAGCGTGATGTGCTCGTATCAGATCTCACAGAAGCTTCTGTTTGAAAGGGCTGCACAACTAATCCTAAATATATCCAAAGCGCATATTAAAAAGCAGTACAGTGCTTACATTTTCACTTGACCTTCTTGTGTTTATATACAATTATTTATCTGTTCTGGCACATTATTATTTGACAAATTAAATATAATAATAAAAAATCTCTAGTTGCAGCCGTACTCTCTCTGAGATTGTCTTATTGTTCCATAACGTCAGCATTTAAAGGACGCTTGAATTGTTCACTGAGTGGCTTTAATGCAGTAATCTGATATCTGTGCTGCAGCTATCTTCTTTAGTATTCTTCTCATCGTGTTATCTGTGATCCACAGCAGGACAACTACAGCTACGGGCGTCCTGCCGCCGTCACGACCTACGACAACAAGCAGTACTACCAGACGAGTATTCCTGCCGCTCAGAGGACGCACACAGACAACAACTACTACCAGACTGGTGAGTCACGTTGTCCTTTTTAATGTCTAGAGCACTCCTATAATCATACCCTGGCAAAATACCGTCTATAACAGTGGTTCTCAACTGGTGGGTCGCGACCTAAAAGTGGGTCGTGGACCGGTTTCGAGAGGGTCGCGACTGAGAGACCGAGAGAGTCCCTGACTGTTCTACATCCAACTCACAGGTTTATCATTGCTTTGAGAAAAAAGATTATTCATTTTCCCCTTTTTAGAAATGAAGATCTGGTCGTTTGTTCTGGAGCCTGAGACCTGGAAAACAGGCTCAGGGCTTAACAGGTTACTGCCTTTTGTGATTTAAAGGGAGCATTAAAAACATAGCTTATGTCTTAAGGCAGGGGGGTCAAACTCAATTTCATCACGGGCCACATCAGCATTATAGTCTAGGTCAGCGGTGGCCAACCAATCAGAGGTAAAGAGCCAATCATTTTCCTGTGTTACTGCAAAGAGCCACATCATACAGTACACACAGGCACACATGGGTCCCCCGACATCTCTCTCTCCTTCTCTCTTTTGCTCTCAGCCTTTCTGTGTGCTCCTTCACTCTTTCCTCTATGTGCCCCTCTCTATCTCTCACACATACAAATGAAAATCTAAAAATGAACAATAATTGGCACACTCACATACAGAAACACATACCTAAGCCAGATTTCCTATAAATGTCACAGTCCATGATATTGACAGCAATTGACTTAAACCTCTCCTACCAGTATTAAGACCAGAGGCCAGTTATAGTCGACCATTAATATTGCGTCTCACACACAAACTCTCCTCACATGACATCTCAACTTGTACCTAACCCTCTGACTGACAGAAGATCTGCTGACAGAGATGCACTTTCTCTCTTGTTTATTTCTTTACCGCGAATCACCAAATTCGTGTCAGTTGCCAGCTTTCCGGGAGCAGGCCTTCTCACACACACACACACACACACACACACACACACACCACTGCAAATTGTTACCATTTTGATTTGACAACATCATATTGAGTTATTACGGTTCTGAGTTATATTTCTGCCGATCGGAAGCAGATCTCCCTTCACTGTCACATCGCGAGTGCAGTAAAGCCCGCCTCTAGTACTGCAAGATCTGCATTCTGATTGGCTAAAGCACTTCTTGGTTGAAAACTCTAACGATTGGCTGGAACTTGTGTGTTGTTAACCCTTTGTGAACTGGGATACATATGCGCAAAAAACCAAAACACAATTAAAATTCGATATGAACTGAGGAGCCGCATGAGACTAAGGGGCCACTCCTGGTCTAGGGCAAATAATTGCAAGTCTCTTCAGTGAGAATGTCACAAAATGATTTAAAAAGAAACATTTTGAGAAAAAAATCTAATTCTGAGAAAAAAAGTCAACTTTGAGATGCATTGTGGGACATGTAGTTTATGGGCAACGTGCTTCTGTAAAGTAGCATGTAACCGTATAATAAACTTATATTCTTTGCAAGCTCTTATAGAGCCACATAAAATGAAGTCGCGGGCCGGATTTGGCCCCCGGGCCTTGAGTTTGACACCACTGTCTTAAGGTCTCGAGGTGCTTTTTTAAATTATTTGGTATTTCTCATCATTGTTGGAGCTTTGGACGGATTTAGTGATGGTTTAACTACATCCACCTGCTCACCTGGTGGTTTTGCTTGGACAGAGAGCGGGGGTTGAGTCAGGAAGCTCGACTTTCTGTTGACAGCAGTTTCTACTACGACTTTTATCCCCATCGCATCGCACTCATGCAACTGGATTATAGTGTGTTTGGAATAAATGGTCAAAGGATCACAAGGAGTGTCTAAGTGTGTTCTTCTTGTTTTTAGCCCCTTTTTTGACTGCCTTAAGGTGCAATATTAAGCACGAGGCGTTGCTGAAATCTCAGTCATGCTGTTCAATCACGATTTCTGCTGCTTATAAACTAAATGATGGCATGTGAAATTGACATTTAAAATGCTCAGAAAATGTGCACTGCATATCAAATCAGGCGCTCCGTGAACTGACTCTCAGACTCATTTGAAACTCTAATTTCTACATTAACAGGATTGTAGCACAGGAATTAAAACAAGTGCAAAAAAGTTGTTTCTTTAATTAAAATGAATGTTGACGTGCTGCCCTGGCCTCCTCTGTACATTATATGACACACTTTAGAGATGGAACAGATTATATATATGGCCTGAATTCTTGTTTTCAGTTAGAAGATGTAGTTTGTCTTAAATCTGTGGTTGTGTGGGATTTAATTGTTGTCTTAAATATCAGATCTAATTAATCCCGACTGCTCAGTGTTGCCGGTGTGTGTGTGTGGGTCGTCTGATATATGAGACACGGAATGTAAAATGTGTCCTGCTGCTCATTTGCTCTGAAATGAAGATACATCCTGTGCTGCCAAAAAACTCTCTGACAGTCCCAGAGGAAGCATCGCATGGATCAGATCTCTGTTGCTCTCTAATGCCCTTCCTCTCCACCTTTAAGATTCAAGGGGCTTTAGAGTGTGTGGGTGTGTGTGTGTGTGTGTGTGGTGTGTGTGTGTGTGTGTGTGTGTGTGTGTGGTGTTTGGTGTGTGCTGTGTGTGTGTGTGTGTGTGTGTGTGTGTGTGTGTGTTGTGTGTGTGTGTGTGTGTGTGTGTGTGTGTGTGTTGTGTGTGTGTGTGTGTGTGTGTGTGTGTGTGTGTGTGTTGTGTGTGTGTGTGTGTGTGTGGTGTGGGTGTGTTTGTGTGTGGTTGAAAAGTCGCAGACTCCTCAACAATTGCAACATAATATATTCTCCCTCTCCAGTGGGAGTAAAGAGCGCGCTACAGTCCGGCCCCCTCCTCGGTGTACAGCCAGCCGCCCCCTCCTCAGAGGCCAGGTGACGGCCCTAAAGCCACTGGCCCCCGTCGGTTCCACCAGCTAACAAATCTACCCCGTCTCCACCAGCGTGCAGCAGCCGCCCACCCCCATCTCCTCCTACACCCTGGGCTCCTCCTTCCCTCCACTGTGGCGGCCACCACCTACTCAGGTAACTCCAGAGCACACATCAGACCAGAGATAAGACCAGAGATAAGACCAGAGATAAGACCAGAGACCAGATCAGAGATCAGATCAGACCAGAGACCAGACCAGAGATCAGACCAGAGACAAGATCAGACCAGAGATCAGACCACAGGACAGACCACAGATAAGACCACAGATAAGACCACAGATAAGACCACAGATCAGACCAGAGATCAGACCACAGGACCAGAGATCAGACCAGAGATCAGACCACAGATCAGACCACAGGACCAGAGATAAGACCAGAGATCAGACCACAGGACCAGAGATCAGACCACAGATCAGACCACAGGACCAGAGATAAGACCAGAGATCAGACCACAGATAAGACCACAGATCAGACCAGAGATCAGACCACAGGACCAGAGATCAGACCAGAGATCAGACCACAGATCAGACCACAGGACCAGAGATAAGACCAGAGATCAGACCACAGGACCAGAGATCAGACCAGACATCAGACCAGAGATCAGACCACAGGAGCTTTAATTCTTCCTCGAGGAAACATTTGTGACCAACATGCTCCATATGCTAGATTAGTAACATTCGATACTGAATTCTGATGAACTCGGGATGCATCGTCACATTTCTCAGCCGATGCCAATGTATTCTCTTTTGTCCCAGGGAAATGCATATATATTTTTTGTTAAATAGTATGAACTGTTTTCAGGCCTTTTACTATCTGTGAGTCTGCACACATTCCTTATAAAGCTCTTTACTTTGACCTGAAAGTTGCAAGATAGGAACAAATCTATGACGGGTTGGGTCCTGTAAAGAAATAATCCTGTACAGATCAGTGTATGCTCTTCTCCCTCCCTCTCAGGCATTAGCTACTCCAGCTATGACTCCAGCGGCTACACCTCCACCCCGACCCCCTCCTACTACCAGCCGGCCCAGCAGACCCTCTCCCAGCCGCAGCCCCCCCCCCAGCAGCAGCAGCAGCAGCCCTCCCTGCATGCGTCTCACAAACAGCTGACCAGCTCTTCCTGGAGCAACTCGGGCAGCAACATGGTGACGGCTCCCACCGTCAACACTTACAAGAAGCCTCCGAACTACCACCTGAGCCAGAGCAAGCTGCAGAAGCCCAAAGGCCCGCCCAAGCAGCCCCAGCTCCACTACTGCGACATCTGCAAGATCAGCTGTGCAGGACCCCAGGTACCACATTATAGTGTTCAAGAAGACATACCTAGAATCTAATAAGTCAGCTTTAGCGTTTATCTAAGAGTGACGGTGCTAAAAGGGAAGATAGAGGGGATGACGTGTGCAAAGGCCCGGATCTTACAGGTTAACAAACATAGGAACAACACTCGCAGAAAAACAAGACACATAAGAACACATCACATCAGCGCTATTTATCTCTTGCTCGCAGGCAAGAGCTCTTTAACAGTCCAGTCAATCCTCCTATTTTAATAACTAAATATTCACCAAATCCCTCCATCCCTTCCACCTAGTCTCAGTGCACATGTCAACTTTTCCATTACATATATCTCATGAATCACGTCCCTCCACTCTCCCTCCGTCGGAACCTCTTGGCTCGTCCACTTCCTCGTTATACATTTTTTGGTTGCCACCCTTAAAATGTTAAAAATGTAGTTATTGTCCTTATCCATTATATCCATGTCTACTTTCCCCAGGTACATCACTTCAGATTTCAATAGTACTTTTGCATGAAGTATTTTACCATATACTTGTGGACCTGAGTCCAAGGCCCGACTTTTAACCTGCTTTCCGTTTTAGTTTCTGTACTGCTGCCAGTTTGTTTTGCCGTCGGTTAAACTTTTGCCAACCGGTTTGGTTTCCCAACAGCAAGATCTCGAGTGGAGCCAGGTCGTGACGTCACCATTTACGTAGCTGATATTCCAGCGTCAATAACAACCGGAACAATTAGCCTACCGTCTGCTAACAGAAGTGGCTGCTGGAAAGCAATAATACACATTTTGACTTTCGCACAAGCAACGCTACCTGATGCAGATCCCCCATAAATTAAAGTGTTTTCATTTTTAATAGACGATGTTTGTGAAGATAGTGCCATAAATAAAGTTCCTCTGGTATCACATAGCTGATGTTAGCTTAGCCACCGAAGCCAGTGTCATTATCCCGACTACTTGTTCCTATCGTTTTGGCATAAGCCGTTTTCTCCTGGCATATTTTACCAGTGTGTTTTTCAATATGCTCTTAATGTGACAGTCTGATATAACAGCTTGTGTAGCCTAAGGATTGAATACACCTGACAGCCGGTATGACAACACATATGCCTCTGAAGCAGCGTGCTGCGCTTCAAAGCAGGCAATGAAACGTTCAAGTCCCTCTGCGTTGTCAGCTCTACTGCTTCTAACTACTTTCTACGGTTCTCTGTACCCGACTGTTATTGCTCAACCTGATCTCGCCCCAGCCTTCAACAAACATTAGACATTACATTTGAGTTGGTGAAACCTGCAGGAACCTGGAGTGGATATTCTCACATGCTGATATTTATCTTTATATGCATTTTGACGCTTCAACCTTTGACTGTGATTTCCTGCTTCAGACGTATCGGGAGCACCTGGAGGGTCAGAAGCATAAGAAGAAGGAGGCCGCTCTGAAGTCTGGGGGTCAGACGGGGGGAAGCACCGGACCCCGAGGCGTCAGACTCAGTTACGCTGCGAGCTGTGTGACGTGGCCTGCACCGGCGTGGACGCGTACGCTGCTCACATCCGAGGAGCCAAGCACCAGAAGGTAAGACTGCAAAGACTGAAAGAAGGGAGAGGGGGGTAATATATCGTTACTTAACGTGAGGACAACCAAGTTAGTAGACTAGATTAGATGTGCTATATTAAATCGTAATCTAATCTGGATCAAGCAGCATGTAAACAAGGCATTGCACATGAAACTGTAAAGAGAAGAAAGGATTAAATACATAAAAATATACATTTATTTGTGAACACAGTATAAAAGCACACCGTATGAAATACACTAAGACCAACCTACTGCTAAATATACTATAACCATAGATAGTATATATACATATTAAAGTGTGCAAAGTAGTTTAATGGTAGATTTATTACATTTTTAAACATTGTTGATTATATTCACAACAGTTGTTAAATCAGAGCGTGGATCAAAAATAGGAATACAAAAATGAAACGGTGCAGAATTGTGTTAAGAATAAAAGCAGCACGTCCTCATCAGAAATGTTCCCTCGAGGCTCAAGCTGTCACCCAGAGAACAGGAGGGTTTAGGTAGCGCCACACAGCAGGGCCCTGGGCGTAAAGCCAGCCTACATTTCCGATATGACGTCATATCGGACGCAAATCTGGATCAGCTCCATTCCCCCGTTTTTAGAGATTTGGGTACGGAGGAAAAGAGAGGGTTAATTTTCTGACGCTGCGTGAGTTCCCCGACGCACCGGGGACACATACTTACGTATAAAAGACATCACAAAGTGCATAGGGTTGGGAACCGATAAGAAAATGCCGGGTACCCATACAAAATACACAATTTCGGTTCTGCTTAACGGTTCCTAAACACGGTAGTAGACTCTGTAGGGTAAGGGCGGACTGGCCATCTGTGTGTTCTGGAGAATCACAGAACGGCCGGTCGTCAGCGGGCCGTTGACGGCCGGCTGACGGCCGGCATCGCCCTTCATTTTTTTAAACGCCATCCTGTAAGTTGCGCTGACAGGCGACAGAGCCCCGCAGCGAGGCTCCCCCCGCCCTCCCGTAGACAGTTCACGAGCTCAGTCACTTCATAACACCAAAGATGGGTCGCGGTAAACGCTCTGAAGTGAGGCTCCACTACACTAAGAAAGAAGAAGACAAGGCACAGTGTAAAGCCTGCTAATAGCTGGCCACAGGCATAGCTCAGTTCAACTAAAGCACAGCTATTGTGCAATACCTTTTGTATTGCATGTATAAACGTCAGTTAAAGCTTAAAAGAATAAAGATATTTTTGTTATCTAAACGTTTGACCTCTTTCTTTTACAATTTTAGAATCGAAACGGGGAATCGATAAGAATCCGAATTGATACATTTCAAACGATACCCTAACCCTACTTTTGCATGATTTAAGATATTTAAAATGGCACTGTCGTATACATTTAATTAATCCATTTGATAATATGAACCTAGGTACCCCTCCATCATAATGTAATATACATAACTCATATTCGAATTCCTGACTCATTTTGAATCGTCGATGACTCATTCCCATCCCTAGTAATGAGACCTGATGGTGATGTCGTGCTGCTGTGATGGGATTAAGTTCCCTCGGTTTAAAGTTTGTTTTCCTCCCGTCTCTGAAGGTGGTGAAACTTCACACCAAGCTGGGCAAACCCATCCCCTCCACTGAGCCGGTGCTGGTGAATTCCGCTCCAGTTCTCAGCACCTCGACAGCTGGGAAACCCCCCGTCTCCACAGCCTCTGTTGCCGCTGTCTCCACTGCTGCTGCCCACCCTGCCCCCCCCAGACAGCTGGCAGCCAAAGCCACCGCAGCAGCGCCTGTCAAGAGGCCAGCTCCCTCCAAAATAACTGTCATCTGTGAGTCTGTTTTGGTCTCTTTCTGTATTTTTCTTCGTTTTTAGTTTTATTCTCTGTCCAAGCGTCTGAGTTTTTAGAAAAGCGCTATATAGAATTATACTCAAGTACAGTACTTGAGTACTTACTACCTCTGCATCTAGCATCGTTGCATTACTCTCGTTCTCTTCTCGTTTCTTCTCGTTCTCTTCTCGTTCTCTTCTCGTTCTCTTCTCGTTCTCTTCTCGTTCCCTTCTCGTCACACTTGTCCTGCTCTCCTCTCCGTCTCCCTTCTTGTTCCCTTCTCGTTCCCTTCCCTTTACACTTGTCCTGCTCTCCTCTCCGTCTCCCTTCTCGTTCCCTTCCCTTTACACTTGTCCTGCTCTCCTCTCCATCTCCCTTCTCGTTCCCTTCCCTTTACACTTGTCCTGCTCTCTCCGTCTCCCTTCTTGTTCCCTTCTCGTTCCCTTCCCTTTACACTTGTCCTGCTCTCTCCGTCTCCCTTCTTGTTCCCTTCTCGTTCCCTTCCCTTTACACTTGTCCTGCTCTCCTCTCCATCTCCCTTCTCGTTCCCTTCACACTTGTCCTGCTCTCCTCTCCGTCTCCCTTCTTGTTCCCTTCTCGTTCCCTTCCCTTTACACTTGTCCTGCTCTCTCCGTCTCCCTTCTCGTTCCCTTCTCGTTCCCTTCTCGTTCCCTTCCCCTCCTCTCCTCTCCCTTCTCGTTCCCTTCCCTTTACACTTGTCCTGCTCTTCTCTCCGTCTCCCTTCTCGTTCCCTTCCCTTTACACTTGTCCTGCTCTCCTCTCCATCTCCCTTCTCGTTCCCTTCCCTTCACACTTGTCCTGCTCTCCTCTCCGTCTCCCTTCTTGTTCCCTTCTCATTCCCTTCCCTTTACACTTGTCCTGCTCTCTCCGTCTCCCTTCTCGTTCCCTTCTCGTTCCCTTCTCGTTCCTTCCCTTCACACTTGTCCTGCTCTCCTCTCGTCTCCCTTCTCGTTCCCTTTCCTTACACTTGTCCTGCTCTCCTTCCGTCTCCCTTCTCGTTCCCTTCCCTTTACACTTGTCCTGCTCTCCTCTCCGTCTCCCTTCTCGTTCCCTTCCCTTTACACTTGTCCTGCTCTCCTCTCCATCTCCCTTCTCGTTCCCTTCCCTTCACACTTGTCCTGCTCTCCTCTCCGTCTCCCTTCTTGTTCCCTTCTCGTTCCCTTCCCTTTACACTTGTCCCGCTCTCTCCGTCTCCCTTCTCGTTCCCTTCTCGTTCCCTTCTTGTTCCCTTCTCGTTCCCTTCCCTTCACACTTGTCCTGCTCTCCTCTCCGTCTCCCTTCTCGTTCCCTTCCCTTTACACTTGTCCTGCTCTCCTCTCCGTCTCCCTTCTTGTTCCCTTCCCTTCACACTTGTCCTGCTCTCCTCTCAGTCTCCCTTCTCGTTCCCTTCCCTTTACACTTGTCCTGCTCTCCTCTCAGTCTCCCTTCTCGTTCCCTTCCCTTTACACTTGTCCTGCTCTCCTCTCCGTTCTAGTTCCCTTCCCTTTACACTTGTCCTGCTCTCCCTTCTCGTTCCCTTCTTGTTCCCTTCTCGTTCCCTTCCCTTCACACTTGTCTTGCTCTCCTCTCGTTCCCTTCTCGTTCCCTTCTCTTTACACATCATTACATGAGACATGAATAAACATTGAAGGAATGATTAATGGTTGGTTTTGAAGAAATTGCGACACCTAGTGGTGAAATTCAGAATAACAGTTTGATGTTTGTCTTAGTGTCAAACCGATAATAATAATAATAATAATATATCATCCTCCTCAAACCTCTTTAAGGTTTCATGTCAGCGTTTTCAAAGATACTACACCCTCTGATGGAGTATACCGCCTCCTAAATAACTGTCATATTTGTTTATTCACCAGACTTTGAATAGAATTAGATATAGAAATGACCTAAACTAGATTCTCAATGTCCCTCCTCGACTCCTCTCTCCCCCCTCCTCCGGGACTTGACCCGGAAATCGATCAAGACACGCCATGTTGAAGGACGTCCCAATCGCTGAAATGCACACGGAGGAATCGGTGAGGGAAGAGGCTTCCAGAGGAGACGAAAGGGAGGATACACGAGAGCAGACTACGCGGAAGTGTTTTCACTCCTCGCGCATCAGAGCTCCGCCCCCACCTTCACAGCCGTAGCTGTGCTGACTCAGAGCTCCGCCCCAGCTGCACAGCCGTCTGCTCACTGCAGCTGTTCTGACTCAGAGCTCCGCCCCCAGCTGCACAGCCGTCTGCTCACTGCAGCTGTTCTGACTCAGAGCTCCGCCCCCAGCTGCACAGCCGTCTGCTCACTGCAGCTGTTCTGACTCAGAGCTCCGCCCCCACCTTCACAGCCGTCTGCTCACTGCAGCTGTTCTAACCGTTAAAGGAGGATCAGAGTCTTTACATGTTTAAAGTGCTTCATTAAGAGTCAAATATATTATTTAAGACGCAAGGAAGGGACGCGAGTGAGGGAAAGGAGGAGGTGACATTCAATTGAGATGAGCCTAAAGAGTTCTCTAGCATCCCTTAAATGCATTCCCTAATTTCTCCTCATTATCTCTTCCTGCCACGCAGCCAATAAGCCGGTCAGCGCTCCAGTGGCTCCTCCTCCTCCGGTGGTTGTGGTTGTTTCTAAGGTGGAGGAGCCGGTGTCCGCTCAGAAGATGGAGCCTCAGAGCGACGATGAGGACGGGGACAGAGCTGGAGGACAGGGGGACATCCAGCCTGTGGGACACGACTACGTGGAGGAGGTGAGAAGAACAGTGGAGAGATTGTGGATAAATATTTAAACAAGGCGTTGCACGTGAATTAAAAACAGAAAACAAGTAACATTATTTATAAGGCGCTTCACAGACAGTCACATAATGTTCAAAGTGTTTATAACTTAATGTGAGCTTACTTATAGCCCATTATCACAATGTTACATTTGTCTCAGTGGACTTCACAGTTTGTACAGAATATCAGTATGACAATACGACACCCTCTGTCCTTAGACCCTCTGTCCTTAGACCCTCTGTCCTTAGACCCTCTGTCCTTAGACCCTCTGCCCTTAGACCCTCTGCGCTTAGACCCTCTGTCCTTAGACCCTCTGCGCTTAGACCCTCTGTCCTTAGACCCTCTGTCCTTAGACCCTCTGTCCTTAGACCCTCACATCGTACAAGGAAACACTTCCAGAGAAAACCCACAGTTTAACCCTTCTGTTGTCTTCGGGTCAAATCGGACCGATTTACTACTTTCATCGATCATAACTTTTTTTGTCTTACATTCGATTGCATTCAGGCTTCATGATATCCTTCACAGGAGACATTTGAACATATCACATGTAGTCAACTTTGTAACACCATGGTGTTCCCGGTCTGACCGCCATAAAGAAAAGGAACTAGTAACCATCCGGATCAGATACAACACACACTCACTCTAGATGTGCCCATCCCCCCCATGTGAATCACACCTGGCACACGCAATACATGTTCAGTGTCTATCTTTGTATATTTACTGCAGTTTTTCATGTATACCAGTACAAGTAGACATTTGGTGATGATTAATGGTTAAACAGTTAAAACAGGACCGGTCAAATTTGACCGCGAACACCAAAGTAAGGGGGGGAACACGAAGGCAATGGGAGAAACCTCAGGGAGAGCAACAGAGGAGGGATCCCTCTCCCAGGAGGTGAGGGTGAGGGATCCCTCTCCCAGGAGGTGAGGGTGAGGGATCCCTCCCCAGGAGGTGAGGGTGAGGGATCCCTCTCCCAGGAGGTGAGGGTGAGGGATCCCTCTCCCAGGAGGTGAGGGTGAGGGATCCCTCTCCAGGAGGTGAGAGGTGAGGGATCCCTCTCCCAGGAGGTGAGAGGTGAGGACTCTCCCAGGAGGTGAGAGGTGAGGGATCTCTCTCCCAGGAGGTGAGGTGAGGGATCCCTCTCCCAGGAGGTGAGGGTGAGGGATCCCTCTCCCAGGAGGTGAGGGTGAGGGATCCCTCTCCAGGAGGTGAGAGGTGAGGGATCTCTCTCCCAGGAGGTGAGGGTGAGGGGTAGCAAGTAAGGAACAGCGGTGGAGAGGCACAACGTGTCTACGTACATGCACTAAGGATAGGGTGAGGGAAAAGAGTAGGAACTAAGATCTATGCGCCACATCTATACCATGAGCGCATTGCTCCTAAAGTGTTTCTGGCGCTGACACCAGTCAACACACTAAGACTATTACACCTGAACTTTTTAAAGAACATCCAAAAACATTCATTGTTTAAAAGATATATATTACATTACTTGTTAGACGCTTTTATCCAAAGCGACTTACATACTCAATACTGAGGACAATCCCCACAGGAGCAGTTTGGGGTGAAGTGTCTCAGGGACACAACGACATGCTGACTGCAGTGGGGTTTGAACCTGTGCCCCGCCGATCCCAACACCAACGCACAACCCACTGCGCCACACGCCTCCCTATATAATTCCATTCACTTGTATATAAAATGTTCTTGCACTATTTCTATGTTATTTGGTTATGTCCTCTACATTCATGTTGCTCTGTTGGAGGAGCCTGTGAGCTCAGTTCTTCTTCTGATGATAAAGCCTTGAATCTTGAATCAAGTGTATTTCATTTTGATTATATATTTGTGTCCCTGTCTCTCATGGTAAAGGATTGGGAGTGTTGCATTCACTGTCTCGTGTGATGTGTTTTACCTGACATTTCTCTGTGTGTTTCAGGTCCGAAACGATGACGGCAAAGTGATCCGGTTCCACTGTAAACTGTGTGAGTGCAGTTCAACGACCCCAACGCTAAAGACATGCACCTGAAGGGAAGGAGGCACCGACTGCAGTACAAGGTATCTGTTAGAGAACTCTCCCTGGTCCCCGGCTCGAGCTTCATCTCAGGATCCATCTGTGATCCTCTCCAGAAGGAGTCATCACATACAGAGACTAGTTCCTGAGCAGTGTCCTTCACATGCTGATATCCAAGAGAGGGAGTCACACAGTCACAAGATGGAGGAATAGAAAGCAGTATTCAATGTTTACTTCAGATTAGCTCCACGTCAGAAATGAGCATGCTTGATGCTTGATGTCTCTCTCCATAGAGGCTGAATCATCATGTTAATCACATAGCTATCATCTGCCTCAAACAGTCCTGATGCTCTTCTAGGTAATCACACATCCTGTCATGAACACAGCTACAGTTGATACCTCTGTTAGCATGCTACTCTCATGTTGGAAGAGGACATTCAGGACTTTCCCAACAGAATCTGAGACAGATCCCGTCTGACTGGCTTTACATAGAGCCGTGAGAACAAGGTCAAAGTGTCATTTAAAGGTCTCCTATCAAGCAAAGTGCACTTTTTGATGCACTCTTTCTCCTCTCCGTCTCCCTTCTCGGTTCCTTCCCTTCACTCTGTGTCTCTCCTCTCCGTCTCCCTTCTCGGTTCCTTCCCTTCACTCTTGTTCTCTCCTCTCCTCTCCCTGCAGAAGAAGGTGAACCCCGAGCTCCCGGTGGAGATAAAGCCCAGTAATCGGGCCCGGAAGCTGCAGGAGAGCAAGCTGAAGAAGCAGAAGCAGAAGGCGTCGCTGAAGAGGCAGCGAGACGACGAGCAGCGCTGGCACATGGAGATGAGGTCAGACTCGTGGCCAAAGTTAGTAACCTCAACTTCTTTACACCATACATGTGTTCTCTGTTGGAAAAAGGTATAATCAGTAAATCCTTAAAGCTGATGGGATTTACTGTCAGCTATATATAATCATAGGACGTTATTTGAGTTCCTTACACACTTAATGTATATAATATCCTTCTTTTTTTTTACTGTAAATTGGTATTTCAACAAGTATATTTTCTACTTTTTTCAATGCTGTTTTATTTCGATTTTGATATGTTTACATTTTAGAATAGTTTATTTCTACTCTTTTAAATGTATCTTATGTGCAATGCCTTGTCTGTTATGCTGCTGCAACACAATCTTATACACATCTTAATGTATCGTGCTATAGTGCCACTAACAGGTACACTCAAATGCTTTTGGCTATAAGAATATTATAGATTTATTTTGGATCTCATTTCTTTAAGAGTCATTATTCATAATAGTGATATAAAATAGTGGAGAAGTTGTCTTACTGTGAAAGCCTCATGCTGTTACAACACTATGATCAAATCAATGTTCCCTGTCCTTCCTGTGCTTTGAGAAAATGCCAGTTGTGTATCAGTTGATAACTTTCAAGAAACACAATGTTTTTAACTCAAATGTCTGTATGATTATTTCTCTCATGTCACTTTGTTTTAGACCAGGGGTCGGCAACCTTTTTGATATGAAGTGCCATTAAACCATTTTTTTGGATGGGCCTCGCTGCGGGGAAGCAGTGTGTGGACCTGTCAGCGCAACTTACATGATTACATGATAATTGGTTTAAACGGCATAATAATAATGACGACCGTCCGTTCTGTGATTCTCCAGAGCACAGATGGCCAGCCGCCCTTTGTAGCATGTTATTTCAATGAGAGATGAGCAGATCGCCACTGGGCTTTCAACTATAGACACAGCCACGCAACAACTGCGGCATGTGTACAGCTCCTTGTGGAACTGCAGTTAGTGGAGTGCTTTCCTCTCTGTGGTGAAACGATCTGCACCTCGGAGGGAAGCAGCAGAAAGTCACCTGGAGATAAAGAGAGCGGGGCTGCGCTGCGTGCACGGCTTCCTGCTGCGGGTAACGGGGAGACGCGCTCTGGCGGGGGTCTCGTTCAGGATCCGAAAATAACATTTAAATATTTTGCACACTTATTCCACTTATTCCTAGCGTGCCACTGGTTGCTGACCCTGGTTTAGACTATAGTGCATTTCCATGGACTGCCTGTGGGAGTAAATGACTCTCAATAAGTGTTATTGATCCCCTGCTGCAGGCGGTACGAGGAGGACATGTACTGGAGGAGGATGGAGGAGGAGCAGATGTACTGGGGGGAGCAGAGGCGCAGGATGGTGCCCCCCCCACTGATGAGCGCCCTGGGATGCCCGTACCCCCCCTGCTGGTGAGTGCTAGTACTGCTGTGTTTATCACATTAGTCAAAGTCAACTTTATTGTCAATCTTTCAGTTTGTGTTTTCAGACAGAGATCGAAATACCGTTTCCCACATTCCCGAATACAAAAACACATATATGTAAAAATCAAGACACATGTATACAGATGCACACATTAAGACATAAAAGCACAACAATCAAAATAACAGTTTCAATATCTTTGGGAAATGTACATTAGTGCCAGACTGTCTGTTACATTCCTAATAATTAGGCGGCTGCATATATGAAAAAACACACATTACCCCCAAAGAAATTGC
>CADEHL010000007.1:208403-248182 GCA_902827135.1 Harpagifer antarcticus
AAATTGCAACAAAATGTTTCTTTACAGTTTTGTGTTGTATTAGGTTTCCCTCATAGAGAGCCGCAGTGACGCGTCCTAAAACCCGGTAAACTCCTTCCGGTTCTTTGAACAAAACGCGATGAGATCTCTCCATAGGATTTTGGAAACTATCTGGAAATAAGGTCTGTGGTTGAGACACATTTAAGAGACGGGTCACGTTTTGTTCAGCCGGATAATCTCCACATGTCTACCCTACTTTAATAATTGTTTAATCATAAATCTAGTCACAAAATGCTAACGTTATGCTATAAAGGAACTACAGCCGGGTCGCTGCTTCAACGTCACGCCAACTTCAGATCCATATTCAAACCCACAGACTCTAGATGGAACGAGTTGAAGCGTTTGTTTGAACACTCTGCAGGAGGCAGGGACTTGCTTTCAAGCAGAACAGAAACTAACTTCGAGGAGTGTTTACGTGTTCGGCGTAATGACGTACAACGGCCTCCACGACTTCTGTAGTCCTGTTCAGCCACTTGGTAACAACCATCGTTTTTCAGACACGTCAACTCTTCAGAAATCACCAGCGGGGTCACTGCTGATGGATTTAATGTAGAACAAAACGTGATCCGTCTCTTCAATGTGTCTCAACCACAGACCTTATTTCAGATATTTTCCTAAACCCTATGGAGAGATCCCATTGGCTCTGAGACGAGGGAACAGGAAGTGGAGACATGCTAACTCCGGGTTTTAGGACGCGTCACTGTGGCACTCTATTACATACTTGCAGCTGACTTATTACAATGTTAGTAAACAACTAAAGAGAGTATATTGTGTATTATGTAAGACTGCAGAACAATAAGAAAGCAAGATATTTAGGATCAGAAATTATTTTATTGAAAGGAAAACCTGCCTTTCATGAAGCATATTCAGGCAGCAACACCAACACTGAAACACATGAGCTTCAATTCTGAAAAAGAAGTTAGAATTATATATAAAGATCCTGAGAATGTGTGAAAGAAGCTGATTGGTGTAATCACTTTATCCCCCCTCTCTTTCTACAGACCTGTGTGCGTCGGCCAGACTCCCCCGATGACCGGCACATCATGGCCAAACACTCCACCATCTACCCGGTGGAGGACGAGCTGCAGGCGGTGCAGAGGATCGTCTCTCACTCCGAGCGGGCGCTGAAGCTGGTGTCTGACTCTCTGCTGGAGAAGGAGGAGCCACCTGTGGAGACTGAAGCTGCTGAAGAAGGAGACGAGAAGGGGTAACGAGGGGCTTCTGGCACTCTGCTTTATGCATGTAGGAAGGAGACGAGAAGGAGTAACAAGGGGCTTCTAGCACTCTGCTTTATGCATGTAGGAAGGAGACGAGAAGGGGTAACGAGGGGCTTCTGGCACTCTGCTTTATGCATGTAGGAAGGAGACGAGAAGGGGTAACGAGGGGCTTCTGGCACTCTGCTTTATGCATGTAGGAAGGAGACGAGAAGGGGTAACGAGGGGCTTCTGGCACTCTGCTTTATGCATGTAGGAAGGAGACGAGAAGGGGTAACGAGGGGCTTCTGGTACTCTGCTTTATGCATGTAGGAAGGAGACGAGAAGGGTAACGCGATCGACATGTTTAGAGAGCACCGATCGATCGGTGGAGAGTGAGTATCGGCCGATCGATCGGAGCCTCCCTACATACAATCAAGAAACAGCTGAGGGTAAAATGTACCCGTTGGCGGTTCCAGTGTTAAAGGAACCACCTCAGCTGAATGACGTGTTTCTCTCGCAGCACGGAGACCTCTCCTCGGGTCCTGAAAGGAGTGATGAGAGTAGGCATCCTGGCTAAAGGCCTGCTTCTTCGCGGGGACAGAAATGTGGAGCTGATCCTTCTGACGGCTAAGAAACCCACCATCACTCTGCTGAAGAACATCGCCAAGAACCTGCCCAAAGAACTGCAGGTAAGAGAACCTCGCCGGTGCATTTAGGACATTGGTTGAGGCTAATGGAGGGAGGAACCGTGGTCAACCTGGAATTCACAACACTGACTCTCTTACGTTTACGTCTTAAACTATTTTAGCATTTCGTGACACACACTTGGATTATAAACACACTTTTACAGACAGTTTTATCAAAAGTTTGTTGAATGTAAAGTCTATTAAAAAAGAAGATGTGCTGCCTTGTGTCATAAGAGCAGGACGTTAGCGACTGCAGCTCTGGATTGTTATTTAACAAACAAAATGAGAACGAGACGTTTTCACAACATGTATAACACAAACCACAATCTAAACGTCGTGAGGAAGTAACGGCAGAACTCCCACGAGTTAGAAAACCGGAGATGGGTTTCTGTCAAACGCTAGAGCGGCTCATTCATCCTTTGTGAACGTGAACAGGTGTTCTCCACAGCCAGAAAGAACACAGCCGTTTGTCCTCCACACATTATATAATTATGACTATAAAAGGGATCGTTTGGCTGTTTTGAGGTGGGTTTGAATGAGATGCTAATCCATGGGTTTCACCTTGTTACTGCAACGTAGAGAGGTGAAAATACTCTAAGTATAGGGTATGGTTTTCAGAACATTGCTTCACTTCCTGATGCTGTACATTAGGCGCTTTCACACCGCAGTACTTTTGCCACAAAGGTTCATGAGAACTCTTTAGTTCTCATGAACTAAGTACAGATCGCGTTCACACCGGAATAAGTCCCTGGGGGAGGATTAGGCAAATGAAGCCGCTGACGTCACTTCTTCTTCTTCTGCTTTGGGTTTACTGGCAAACCACTTCACGGCGTATACTGCCGCCCACAGTCCCCGGCCGGAAGTCCCCGGAGTTGGGGAAGGCTTCAGTAGAAGCTGCTGGGACTCCCAGCAGCTTCTACTGAAGCCTTCCGAGTAAATCACCAGAACGCCGACACCTCCTCATCTCCACCGCTCCCATGTTTTATTTTGTGTTGCCATAAGTTAGTCTCTCTGCGTTTCTGCGCTGGGCTAATGCTAATGCTAATAATGCTAATGCGAGGATAATAAAATGGCGGCGTCACAAAACGTTTTGGCAGTTTTACGGGGCGTGGTTTGCAATCCGCCCAGCCAACCAGACATAGGAACCGCTTTCTCCCTCGGAGGGGGGGAAAAAGGTTCTCATGAACTAATTTTAGTTCCGTATTTTTTTGGTGTGAACGCGACATTTAGGAACTATATTGGAACTAACGTGGGAAAAGTACTGCAGTGTGAACGCGCCTATTGCTTCACTTCCTGATGGTGCTTCTGTCTGTTTCTCTAAATTAAAGCTTCTCCAACCTCAATCTACTTTAGATAAAATACTGACCTCATACAACCCCACTCCAAAACATCCAAACTATCTCTTGTATCTCTTTTGACTTGATAATACTGGAAGTTAAAGTTGTCTGTGGATCTACAGTACCAGTTCACATGATTTGATGGTTCAGAACTGCTTTTATTCAAAGTGAACTGGTCTAAATCCATTAAGTCTGTTTCTCGTAATGCTTTCTGGCTTTGGGAGAAAACGTGTCCGTGTTCACAAATGACTGAACTGCCTTTTAGCCTGAACAACATTTCCATCTGAGCTCCACCCCACAGAGGATCGCCTCCAAACACAGGGTTTGACGTGTTGTAATTCCTCCTCTTCCTCCCTCCTGCTGTAATGTTTGATTGAAGCTGCTTTTGACTGATCTTTAGATGCACTGCCTGGTTATGACACCTGAATCCTACAGAGTGAGATGGGGCTTTTCTATTATTATTAAACCACAATCACAAACACTAAATGTGAAATGTTTCAATGATAACACCCTTGTTAAATACCTTGAAAATAAAGAACTAGGGGTTAAAAACATACCAGTATTGCCCTATGAGGCTTTTCTCTGCCCCGCCTCCTCTGTAGTGAGTAATCCCAAGTGTCCTTTGAACCGGCAGACATTTTCTGAAGATCAGTATGAGGTGCAGGCTCACCCCGAGGAGGCCAACATCGTGATATTTTCAAGCAAGGAGCCCAAAATGCAGGTGACCATTTCTCTCACCTCGCCGCTGATGAGGGAGGACTCTGCTTCTGAGAAGGACAAGCAGGCAGGAGGAAAAGCGGCTGAGAAAGGTTAGAGAAGCCAAAGCTTTCAGTACCAGGCGACCAGATGTAAACGATGTGTGTAATACACTTATATATAATATTTATTTATATATATACCCCTCGCTCCACCCTTCCACCCATAACCAGCCTGTTGTTTTAGGCTGTGAAGCTTTTAAATCACACCAAAAGAGAAGTGGGACTTTTTAACCAAGCCCAACTTTTATTTTCTTTAACCCCTGAAATAAGATTTAACTCGCATTCATTTGTCCCCACTTTTTTCTCATTTACCCCCATTTCTTTTTTCCAGCATACAATATCCCCCCCCCGAATTTCTTTATTTGTTTTTTCGACAACATGGGAATCAAAAGCCGGGCTCTCCGACCTTTCTGTGCCACGAGGGTGTGTGTTGACCCTGTGAACACACACACCCACACGAAACCTTTGGGGAAACGACAGTAACTGAGGATGTTCAGATAATGCCCAGGGATGAAACACACTTCAAATTATGGAAATATTGTTCCACAAATATCTACTTTTCTTAGACGTCTTGTGGCGTTTTGGTCCAGCGACTTCCCCTCCCCTCATCTCTCATCCCTGCTTCCTTCTGTGGCATTATCAGAGAAGAGGTGCTGGAGTGTCTTTTTATGCACTTACAATGATCAGTGTTAGAATAATAAAGCTCAACAGTGAGGTCCAGGAAGTGAGGATCCCATTCAAACTATCAAGGGAAGTGTTTGACTATCATTTTGTTACCATCAAAAATAGGAAAGCTATGAGATTGTGATGGGGAAAATATGTCCTTGTGATATCCAGATATACATGTGTTAATTGCGATGTCATGGAGTAGTACTACACTACCCACAATCCTTCATTGTGAGAGCAACTTCTCTGATGACATCACTCACTGTACTGCATGTTAAACAACGGATCCAGAATTACAATTGACTTTACCTGCACTTAGAGAAGAGGACAGTAACAGTAGAGATCTGTGTCTTCAGGCTTAAAACAATACATCAGTGGGAAACACTTCATCACAGCGAATGATGCTAATGAGGCTAACGTCAATCGTCAGTAAACCATTGTAATATTATGGCGCATTTCCACTGCAGGGCCTCGCACGGCTTAGTACGGTATGGTTAGGCCTTTTTAGGCCAGGCTCACTTTATGCTCCGTTAGCTGTTAGCACTCAGAGCTCACAGCTCCTCAGATCTGTTCAGAAACTAGACAGAAGTGAAACAAGTACAAACCACAGACTGCCTGTGTCGTGGAGAATACAGTCGCTGCTTTATTTATGTCTGTAGGCCGTTGTTGTGAGCGTGGACGGTCGGAGCATATACTGCGTTAGCTTAGCCGATCTCCATTCAGAAAACACGCATTTTAAAGGTGTTTCTCTGCCGTCTGTCTGCAGACTTGTCAAAGCATTAATTCATGGTTCTTACTAACCGGTATCAGTGTGTTGTTACTTCGGCATCATTTAGAAACGTGTGTTACAATTCAATCACAGTCCAATATGTTCATTTTGTTGTAGTTGTAGCCCACTTGCCAGCGATTCTCTCTAGTTTAGCATACTCAGCCCGACTCAGCCCGGTTGTTGGCCCGGAAAGAACCTCGATTTTGAAGTGCCAGAAAAACTGTGAAACAGTACCCGTTAGCCGGAACTACCCCTACGCAACAAAAAACGGGCCGGGTTTGGCACGGCACGCTTAAATCGTGCTGCAGTGGAAATGCACCATTAGATGTTAAAGTCGTGTCTGTAGACGCTGCATTAGGATATAAAACCCTGACAAGCCAAGGGAATCACAGTTTAAGTGTTAGCCTGATCCCCTATAGCTTTTAATTTAAACATAAATCGACGCTGATCCGCGATATAAAATGGCATTATGTAATTGTTAGCGTGACCCACCAGCGTAATTGGGCTCCTTGTAGATTATAAAATTGCACGGTTGTCTTAAAGGTGGGGTAGGTAATTCACTTCAGAAACACTTTTTGTTATATTCCGTGGAATGCTCTTAACATCACCTCTGGAAGCCGTGGCGCTGTAGAAAGCACGACCAATCATCTGAGCCGGCTAAAGTAACTGGATGGCCTACCTGCCTGTCAGCCTTCCATCGGGGCACAATCTGATCTCTGCCCTCATTGGTCATGTGCGCGTTCCTGTGTGTTGGAGGAGGGGCTCTGTGAGGAAGTCTGAAGGAAGGGGCAGATTCTTTCCGGCTGTGTATTTTCAAATTCTAGCCACTCGAGCGGGTTTCTCCAAAGTGACCTACCCCGCCTTTAACTCTTCAGAAGACCTCAGAATCTGTATTTACCACCAGTCACATGACAGCGAATGTGAGGCGTCATCTTATGTTCATCTATTAAAGGTCTACAGATGCAAATAGACAAAGTGTAGTTGTATAAACATCTAAATGTAATCTGAAACATGACATGTAATGAGAGCAAAGTAATTATAGTCAGTCTTCTAACTCTATCGGTTTCCAGTGTTTATAATCTTTTTTTTAGAATCAAATATTTAATAACCACGATTCATCTCGATTGGCTAAGATCCACGCTTCAAACTCTTAACTTTTCTGATGGGAAACTCACGTCCAGAACCAGAGCTTTCACTGTTGAGCTGTAATGGATTCAATCAGTAAGTCATATTCATTGCCCACCCCTTCGTTAGGAATAAAGGTTACTGCTGATATCATTGTGCTGCAAACACTCCTCCACCTGCTCCAGCAACTGTCAGTATTTTAACGTGTGTTATTTTCCCATTTGGAAAACATGATAGAAATGTTTTCTGTGTCTTTTTTTTAAATTATTTTAACTTTTGTTTGGGTTTGTTGATCAGAGGCCCTCCTCCTGAATCAGCAGACCTAGACAAGCCAGTGGCTCGTCCACATACCACTGAGAAAACAAAGTGTTAAAGTTACCAGTCTGCCCGTGTTTATTAAGCTTCTTAGAAGAGGAACTACTCTCTTCTAACTTCTGCTAAATCAGTAGAGTGGTGCAGGGATGTCAGTTTCTGTGTTGGACCCTGAAGGCAGCATCTCCCTGGTTCAATGGGCTTTCTCCATGTGATATTGGATTATTGCAGGAAATAATCTGTGACAAACAAACGTTTATGATACTTACACAATGATTTTTGAAGTAAAAAGATAAGTTAGGCTATAAAGGACCCACAGCACGGTCACATGACTTCACGTCACCACCGCTAAGCTAAAGGTGGCTAATGTTGGGCTATAAAGGACCCACAGCACGGTCACATGACTTCACGTCACCACCGCTAAGCTAAAGGAGGCTAATGTTGGGCTATAAAGGAACTACAGCACGGTCACATGACTTCACGGCACCACCGCTAAGCTAAAGGAGGCTAATGTTGGGCTATAAAGGAACTACAGCACGGTCACATGACTTCACGTCACCACCGCTAAGCTAAAGGAGGCTAATGTTGGGCTATAAAGGAACTACAGAACAGTCACATGACTTCACGTCACCACCGCTAAGCTAAAGGTGGCTAATGTTGGGCTATAAAGGAACTACAGAACAGTCACATGACTTCACGTCACCACCGCTAAGCTAAAGGAGGCTAATGTTGGGCTATAAAGGAACTAAAGCACGGTCACATGACTTCACGTCACCACCGCTAAGCTAAAGGTGGCTAATGTTGGGCTATAAAGGAACTACAGCACGGTCACATGACTTCATGTCACCACCGCTAAGCTAAAGGAGGCTAATGTTGGGCTATAAAGGATCTACAGCACGGTCACATGACTTCACGTCACCACCGCTAAGCTAGAGGCGGCTAATGTTGGGCTATAAAGGAACTACAGAACAGTCACATGACTTCACGTCACCACCGCTAAGCTAAAGGTGGCTAATGTTGGGCTATAAAGGAACTACAGAACAGTCACATGACTTCACGTCACCACCGCTAA
Organism: Harpagifer antarcticus; assembly: GCA_902827135.1. NCBI lineage: Eukaryota > Metazoa > Chordata > Actinopteri > Perciformes > Harpagiferidae > Harpagifer > Harpagifer antarcticus. The sequence continues at coordinate 216,364 of CADEHL010000007.1, forward strand.
GCTAAAGGAGGCTAATGTTGGGCTATAAAGGAACTAAAGCACGGTCACATGACTTCACGTCACCACCGCTAAGCTAAAGGTGGCTAATGTTGGGCTATAAAGAAACTACAGCACGGTCACATGACTTCATGTCACCACCGCTAAGCTAAAGGAGGCTAATGTTGGGCTATAAAGGATCTACAGCACGGTCACATGACTTCACGTCACCACCGCTAAGCTAAAGGCGGCTAATGTTGGTCGTGATTTAGACACTTGTTAGCAACCTCTGTTTTTAAATCCTCCAGTGGGGTATTTAGTGACGTATTTTATGTCGTAGAATGAAACGTTAAAATCTCTTCAGCTTGTGTTAACCACAAGTTTATTTCCGGCTAACAGGAAGTGCTAAAATGCTGACTCATTCCCGTGTTTTAAGACTCATTCCTGCACCACTCTATCCCTCTCTCTAAGAGTTATGATAAATACGGGTCTTTGATTCTCAGTGGTATTGAAGTGTAGGCTTCGAAAAAGTGGCGTTGTTTTTGTCATGTATTTCCCTGTAAGTAAGCTAACGTGTTTCTGCTTCAGTTCTGGAGAAGATAGACGTGTGGAAAGCCTCAACGTTATTCTTATGAATCATTACTTAATCATCAGTAACCACAATGAATATGTCTCAATTTATCCTCAAACTGTCCCATCAAATGAACACCTTAATCCAAAGAACTATATTTATTTCTAAACTAACTGTGTTGTCTCCCTTTGTGGCTTTAATATATGTTATACTGTCTTTAAAATATAGAGGCATAAAGGGAAAGAACTCTCTTCAGTGTTGTGCCTTTATCCGCATGAAAGGTGTCTAACCCCTCGATTCCACCGGGTCCGTCTGCGTCGGCTCAGAAGCGTCTCGGCGCTGGGCTCCGCTCAAAATAGGATGCAAGTCTATTTAAGATGCGACGCGCCGGGCAGAAAGTGGACCGGTCAGAGCATCCAGTCAATCCCCAAAATACACTAATTTTGCAGACCCTATCCCTCCGTAGTCTTTCAAGTATGAGGAGAAATGCCAGCGTTCTCCTCCGGTTTACAGGCACTGTGCACATTATATATATATATAGAATAATTATGATTATGAATGCATTTTATTACCACTAAAATACAGCAACACGTCTTTGATTCATGTCGTTTCTAACTGGAATATTACAATTATTATTAACTCAAAAACTGCGAGCCGGCACGCAAGACGCTCCGCTTCTGAAACGCGCCCGGTAGGGTATGACGCCGAAGGAGGCCGGACCAAAGCCGCGATGCAGACGGACCCGGTGGAATCGAGGGGTTCTTGGAGAAGAGTTATATAGAATTGGGGGCTAATTAAAACATGTAATTCAGAATGAGAGCATCTTTTCAAAAGGATGAAGTCTCTGTTTCATGAGGAAGAGTTGTAGAAAGTATTTGAAGTTCAAACTCTTTTTTAACTTCTTTTGTGCAGAAGAAATCCAAAACACTCAAGAGTTCAAGCTCATTACATTAAGATTTAGCTTTAATCCAAAATGCAGATATAGTCGCTTCAAAGTGTTGGTGCATTAGCTTCAAATGGACTTAACTCTTTAAGTGCCAGAGTACAAGCAAGCATGGTGGGTTTTCAGGGACGAAAGACGTGTAGGCTTTCTGCTGTCCTGGGGAGCTCAAAAAGTTAAACCCGTCCCCACTCGTCTCTCTGAATGACTTTTTTGAACACATGTTTCTTTAAGCTTCCACGCCAAAGAAAATATCTGTAAAACACGTCGTCTGATGATCAAATGCTTTCTTTTCTCTCATATCCTCCCCTCATTATTACTCTCACAAAACCAAAGAGGAAATGTCCTGAGATAAACACGAGTGTTTTTATGATTTCTCCCCTGCTCAGCCTCTGTATATGAACTCTTACTATGTGCTGCACAGTCCTTTGATCAGCGTTATTGTGACTGTAAGTGATGAGCTCGTGCACGTTCTCTCCCCCAGGTGTGGCTGAGGAGGAGCCCACTGATCTGCTGGATAAGAAGAAGTGTTTGGAAAACCTCGCTTCTCTCCGCCATGCTAAATGGTTTCAGGTAAATCCTTCACAAGCATTTCAAAATGTCTAAAGAGACCCTGTGGTGTGCATGTAAATGGTCTGCAGACGCTAAAATCCATAAGTTCCAAAACAGTAACATCACTATGGTACGCTCGCGCTCCTATTGGCTAGCACTCCAACACATTGTACGTGACAGAGATGTCCCGCCTCTTAGCCTAAGTGGTTGACCAATCACAACAGAGCCGGCCAGCTAACCAATCAGAGCAGATTGGGCTCTGGTTTCAGACAGAGGGTGAAAAGAGGTGCTGCAGCACAGGCAGTATGAGACATGTCCCAGTAGAGACACTACATACTGATATACACCTGAACATCAGCAGGAGAGAACTCTTTAAAGTAGAGACACTACATACTGATATACACCTGAACATCAGCAGGAGAGGACTCTTTAAAGTAGAGACACTACATACTGATATACACCTGAACATCAGCAGGAGAGGACTCTTTAAAGTAGAGACACTACATACTGATATACACCTGAACATCAGCAGGAGAGGACTCTTTAAAGTAGAGACACTACATACTGATATATTAGCTATATGGCGTACGTGGAGGAGGGGGGGAACTTAAGTGAACTGACCTAATTTCCTTTCAGGCTTAAAATTGTAGGATTTTGTGCACAATTACAGACGGCATCTCTGTTAGTCTACTGAAGAAAAACTACTTTATTTGACTAATTATTCCCCTCACAGAACAGGATGATAGAAAATAATCAAATGTTTTTCTAATACCTACAAGTCATCAGTGAGATGTTATCGTGGCACTGTGAGGAGCCCAGTCTTTATAAATAATGCTCATTGTCTGATGTCTTTCTTCCCTCCTCTCCGCAGGCTCGTGCTAACGGCCTGCAGTCCTGTGTGATCATCATCAGACTGCTGAGGGATTTATGTCAGAGAGTTCCCACCTGGGGGAAGATGCCCGGCTGGGTGAGAGGCCTCAACTCTTCACATTATTATTATTATGAATAATTCAGTTGTAGTGTTTCCTCAGTATCTCATCTCTGGAAGCATTTACTTTTTAGTCTTCTGCCCTTCTGTCTCTAAGGGGCCGTCTGAGAGAGAGCAGTAACATGAAAAGTATATGTTTTAAACATTCAAAGCTAATGTAAAGGTGTTTAAAGTAAACCTAGATAAAATCACACTATTCGGATAATAGATGAGAATATAGATAATCAATCTCTCCAACATCGTCATAAATCATCGGGCTACTGCAATAACAAGACACTGTGTGTGTGGTGTGTGGGTGTGTGTGTGTGTGTGTGTGGTGTGTGTGTGTGTGTGTGTGTGTGTGTGTGTGTGTGTTGTGTGTGTGTGTGTGTGTGTGTGTGTGTGTGTGTGTGTGTGTGTGTGTGTGTGTGTGTGTGTGTGTGTGTGTGTGTGGTGTGTGTGTGTGTGTGTGTGTGGTGTGTGTTGTGTGGTGTGTGTGTGTGTGTGTGTGTGTGTGTGTGTGTGTGTGTGTGTGTGTGTTCTGTCTGGTGTTCGTGTGTGTGCGCGCTCTGTCTGGTGTGCGTGTGTGTGCGCGCTCTGTCTGGTGTGCGTGTGTGTGCGCGCTCTGTCTGGTGTGCGTGTGTGTGCGCGCTCTGTCTGGTGTGCGCGCTCTGTCTGGTGTTCGTGCGTGTGTGTGCGCGCTCTGTCTGGTGTGCGCGCTCTGTCTGGTGTTCGTGCGTGTGTGTGCGCGCTCTGTCTGGTGTTCGTGTGTGTGTGTGTGCGCGCTCTGTCTGGTGTTCGTGTGTGTGTGTGCGCGCTCTGTCTGGTGTGTGTGTGTGCGCGCTCTGTCTGGTGTTCGTGCGTGTGTGTGTGTGTGTGCGCTCTGTCTGGTGTTCGTGTGTGTGTGTGTGCGCTCTGTCTGGTGTTCGTGTGTGTGTGTGTGTGTGTGCGCTCTGTCTGGTGTGTCGTGTGTGCTCTGTCTGGTGGTGTGTGTGTGTGTTCCCCCAGGCGATTGAGCTGCTGGTGGAGAAGGTGATCAGCAGTGCTTCAGGTCCTCTGAGCCCCGGGGAGGCGATGCGTCGAGTCTTAGAGAGCATCTCCACCGGCATCCTGCTGCCAGGTCACACGACTTTATCACTTCTAGGGTTTCTCTCTGACAAAACTAACTCTTAACAAAAGAGGAACAACACAAACTTTTGTTGACCATGGATATGCTCTTAAATGAAAAACAATTCAATGACAAATGGACTCAAGAAAGCTCTGGCCATTTCTTTATGTCGTTTTTATTTCTGCTGATATTTCCTTATTCCTCCCTCTGGTGCGATGAAATCAACTTGTACACTCAGATTCAGTGACTTTCATTATCTAATTTAACTTATTTAACGTGTTCCCCCTCCCTCAGACGGCCCGGGGCTGATGGACCCGTGTGAGAAAGACACCACGGACACTTTGGACACCATGATGCTCCAGGCCAGAGAGGACATCACAGCTAGCGCACAGGTACACACAATTAGGCTGAAAAATGTAATTGTTCCACTACATAAAATAAATTTAAAAACAGAAGTTGCTAACAAGTGTTAAAATGTGACCACTAAACGTCATCACGCCCAACGTTAGCCGCCTTTAGCTTAGCGGTGGTGACGTGAAGTCATGTGACCGTGCTGTAGTTCCTTTATAGCCCAACATTAGCCACCTTTAGCTTAGCGGTGGTGACGTGAAGTCATGTGACCGTGCTGTAGTTCCTTTATAGCCCAACATTAGCCTCCTTTAGCTTAGCGGTGGTGACGTGAAGTCATGTGACCGTGCTGTAGTTCCTTTATAGCCCAACATTAGCCTCCTTTAGCTTAGCGGTGGTGACGTGAAGTCATGTGACCGTGCTGTAGTTCCTTTATATCCCAACATTAGCCACCTTTAGCTTAGCGGTGGTGACGTGAAGTCATGTGACCGTGCTGTAGTTCCTTTACAGCCCAACATTAGCCTCCTTTAGCTTAGCGGTGGTGACGTGAAGTCATGTGACCGTGCTGTAGTTCCTTTATAGCCCAACATTAGCCTCCTTTAGCTTAGCGGTGGTGACGTGAAGTCATGTGACCGTGCCGTAGTTCCTTTACAGCCCAACATTAGCCTCCTTTAGCTTAGCGGTGGTGACGTGAAGTCATGTGACCGTGCTGTAGTTCCTTTATAGCCCAACATTAGCCACCTTTAGCTTAGCGGTGGTGACGTGAAGTCATGTGACCGTGCTGTAGTTCCTTTATATCCCAACATTAGCCTCCTTTAGCTTAGCGGTGGTGACGTGAAGTCATGTGACCGTGCTGTAGTTCCTTTATATCCCAACATTAGCCTCCTTTAGCTTAGCGGTGGTGACGTGAAGTCATGTGACCGTGCTGTAGTTCCTTTATAGCCCAACATTAGCTTTTAATAAAGATATTACAGTACCTGAGTTAATGTACTTTGTAACTTTACACGACTGCAAAAATACAACATCCCTTCAGAACTGTACACAGGAATAAGAATGTAGAAATGGACCAGCTGTGTAATAACGAGTAAACCGATGAACCCACTCTTTCCTGTTCCCTCTCTTTTTGCAGCATGCTCTGCGGCTGCTCGCTTTCCGTCAGATCCACAAAGTTCTGGGCATGGAGTCTCTGCCGGCGTCGAAGGCCAGCGCCCGAAACCGCAAACGCAGACGCGACGGCAGCGAGGCGACGGAGGGAGAGGGCGAGGGGAAGAAAGACAAGAAGGAAGACTCTGAGAGCGCTTGACCTCGAGTCCTAGTTTAGAGACTGGTAGAATATCACGACTTGTTAACACGCAGCTATACACGTATGAATATAACTGACAGAGTACATCTGTAGAGAAATCCTTCTGGTGTGCAGAGATAAATCACAAACTGATTATTGCATCATTCCATTTCAGTATAACTGCACACACTAATTACCGTTCATTTACAAAACTTTAAGCGAATGTTATATTGATATGTGTGACCATCAGCACCTTCAGAAACCTGATATCTGGTGCATGACATTTTGTTTAGCTGTTAATCAAGACGACAAATAAGATTTAGAAGCTTTGACACCTTCACTACCAGAGCTGCTGGAAATATGGTGACATTTAAAGTCCCTGCATCACAAAAGCAAAGCTAACACTAATTTAACTTCCCCACGTCATTGAGGGTTTCTTTCTCGCGCGGAAGACAGGCGGTCACACTGGAGGAGAGGATGTTGCACAGCATGCTGGGGGAATGAAGCACGTGAGGTTTATCATTTGAATAATATGCCTAGTAATCTTTTTTCTTCCAGAGGAGAGAGGAGCTTTCGCCCGACTGAATATCTACTGTAACGATCAAGTAGTCCTGACCTTCTTCCTTGAGCCTGCGTCTTGTAGTGTGTCACACAGTGAGGGGTAATGACTTGTCTTGTAATATGATTTCACAGAGATGTAGGACAGGGAAGCGACAGTTGCACAACTCTTTGGCTTGAAAGTTGAGAGGAATACCGTTTTATTATCGTGCCGTTTTTAGTTTGATTTTCATGTATCGAGAGCATCATATATAAGCTTATTTTATTTCTGAAGGATGTCGATATCCGTTTTGTATCGTTTAAAGGAAAGTGTGAACGTTTGCCGTCTTTATCATTTGGATGTCTTGGTAGTATTGCCTCAAGAATCATGGAGAGATATTAAAAACACTTTTAAGCCATTTTGTGTCCGTGGTTGATTTGTGTACATTTTAACACTTTCCACATTTACACTATATGAAGCATTCAGGTGAGCGTCAGCGGAACATAACAGATTTAAAGAATCCATTTTGATGCGCCAGCTATCAGCCCATGACTACGCGTACTCCATTTATGGCACTGCGTCTCATTCGAGCGCCAGTGACCGTTCTGAAACCTCGGTCCTAACTGCAAAAAGGGCTGATGCAGCCGCAGAGCTTGCTGCAAAGGAGGCTCAATTACAAAAACAATGCAACATCCCCTTCAGTCTCACAGAACCCAAATTGGGTTTTCTACACTTATTCTTAGCTATAGAGACACTTCAGGGTGATAGCAGGCCACCCCAAATACTCAGAGAATATCGGGTCATTCTGATGAACAGTTTCAAAATAAAAGACTTGAAACCTCATATGAGCTATCGTCCTTCTGAGTGAACAGTTTCAAAATAAAAGACCTTTAAAGTCTCATATGAGCTATCGTCCCTCTGAGTGAACAGTTTCAAAATAAAAGACCTTTAAAGTCTCATATGAGCCATCGTCCCTCTGTCAGTGTTTCTCAAACTTTTTCATACCAAGGACCACTTAACCAAAAAAAAAACACTCCAGGACCACCTAACTCCACAAATATCCAAAAACACATCGTTTTTTAAAAATCGCGTGAAAATGGTACAAACAAGTGGCAACATGTGTGATGAAGGTGTTTATCTGGGCTATATTATGCAATCGAAAGTGAAACTTAAGCTCGCTCCATTGCGGAGATATTCCCGCGAGAGTGCGGAAAACTTAAATTAATTTATTTATTTCAAATGTGAAATGTTACCAATATACTCACGGACCACTAGGGGGCGCTCACGGAACACCAGTGGTCCGCGAACCACACTTTGAGAAGCACTGCTCTATGTACATCAGAATATTAGGACATTCTGATGTACAGTTTCAAAATAAAATATATTTTAAATGTCATATACTGTATGAGCTATCGTCCCTCTATTTTTAGGTAAGAACAAATAATAAACTGTCCATAATCAAAGGCTAATTTCACTGCAGGGTGATCGCAGGCCACCCGAAATATTCACTCGGAGAATATCAGGAGATTCTTATGTAGAGTTTCAAAATAAAAGACCGTTGAAATCTCATATATGAGCTAGCGTCCCTCTATGAGTGAACAGTTTCAAAATAAAAGACATGTAAAGTCTCATATGAGCCATCGTCCCTCTATGTACATCAGAATATTAGGACATTCTGATGTACATTTTCAAAATAAAATATATTTTAAATCTCATATACTGTATGAGCTATCGTCCCTCTATTTTTAGGTAAGAACAAATCAAATTAATTTCACTGCAGGGTGATCGCAGGCCACCCAAAATATTCACTCGGAGAATATCAGGAGATTCTTATGTAGAGTTTCAAAATAAAAGTGTGAGTGAACAGTTTCAAAATAAAAGACATTTAAAGTCTCATATATGAGCCATCGTCCCTCTATGTACATCAGAATATTAGGACATTCTGATGTAGAGTTTCAAAATAAAAGACCATTGAAATCTCATATATGATTTATCGTCCCTCTATGAGTGAACAGTTTCAAAATAAAATACCTTTAAAGTCTCATATGAGCCATCGGCCCTCTATGTACATCAGAATATTAGGACATTCTGATGTAGAGTTTCAAAATAAAATATATTTTAAATCTCATATACTGTATGAGCTATCGTCCCTCGATTTTTAGACAAGAATAAATGAAGAACTGTCCATAATAAAATACTAATTTCACTGCAGGGCGATAGCAGGCCTCCCCAAATATTCACTCAGAGAACATCAGGACATTCTTATGTAGAGTTTCAAAATAAAAGACCGTTGAAATCTCATATGATCTATCGTCCCTCTGTCCAACGGTTAAATCACTTTTAAGTTGTGATACTATGATAAGGAATACATTATTTTACAGGTGAAGCCACCCTGTTCAGATCACCATGAGGTCACTGTTTTCCAGGTCCTTATAAGGGACACACCCATACTTGTCTCGGACCACAAGGGGGGCCCAACAACACTTTGGGAGTTTGATTTGTAACGCACACCGCCCTCACCAGCTACCCCGTGCTACAAAACGCGCTAACTTGATAGGCTGGGGGGGGCCAAGGTGACGTCACCCTGGAAGCAGAGCAGTTGGTTTTCCAGCCTGGGATTTATGGAGTAAATCTACCAAGTTGTCCCACTATCAAGAGCTTTTTACCCCAAAAATAACAGCAGGTGGTAGCTTTTTAGTTTGTTTATTTGTTTATAACTTTAAATATAGTAGTAGCGCAATGTCGAATTTCATCCCGGGACAGCCGTTGGTGGCAGTTGTGGTAAGTTTGGGAGTACCGTAAAGTGTTCATTCAACGGCTCTCTTTTGTTCTGCTTCTTGTCCACAATGTGAAATCGTGTCAGTACAAAAACTCTGAATTCAATGTAGTTAACTAGTCATAATGAGCTTACTAATGTTAACTAGCTTTATTAACTTGTATAGCAGAGGTGCTTTGTAAAACAAAGCTAGCCGGTGGGCAAACAAACCGCCCCTAGAGTTCGAGTGCACTTGTATTCTGAGCTTTACGGTAAATCTTTTTTAGCTTTATTCTGTCATTTTATTACTTTTTACGGAATTATTCTGACTTTAACGCTAAATACACGTGTGTTTATACTATCTACGTTCTTACTTTTTAAGGAAATATGTTTAACTCTACGGTAAATGGCATTGAGTTCATCTGTCAATTTGCTTACTTTTTAAGGCAATATTCTACGCTTTACGGTAATTTTTTACATTGTTAATGTCAGCTCTCATTTTTCTTACGTGTTGTGATCTAAAAGTTTAACTTAAAGAGAGGCTTATAGAGTATTAATGTTAGCACCCCATATACAATGTAATTCATCAAATGATCAGACTTCCCTCGACCTTTTCTCTGGGCGTCACCTAGTGTGCTTCAGCCTTCCGGGCTCACTTTAATGCAACAGATAAAGCATACAGGGTGGTGCCTTCAAATGTTGCAGGAATTTTCACAACTGATTATGAAAAAGCCACAGAGGTGCTAGTTGACTGTTGCAGTGAGGGGTGGGGTTCAGGTAAAGAAGAGTGTAGATAGGAGGGTAACTGTATTGTGTGTCCTAAAGGTATGTGGTATCAACCATCAGTAAACACATGGTGTTTGTAAATCATTGGGTGTCTTACTTGATAATATAAAGTCATTTCCTTGGATGAAAACATTGTAGCAGCAGAAATCTTACATTTTGTAAAATTGTATTGTCAAATAAGAGATGTTTATTAAAGCCTAATGCTGTATTGTTCAGGCAACAGACTCCAAATATGATATTCAAGAGCTAGGCTGTATCAGCGTATTTATTCTGCTCAGGATCGCCGACAGCTGGGACCACGATATGTACTTACTGGCACACTTCCCAGTTAAAGCATACACCTGGATAAAAGCGACTAACAAGTGACGTGTAATGTAATGTGTACTCAAACACTGATATATCAATGTATCGCCAAGACTAACTAATAAGTCTAATATAAAGGTTCCCTATGATTACTACTAGGATGACATTACATTCCCTCTCAGTCCACATAGAGTAACACATCACATTTATAGTTTCAAGTGATAGAACGTTTGCCAGTCAGGCTTTTAAACCGCCTTTAACTGGGTGACAGAAGTGTGCTGACTGATGACTCGATGTTAACAACTATCCAGACTTCATTGGATCAGCGACAGCACTCAGTGAACGTCTGCTTATTCATCAGTGCACACACACACACACACAGGCTGCCTTTGTGTGCAGGAGTGTTGTGAGGAGTCACACTCATCCCTCCTCTGCTCTGGGATCTGCAGCTGCTCGCCGAGGGCTAATAAAGTCTGACTGTGTCTCTGCGGACTTCAGTCGGTGGGAAACAGCCTCTGAAACCAGACAGTTGTCAAGTGTGGAAATGTGTCTGGATCAGAGCCTCAGTGGAGGGTAACCGGGCTGGGGGTTGACCCGCTTCTTTGGCCTTTGTTAAGGTCTTTAATGTTTTGCCGATTCGTATAAAAACACTCCCAATAAGTCCATTGATCTGAGTTTCCAGTGTTGGTAATATCGTGAATCCACATGAGTGGCTTTAAGAAGCTGTCTGACTATCACGGGAGAAAATGTAAGAATTAACATATTCTAACTAACACAATGTTTTTGAATATTTAGCAGGAGAATACTTCGGACCGGAAAATCAGGACATGACGTTTTCTAAAGTCCCATCCCTTAAATTAACACACAGATGAACCAGATGTAATGTAGCCGTTATGATTAATGACCATCACAAAATAAGAACACATTTCCTTGAAAATATTGTGTATTTTTTGTGCTTTTTACTTCAGTTTTGGGGAGTATTTATAAACTACTAAAAGTATTTAGTGTGTCAGGGTTTCTAAATGTAACGGGCAAAGCCTTATAACGAGGATGTGTGTCCTGTGGAACAGCAACGGATTGAGATCAAGAAGCTGCGGCAGGGAGATAATCTGATCCTGGGCTTCAGCATCGGAGGAGGGATCGACCAGGACCCCGGACAGAACCCCTTCTCTGACGACAAGGCTGACAAAGTAAGAGTGTGTGTGTCGTGGCGTTTTACTCCGTTTCTACGTTTAACTTTAGGGCTGCACGATTTGGAGAAAAAATGTAATTGCGATTTTTCTGACAGACCCAACGGAAGTTTATTGTAAAATGCGGCCATATCTCCGGCTAGGAAGGTCGCATCAACGTGCTCCCGTCTCTAGCACCCCGCAGCCCGAGCTACGAGTGAAAGAACTAAACTTACATGAAACTTCCGTTGGGTTGCTTTAAAGTCAAGCTTCAGTTTCAGATTCACCCTGTGATAGAAACACGTGATGGAGCATTGCTAACCTGACTCAGATGCTTCACCAAAGCATCTGAAGCTCCATTGGAAGCCATTTGGAAAAGTATTTCAAAAATACTTGGCAGGTGATTGGATCAATCTGTCTATCACCTTCTATCATGGGCCACTTCTGATTGGTTAACAATGGCTGGTACATGTGGAGCACAGCACTTCTGATTGGTTAACAATGGCTGGTACATGTGGAGCACAGCACTTCTGATTGGTTAACAATGGCTGGTACATGTGGAGCACAGCACTTCTGATTGGTGTGGATGACTTACAAGAAGCAGGCTTTGCGATTTGATAATTGCATAATTTCAAATCGGCATACAAACAAGAAGACAAACTTCCTCGCTTCAAAGTAACTAAAAGTTCTCCGTATCAAAATGGAACAGAAAGAACACGGTGAAAAGTCTCTACCGCTTCCCGTCTGATCACACCCTCAGCTGTGAACCATCGTCCTGCCATAGAGAGGCATGCACGTCATACCCGGCAGCGCACACCTGACAACAAGTGAGACTTCAGTTAACATCTTTTAACCCGTAGCGTGACTCACAGAAACAAATAAGAGTTTAAATCCTTATGTTATCAAGCCAAACATTGAAACCATAACGATGAAAGGGAAAAGGCTCGAACAGTGTGTGTCGTTAGCTATTCAATGTACTGCATGCTACAACAACATTGCTTTATTTATCACGACACACACATCTGAATATCTGGAGCTCAGGTATTCAACCTCAGATGGGAAAAAGTGTGTGTTACTAGGAAGGACAAGCCTGGACACATTGCCTGCAGCCTGCGGAGGAGACAGACCCCTCACTGATGTCTGACTGCAGGTTTCTACAGAGTGGTTCAGACGCACTCCTCTATGTGCAACACGAGGTTCATATAAAGGGCTGCACGTGACTAAGTGAGAAACTACAGTCTGTTGTTCCGTCTAGCCTCTCAAACTATTTATTCCACAACAAGCCCTAAAAACCTTACATACAATTTTAACATTTAATAAAGCAGATGGATTACAGCTCGGTTTGTCTTGTGTGCGATTTATTATTGATTGTTATTTAATATTTTTGAGGTACTGGTTTCTATATTCTGTAATAGATAAGAAGTAATTTATTGATCCCAATGTGGGCATTTTTTGCATCGCAGCTGCATAAAAACACGAGGCATTAGAGAAACGAAAGACTGTCGAAATGACTGACAACGAAAAAGTCTGAAGCCACGACCGCTTGGGAGAAAGAAACGATGTGATATTTGGGCCCATTTTCGCTGCAATGAGGCGAGAAACAAAGAGAAAGCATTGTTTCATCAGAAGGGATAGTGGTGGTCTAATGGATAGTGAGGTGGGCTGAAGATCGGAAGGTTGTGAGTTCAAATCCCGCCAGGAACACCACCACTAGTGTGCCCTTGAGTGAGGCACTTAGTCCTTAGTTACTCCAGGGAGAATGTCCCTGTAATTGTAAGTCGCTTTGGATAAAAGCGTCAGCTAAATGTAATGTAATATAATATAATCTTATTTATTTATATATACTAAAATGACATTATTGGTTTTGGCTAGTTTGACTGAAATGTTCTAAATAATCTGATGACTAAAAAAGACTAAATACTAAAATGCTCAGACTTTTAGTCGACTAAATCTTGACTAAATAAAAACAGGATGAAGGTGACTAAATATGATTAAAACTAAAAAGGAAATGTAACACAGGACTAAGACTAAACTAAATAAAAAAATAGCTAAATGAACACTAGTCTGTACTTGATCTAAAGTGGATGTGTGTGTTTCCTCAGGGGATCTATGTGACGAGGATAACTCCGGGGGGGCCAGCCGAAACAGCCGACCTGAGGATGGGAGACAAAATAATGCAGGTGTGTGAGACACTCAATCTAGATCCACGCTATCATTATCAATATGTCTTTTCTGAAACGCAGTCCTCCTCCTCTTCCTCCTCCTCTTCCTCCTCCTCTTCCAGGTGAACGGCTACGATATGACCATGATGACCCACGACCAGGCGCGCAAAAGACTAACGAAGAAGAACGAGGACGTGGTGCGGCTTCTGGTGACCAGGAAGTCTCTGGAGGAGGCCGTCAAGAACTCAATGGGCGGTTACCAACGACAGTAACTAACACGGAGGGTGATGTCACCGTGGCCTTTAAAACGCGTTCGATATCTACGTGACTCAAGTGTCTGCAGAGGACAGTCGTTGGACAACAGGACGGGGCTCTTTAGGTCCACACACACTAATTATCATCTCACCTACTTCACCTTCTAAACATCTCCGTAACATCTCCGTAGCATCTCCGTAGCATCTCCGTAGCATCTCCGTCTGAAATGAGGAGCAACCTTAAAAACCCAGATTATCAGGGGCACGGAGAAAATGAAATCCAAATGACTTTTTACTTCCAGTTATTGCTAAACGTTGTGTCCTGAAACTCTCTTTAGGAACATGTCTAATAAAAACCTAGCTAAGGGAAGCAACAGGGAACAGTGTATCCAGATATATAATATTGACTATAATTACCGTTATCTTGCTCTGATTTTTGAACCAAAATCGGCTGAAATGAGGCGTTTTTTCAGGACATTTTCTAACGTAACGTTTCCACATGTCTCGAAACACATCTGTTTTAAAATGAACAAAGCCCCACATCTTAACTCGTTCCCACTCGGGAGGTATTTACTTGATACGAGGTATTTGGGAGCAATCTTAGTCTCTTTGATCAAATGTTGTGCGTCGTTAGTCGTCCGCGTTTCCTCATTAAAAGAAAACAGCATTGATGTTAAAGTTGTGAAATGATCGAAGCCGTTTTTATAATCATTTTCTTTCTGTATCTAAAGGTTCAACGAATCATATTCCTGTATGTGTTCATGCATACTGATGTCTCTTACACTAATTATTACGTTTGTTTCACGTGTTCAAGTAGTGACTAACTCCAGGGTATCTCATGCTAACATTCCTCCAGCTTGACTGACTTCACGGTATCATTTCCCACATATCACTTTAACCTCCTTCAGCGTGGGGAAGTTGGTATTGTCTTACCTGCTAGTTACTCCGCTCAGGAAACTGTCTCTAAGTGGTTTATCGTCAAAGACCTGAACACAGCAGCAGTGCATGTGCTTTAATAATGTGCTCCGCAGCCTTTTGGGAATACCGAACACCACTAACTTTTATATACACTTCAGAGTGAAATCATAAACCATTGTCTTTGCTTTGAAACACTATCTTATATCCTTGGGTCATATATAATATATTTTGTTCTCTGTGTGTTTACAACAACAGTGATTAGTGTGACATAAATAACCTTATCTATCAAGTGTGTTATTCCAACTTGTTCCACAGGAAAGGGATCCGCCTTTTATACCAATGACAATAAATGAATGTTCAAAATGTGGCATAACGTCTAAGATATATTTAATTGGTGTAATTGTGTTTTTACCCTTCAAAACTAAACCTGATCCTTTTCAGCAACCTCTAAATCCTGTCTCTGCCAAGTACCCCGCACCTTTTTGATATCAAAAATAAAAGCTATATGAATAATTACAATATAGTGATGTGTCATCAATCAATAAAACACTTTCTTTAATCAACTGCATCATTTTGGTAAGGGACACCATCACTAACCCTCATGTACGCCCTGCAGTACCCCAAAGGTACCACTAGAGGACCATGTACCCCCATTTGAGATCAATATATCACAAGTCTCAGATATATCCAGAACCTGTCTCTGATTGGCTGAAACACCAACTAGATAATCCCCTCTGTTTCAGTCCTGCATAATAGGTCCCCTTTAAAATGAACCCAAATATTCTCGTTAACCCTCATCACACGTCTTCAATTTCAACATTTCATGGAGAGTTCCATCTATTGTTTTCTCCTCAGTTCATTTCATTTAAAGGATCAGGATTCAAGGCTTTTTTGTCATGCAATGAAACAAATGAAGTCCCAGGCTCCTCTGATGGCGCATTTCCACTACAGCACGGTTTGCCGTGCCAAACCCGACCCGTTGTGTTTCCACTCGGCGTAGTTCCGGCTAGCGGGTACTTTTTCACAGTTTTTCTGGCTCTCCTTAATCGAGGTTCTTTCCGGGCCAACAACCGGGCTGAGTCGGGCTGAGTATGCTAAACTAGAGAGAATCGCTGGCAACTACAACAAGATGAACATATTGGACCGTGATTGAATTGTAACACACGTTTCAAAATGATGCCGAAGTAACAACATGCTGATACCGGTTAGTAAGAACCATGAATTAATGCTTTGACAAGTCTGCAGACAGACGGCAGAGAAACATCCTTTAAAATGCGTGTTTTCTGAATGGAGATCGGCTAAGCTAACGCAGTATATGCTCCGACCGTCCACGCTCACAGCAACGGCCTACAGACATAAATAAAGCAGCGACTGTATTCTCCATGACACAGGCAGTCTGTGGTTTGTACTTGTTTCACTTTTGTCTAGTTTCTGAACAGACATGAGGAGCTGTGAGCTCTGAGCGCTAACAGCTAACGGCTAACGGCTGATGCTGGTTTTGTGTTTCGCATTGAAGATGACGTCACGGCTCCGCCTACACTGCGTTACTATAGTTACCGCCCCAGCTACTAAACTGTAATGGAGACGCAGCATTAAGTGAGCCTGGCCTAACTATACCGTACTAAGCCGAGCGAGGCCCTGCAGTGGAAAAGCCCCATAACATTGCAACATGAATATATATAGGACATAAAACAAATCAAATCAATAAAAATAGTGCAAGAGAATGTTGTAAGACGTGCAAGTAAATACAATTACAATAGAGATAGTCCAAGAAGAGTCTATATACACATAGATGGAATATGATATATAGATGCATTAATGTGTATGGAGGCACCTTACAGAGTTTAATAGATCAGGGAAGTATCTAGTAATTGGCAGGAAAACACGATGATTAGGAATCCATAGCAGTTGCTTTTTCACATTTCTTTTATCGATGTCTGTGTTGGGAACCACTGCAACGTCAACACATTGATTTGAGAAACGAGTGTACAACATTAGAGAAAAATCACTTGCATAATTTCCTACTTATGTCAGATTGTGTAAAGTATGCCCTGCAAAGCCTTTTATTTGAATCTCCAGGCTCTCCAGATGGCTTCATGTCGCCTGTTATCAAGTAATCAGCTGACATTTCAAAGCACAGAATCTATTCCCTGACCTTTGAGAGTTCACCGAGGCCTTTCGACTCAGAGAGCTTCTCTACTTTCATCTCTTAAATATCTGAGCCTGCAACCAATCACTGGCCTTTGAGCCGAGCACTCTGGGAAACAAGCAGCCCGTATTCTGCAAGATTTAGAAAGCAAAACCTTGTCAGGAAGTTTCATTTTAATGTTCTGCACCAGTTCATTTTGGATTTGGTTTTTAGAAGAACCTCCTCTCGAGTTAGAGCGACTCATTCCCAGCTGTTTCAAACCTATTGGGAGCCTGAGTGTTCAATGTGTCTTTGAGCTGGGAAGTAACTTCTACTCAAGTACTGTACTTAAGTGCAATTTTGAGGGACTTGCTACTGTGTACTTCTACTCCACTACAGTTCAGAGGTACATGGTGTACTTCTACTCCACTACAGTTCAGAGGTACATGGTGTACTTCTACTCCACTACATTTATTTAATACCTTTAGTTACTTCACAGATCTGGATGAATGATGTGAAATATAATCAAGTGTTAAATCAGACTTTAGTTCCACCTGGAGTAAATCCACCAGCTACCCTGCAGTCTACAAAGTACTTCAAACTAGCTGCACCTTCACCAGCTTTAAGAACACTTTCATGATCAATCATTATAAAACATATCATATATATTATTCTGAAATGGACCAATCTGCACAACGAATACTTTCACTGTCTTTCACTATATTTTGATGAGAATACTTTTCTACTTTCACTTGAGGAACATTTTGAATGCAGGACTTTTACTGTGACAGAGTATTCATACACTCTGGTACTTCTACTTTTACTAAGTACAAGATCTGAGTACTTCTACTGTTACTCAAGAACAAGATCTGAGTACTTCTACTGTTACTCAAGTATAAGATCTGAGTACTTCTACTTTTACTCAAGTACAAGATCTGAGTACTTCTACTTTGACTCAAGTACAAGATCTGAGTACTTATACTTTTACTCAAGTACAATATCTGAGTACTTCTACTTTCACTCAAGTACAATATCTGAGTACTTCTACTTTCACTCAAGTACAAGATCTGAGTACTTCTACTTTTACTCAAGCACAAGATCTGAGTACTTCTACTTTTACTCAAGTACAATATCTGAGTACTTCTACTTTCACTCAAGTACAATATCTGAGTACTTCTACTTTCACTCAAGTACAAGATCTGAGTACTTCTACTTTTACTCAAGCACAAGATCTGAGTACTTCTACTTTCACTCAAGTACAAGATCTGAGTACTTCTACTTTTACTCAAGCACAAGATCTGAGTACTTCTACTTTTACTCAAGCACAAGCTCTGAGTACTTCTACTTTTACTCAAGTACAAGATCTGAGTACTTCTACTTTTACTCAAGCACAAGATCTGAGTACTTCTACTTTTACTCAAGTACAAGATCTGAGTACTTCTACTTTTACTCAAGTACAAGATCTGAGTACTTCTACTTTTACTCAAGCACAAGATCTGAGTACTTCTACTTTTACTCAAGTACAAGATCTGAGTACTTCTACGTTTAGGTCGCTTTATTGGTTTTAAAAGGTGATTTCATTCATTTCTGTGTAGATTATTATGTCTTTCTTCAGACAGGAAATAGTATTAAACGTTCTAAAATATACAAGGAAAACTGATCTGTGATATTCAATCATCTGCTCAATATACATTTAAATTGCTAATTTGTACACAAACGTCCTGCATTGCATTCACGAATAGGGTTCATTACAGTGTATTATCTGCACTGTTATTGCTATACTTTGAATATAACACGTAATATCCATGTCTCTTATTCATGGGTCTTCAGTTACTCAATGATAAAAGAAAAGAAAAAAGGTTGTCCCTGAAGGAAAAGGCTGCGAACGACTGCTTTAATAAAATGAACTACCCCTATATTTACAGTCAATGGTACGGCCCAGAACATATCTTCCTTTAAGGTCCAGGTGATCTGCTGTGTAATGTTTTTAACGTCTTCAAACACCTGTGTCTCATCATGGGTCGATTTAGGGCAACGCTGAGCTGATATCCCCCCTTTCAGAAATAATTGATGAGCAAACAGTGTGTGTGTGTCGTGCGTTTTAGTGTGTGTGTGTGTGTGTTTTATGCTTGTTCTCTGAAACAGAAAGGAAGCATGCTCCATTCCACTCGCCCGGGCACCATAATGCTGTTTTCTCCGTGTTTTGAGACAATAAAACGTTTTGAACATCTCGGCAACGGCTTTATTATTCAGCCTGACACCACAACACGAACACATTGCCTGTTGCTAGGTAACTAATGGGAAGCAGTTAAAAGTGGGAGCAGCGATGACTTCATTACAACTGAGCTATAATTACATCAGCATTCATTCTGGCTCTTGTTGCCGTGGGCATCAAAGGAATTTAAGTGGCCCCATTATGCTTTCTGGAGGTTTTCCCTTTCCTGTAGTGTGCTATAGGTTTTAGTGCATGTCAATGGTCTGCAGAGGATCAAATCCCACATCTCTAAGAGGTTGACCAATCACAACAAAGCCGGCCAGCTAACCAATCAGAGCAGACAGAGGGTGAAAAGAGGTGCTGCAGCACAGGCAGTATTAAAGCATGGAGACATGTCACAGTAGAGACACTAAATACTGAGGGACTCTTTAAAGTAGAGACACTAAATACTGAGGGACTCTTTAAAGTAGAGACACTGATATACACCTGAACATCAGCAGGAGAGGACTCTTTAAAGTAGAGACACTACATACTGATATACACCTGAACATCAGCAGGAGAGGACTCTTTAAAGTAGAGACACTACATACTGATATAACACCTGAACATCAGCAGGAGAGGGACTCTTTAAAGTAGAGACCTAATACTGATATACACCTGAACATCAGCAGGAGAGGACTCTTTAAAGTAGAGACATCTACATACTGATATACAGCTGAACATCAGCAGGAGAGGACTCTTTAAAGTAGAGTACACTACCTACGATATACACCTGAACATCAGCATGGAGAGGGACTCTTAAGTAGAGACTACATACTGATATACACCTGAACATCAGCAAGGAGAGGACTCTTTAAAGTAGAGACACTACATACTGATATACACCTGAACATCAGCTGGAGAGGACTTTTAAAGTAGAGACCTACATACTGATATACACCTGAACATCGAGCTAGGAAGGACTCTTTAAAGTAGAGAGACTACATACTGATATACACTAACATCGCCAGGAGAGGACTCTTTTAACTGTAGAGACACTACATACTGATATACACCTGAACATCAGCTGGAGAGGACTCTTTAAAGTAGAGACACTACATACTGATATACACCTGAACATCAGCAGGAGAGGACTCTTTAATTATATTTAAATCAAACTAATAATTCACATAATTTTAAAACCCAACGGCAGAAATCTCACCAAACTCTAAAAGACATGTTGTAGCAGGAAGATGCTTTTTCTGTAGAAAGATAAGTGTTGCTTCCTGCAGGCGTGTGAATAATTACTCGATCTAACCGCGGATCATAACGTGATCCTCGCCTCCCACGTTATGGCAGTGTAATTGTGTTGCCATGGCGATGCAATCTGCTCATCCCATCACTTTTGGTCCTGCACCAGACTGGAACCAGAGGGAAGTCCAGCGCTCCCGTTGCATGCTGAGCGTGCGGTGCAAATAAAGGGCTTTCTGGGATGTCGTGCAGGTTAGCTGTGTTTATGTTCTGTAGATACAGTACTGTTATATTCTGCAGAGACGCTTCATTGGCCAAGTTAGAAAAACAGAAAGGAACGTTTCAGATATTTCCATGTCATTAAAAAAGACAATGTGATGGCATGAAATAGCTGCTGAAGATTACATTTAGTGTCTCTGTTGTGAAGCTTGAAGACTTCTTGTCCCGGCACAGAAATCTCACTGCAGTGTAAAACTAAAAGAAAAATAACCTCTATTAAAGGTGGGGTAGGTCATTTTGGAGAAAGCAGCTGGAGTGGCTAGAATTTGAAAATACACAGCCGGAAGAAATCTGCCACTTCCTCACAGAGCCCCTCCTCCAACACACAGGAACGCGCACGTGACCAATGAGGGCACGAGATCAGTTTGTGCCCTGATAGAAGGCTGACAGGCAGGTAGGCCATCCAGTTACTTTAGCCGGCTCAGATGATTGGTCGTGCTTTCTACATGGTTAAACTGTTCACCCCAGCGCGTGCACTCCGCTCTGCATCAGCCAAACGACTCGCTGCACCCTCGCTGCGAGGGGGACCCAAGTTCCCATCAGCAGAAACACGTGGGTTTGCTATCCTGGCTCCAAGATGGTGGAATGAGCTCCCCATTGACATCAGGACAGCAGAAAGCTTACACACCTTCCAGACTGAAAACTCATCTCTTTCGACTCCACTTCCAGCCATAGAATTACTAACAAAGCACTTATATACTAACATAGGACTGGCTTCTCTAAAGCCAGCTGAGTAGCACTTGAAGTGTTTGGCTCTATGAAACCTGATGTACTTTATGATTCTGTTTTCTTCAGGGTTGTGTCTTCCTGGTCGAATGTACTTATTGTAAGTCGCTTTGGATAAAAGTGTCAGCTAAATGTAATGTAATGTAATGTAATGTAATGTAATGTAATGTAATGTACAGAACTACAGCTTCCAGAGTGACATTTCTTTATGGATTTGTTGTCAAAGCACTTCAGATATTCATTGCTATCGGGATGTTAGGAGCATTCCTTGGAATATAACAACAAGTGTATCTCGAGCCGGTTCCTCAAACTTACCTACCCCACCTTTAAGTTTTCTCTGAAATTCTGGCAACAAAGTTTAACACGGAGACAGCTGTTTCCCTCTAATCACATGATCTTCCATTTCAACTCGTATTCATCAAGTTGTCTTTTAAGCCATTGTGGACACGAAGTCATTCAAATGCTTAGAACAAAGAACACTTGCAGTTCCATGACAACTTGGCAACTGAAGCTCAGCGCAAGTTCTTTCAGGAAGACTGGGTATACACATTCACTCAGTTCATCACTGGCGTCTTCTTTTAACCAATTACCACAATCTCCAGCAGCCAATCAGCGTGCTGCAGTCAAACTTTTAAAAGGTTCTCCTCTCCCCTGCAGTCAGCTGTGATTTCAGGTGTTTATGCTGCGGCCCGCCTCCTCCCACCCACCTCCTTCATCATGTCCAGTGGTTTCATCCCATCTCCTCATCATGTCCAGATCTTCAACATCTCCACCAGTATCTCCACAGTACATTTCTCTGAGTAAAATTGACTCAAATTGACTCGAAAAATATTACATTTTTAGACTCTATTATGTGCTTAGGGTTATTTACTCTATGTAATGTATATTAAAAACAACTCTACTGCCATTTTACTCATAATAGAAGGTAATTTTACTCAGAATAGAATAAATGGACCATACTGATCTTTATAATAAAGAAAAATAAAAATGGTAATTACTCCCCAAATGTTTAAAACTACTCACCAATATTTCCTGTGTCGTCTCTCCTAATTGAACTAAGCTTTTAACTGTTGACGGAAAGCTCGGAAACAGCTTCTGATTGGACCTTGTTGTGGTTCAATCTAAGCTCCTGTGAAGATTAGTAAAAAGATATTCTCAGGATAATCCACTTTAAACCCTGAAAAAGAAAAGCATGCTTTGTTATTCATTCAGCAACTTTTTAATTCCAGACTTCAAAAGAGATCTCCTTGCTTTAGATCCTGTTAGTGATGCATTCAGGTGTTCATCACCTTAATGGAGTCAGAAGGTGCAGAGTCTTTGAGAACCATGAACATCTATTTGTATTATTATTATGTTACCTCGTTTTACTCCTTTGTGTTATTTCCTCTTCAAGATGAACTGTGTGTGTGTGTTAATAAAATAACACACACACATATGGTGCAGCTTTTTTCAGCTTGTTGCAGGCGTCATGCAAATCAATGCAACTGGTGAGTGGGCGGGGGAGTGGAGAGCCAAAGGGTTACACACACACACACACACACACACACACACACACACACACACCACACACACACACACACACACACACACACACACACACACACACACAGATCCCCGGAGAGTTTCAGAGCTGCGAGTACTACGGTTTATTCGGATCCTCCAGGAACCATCTCTGGCTGATGGTTTGTAAATACAACCGATTAATTACCGTTAGCTTTAAGCCTCTCTTTCTCACATTCATGCGGTGGTGAAATAAGTTTATACTCAACTAGCAATACTACAATGTGTAGAAATAAGCTCTGTTTCAAGTCAAAGTCCTGCATTCAAAATCTTGACGTATTAGCATCGAAATAAATAAAGCCGTTACGTTTTTTCAACCTTATTGAACAACATTGTGTTAGACAGGAGAAAAGGAACTTCCCATCAAGTATAGAAAAGGAAATGGACAGAAGACAGAATAAAGTAATAAACAAGATGAGGAATTAATGAGTGTAGCAATGTGTAAATATGTTTTTAGTAAAGCAACATTTCATCGGGTTTTGTGTAGTTTCCTTTCATTAAGAAAACCAATTAATAGTGGAGACATTTTGAGGAGTATGAAGTGTGATGCCCCATTTCAGAATAATATGTAATTATTATCATTAAGCATTAATATGTTTCACAGCTGGGAGAGGTGGAGCTGTTGTGTAGCTACTAATCTAAATATGTACAGTAACTAAGCTGTCTAAGTAACAAGTGTACATAGATAGACATCTTTTAAAAATAGAATTAAATACAATTAAAATAAACATTAAAAAATATACATATTGTCAGTAGAAAATACATATATTCAGACGAGTACACGCATGAAATATACAGAGTACATTATATCACTAATATACCTATCTGCTTAAGGGACAGAATCATATTAACATTGTGTAGATATACATTTAAAAATATACACAGTAGCTTTTAATTAAAAATAAAATATATCCTGTGAGAAAGTGGAAATCTAAGTAACATTTTGGAGTAAATGTACTTCATATCATCCCATCACTGCATTTATCTAGTTAAAAAACACATTAGGAAAGCAGTTAATAATAATAATAATGCAATTTTATTTATAACAACACATTTCAAACCTATTAATTACAGATTCAAAGCCGTTCTGAAGAGGTGAGTTTGTGTGTAGCATTTCTCACAGGCTGTAATGTGGTCGGGCAGCAGGTGGTTTATCTGTGAGGATCCTTCACCTCTTCCTCACCTCTCCTCCTCCTCCTCTTCCTCCTCCTCCTCTTCCTCCCACGCAGACCTTCACCCACCAGAGTGAAACTGAAACAGAGAGAGGAGACGCTGCTTCTTCATCACTGAGAGGAAGAGGAACTGAGAGAGAGGATCGGAGAGCGGAGCGTCTTGGACAGAGAGGTGAGGAGATCTGATATCTGTAGTCGCCTTAATGGACGTCTGTCTTTAGATCAACCTGAGGGGAAGTTGTGTGTGAGATTGTAAACTTTGATCATCTCCTCTTTCTGCAGGGTGGAAAGACAGAAAGGATCAACCTCCTCATGACGACTTGAACTCGACTCAAGCAGAAAAACAGGGTATTTGGAGTTCTTTAGTTATTGTGCAGCAAGTTTCAGGAAGCTGATGGATTATCATAAGAGTATACATCTATCTATCTATCTCTCTCTCTATCTATCTATCTATCTATCCATCTATCTATCTATCTCTCTATCTATCTATCTATCTATCTATCCATCATACTATCAGCTATCCTATCCAATCTAGCTATCTATACTCTATCTATCTATCTATCTATCTATCTATCCATCTATCCATCCATCCATCTATCTATCTATCTATCCATCTATCTATCTATCTATCTATCTCTCTATCTCTCTATCTATCTATCTATCTATCTATCTATCTATCTATCTATCTATCTATCTATCCCTCTATCTATCTATCTATCTATATCTATCCATCTATCTATCTCATCTCTCTATCTCTCTATCTATCTATCTATCTATCTATCTATCTATCTATCCATCTATCTATCTATCTATCCATCTATCTATCTATCTATCTATCTATCTATCCATCTATCCATCCATCCCATCTATCTATCTATCTATCCATCTATCTATCTATCTATCTATATCTATCCATCTATCTATCTATCTATATATCTATCTCTCTATCTATCTATCTATCTATCTATCTATCCATCTATCTATCTATCTATCTATATATCTATCCTCTATCTATCCTCTATCTATCTATCCATCTATCCATCTATCTATCCATCCATCTATCCATCCATCTATCTATCATGACTTCCTGGGTTGTACATTTAGACTTCCAATTGAAGGGATAATTAAGAAATGTAGCATTGCATTTCCATAAAGGGGGGGATGTGTGCGATGGAGATTTAAAAACATAGTTAAAGCAGCAGTGTGCGAAATATCTTTCTAGGAAATCTCCCACTCGCTCCAATGAACTGAGATTCTTGTAGGCGTGTACATTGACATGTGATTAACATACTCAGGTCTGATTGGATAGCTAGCCTACTTGAAGTAATTTCTTCAGCAATGTTGTCTTTCTCTCCTTGAATGTTTGTGAATTCATCGTGATTTTAATATGATATAAGTACATCAGGTTTCATGGAGCCAAACCATTTCAAGTGCTACTCAACTGGCTTTAGAGAAGCCAGTCCTTTGTTAGTATATAAGTGCTTTGTTAGCAGTTCTTTGTTAGTAACCAGCCTCACTATTTGATGCTTTGGGTTGCAGTGAAGCACTACTTCAACCAGTGGCGTTTTCTCCCGGAGGCCAAGGGAAGCCAGGCTTCCCCTGTTTTTTCGGATTGTAGTTTTAATTTTAATAAATAAATAAAAACACTTAGTTTAGTTTCGGAAATGCTTTGTTGTGTGTTGCTGCCGGCCCGTCTCTCCCCCATTCTCATTGAGTATTTTACAAAGAGTGAAACAGCGCCCCTCTAGATGTTATGGTGAAACAGTAGATTGCACTCTCTGTTGCGAGAGGAGGCCCGCCGAAATTGGCTTCCCTTGGTGAAAAAAAATGGAGGGATTGACCAATCAGACAAGGCCAGAGGCAGCTAGCTTCCCTTGCCTCACAATCCAATCAAATCGCATCAATTTAGTATTGCAGTGACGCGTCCTAAAACCCGGAAGTATGCTGCGCTCGGTTTCCCTCGACAAAAAAGCAATGAGATTTCTCCATAGGATTTTGGAAAATAGCTGGAAATAAGGTCAGTGGAAAACAAACCTGTTCGATAAATGCACGTTGTGTTCAGTCGGATAATATCCACATGTCTACCCTACTTTTATAATTTTCTAATCATAAATCTAATCGATATAAGATAGATAGCGTCCACTCTCACCGCCGTTAGTAGCAAGCAACTGAAGCAAGCGCAATTATGGAGGGTGGAGATGTGGAGTATTTAATCAAAAATAATTGTACTAAACTTCCGCTACAGCAGCAACAACACAAACAATCTGATGACAGGCCGATGCCCAAACTGGAGCTGTGTACAGCGAGGAACAAAGGAGCGAGTCGGACGTAAGACGTTAAAGGTCTCCTGATGTAGTTTGAATGAATGCTTATTAGAGTTTTGTCTGGAGAGTGCTTGCGGACCTGTCGGTTAGATCAGGGCCGCGGAGGTGTTACTGCCGGGCCGCGGAATAGCTGTGAGTTTATCGTAATATTTGCAGAATTATAAATATATAAAAATATTTTATCATAATATTTTTTTTCAAAAACTGTTTAATGTTCGCACCTATACAGTCATATTATTTCATCCAGTAGCCTAGTTCATCTTTCACCAGAAAACCGTTGAAAATGGCTTTTATGATGTTCAGAGGGATTCGGCGGCTCAGGGTCTCAGCCTCTCCTGCGCACGAGAAAGAGTGACCACCAAGGAGACAACCGTTTCATTGCAGACTGTTATGTTTATGTGGGGAAATGGCAGTGCATATATTATTTGAGATATATTTCAAACTCGGACTTCATTTGAAGGACATGTCGGCCAGGGGTGTAGAGCTATATGTTTATTTGATTAGCTTTTCTTTTGAATGACTGATTTTAAATGCCATTTTCTTAATGTCTTTAATTTTTTTGTAAAGCACTTTGAATTGCCTTGTGTTGAAAAGTGCTATATAAATAAACTTGCCTTGCCTTTGTTTAAGCACCGGATTGGCAAAACAGGAGACTAAACAGTCTGCCTTGATCTATGAATTCGTGTCCGGGACTCTCACGGTATCTGCTGCCCGCAGCTGTTTGAAGGAAAACCTCCTTCACTTCATGAAATGGCTGCAGGCAGCATCAGGTGGCAGCGGGACGTGTAACTCCGCTTCTGAGAAGTGCAGCACCAGCGCGCCGAGAGCGGTGCCTTTTTACGCACCGCCTTCGCTGTGTTTACCTTCATCAGAACAGCGAGTGACTGCAGGGCTTGCCTACTGTTAACCACACACACTCTACACACACCATCTACACGCACCTCTACACACATCCTCTAACCTACACATCTCTACACATACCTCTACACACATCTCTAACACCACCTCTACACACATTTCTAACACACACTCTACACCACCTCTCTACACACACCTCAACACACAGCTCTACACACACCTCTACACACACCTCTACACACGCTCTACACACACCTCTACACACCTCTCTACACACTCCTCTACACACACCTCTACACACACCTCTACACACACCTCTACACGCACCTCTACACACACCTCTACTACACACAACCTCTCTACAGACATACCTCTACAACATAACTCGCTACACAACACCTCTACTACACACCTCTACACACATCTCGACACACACCGCTACACACACCTCTACACACAATCTCTACATCACATCTCTACACTACACTCTGCTACAAACACAAGCATCTCACACACACCCTCCACACACATCTCTACACACATCTCTACACACACCTCTACACACCTCTCTACACACACCTCTACACACACCTCTACACACAGCTCTACACACAGCTCTACACACACCTCTACACACACCTCTACACACATCTCTACACACATCTCTACACACACCTCTACACACATCTCTACACACACCTCTACACACATCTCTACACACACCTCTACACACACCTCTACACACCTCTCTACACACACCTCTACACACATCTCTACACACACCTCTACACACACCTCTACACACAGCTCTACACATCTCTACACACCTCCACACACACCTCTACACACATCTCTACACACCTCTCTACACACATCTCTACACACATCTCTACACACATCTCTACACACATCTCTACACACACCTCTACACACATCTCTACACACACCTCTACACACATCTCTACACACCTCTACACACACCGCTCACACACAACCTCCACAACACATACCGTCGACACACAGCGTCTACAGATCTCTACACATCTCTACACACACCTCTACCACAAACCTCCTACCACACCCCCCTCTACACACATCTCTACACACACCTCTACACACACCTCTACACACACCTCCACACCACACATCTACACACACCTCTACACACATCTCTACACACACCTCTACACACACCTCTACACACACCTCTACACACACCTCTACACACATCGAACTGCCCGATTACTCCCCCTTTTATTAGTTTTATGAA
Organism: Harpagifer antarcticus; assembly: GCA_902827135.1. NCBI lineage: Eukaryota > Metazoa > Chordata > Actinopteri > Perciformes > Harpagiferidae > Harpagifer > Harpagifer antarcticus. The sequence continues at coordinate 244,755 of CADEHL010000007.1, forward strand.
GGAGATGTCTAGTCACAAAGGCGCATGATGTGTGTGTGTGTGTGTGTGTGTGTGTGTGTGTGTTTTCCCGTTTTGGATTTAAAAACTGAATAACGTTGGTGTTCCGTTTTCCTGCGTTTTCCTGCTAGTGAGTAAATATTCAAATCAGTTCAAATTGACAACCGGTCCGGGATTTTTTTTGAATGTATCTGCCGGTCCTTGGCGCGATAAAGGTTGGGAACCCCAGAGTTAGATAACAGGCGTGTGTAAGTCCTGCATCTTTATGATGCAAGTGTGTGTAAAATGATACCGGGTGCTGTAATCACTCATCTGGTTACGTTATTGCATTGACCACCACACCCCCGACCCAAAAGAAAGGACGTATTATTGGCTTCCCCTAATTGTTTCCCCACGCCACGCGACTGACTTCAACATCTAGGCTATGCACCCTATTTTTATTCCTGATAAGGCGACATTGAGAACAACAAGTCTGGGTTGAAGTCAGCGGGAGGAGGGCTAGCTACGGTTAGCGGTTAGCAGCCGAAGCAAGTTCAATAGAGTTGCAATATGGTGTGCTCAATGCGTAGCACATACTCTCTCCAGTACAGGTTAGCTCTGAGAGTTAGCGATGCTTGCTAATGTAAACACAGACCATATTACGTCCAAAACACGTCACGCATTTCCGTCAAATCCACAGCAACTCGGGATCCGTTGTACCCCGTTTTTAGAGATGTGGGTACGGAGGAAAAGAGAGAGGGTTTATTTCCTGACACTTTGTGAGTTCCCTGACGCACCGGGGACACGTGTGTATAAAAGACTTCAACAAGTGCATTTTGCATGATAGGGGACCTTTAACAGCATAAGAAATATACAAGGTCATTATGATGTGTTTAAATTCCCAACAAGGAACAGTTTACAGACGGTATTAAAGTAGAAAAATAACATTTTGCACATTATGAAATGTGGAATTTCCGCAGTATTGGTTTCTTCTATTAAATATCTATCGTGACATATAACGTGAATTTGTGGACGGTAGCTTGATGTCTGGATTTGACTTTGATGGACTTGTCGTGGACTGCGAAAGGGTGTGTGTGTGTATGTGTGTGTGTGTGTGTGCATGCGTGTGTGTGTGCGTGCGTGCGTGTGTAAGGTCAGGTCTTTTCATGTCCGTCTGCTAAAGAGAGAGGGCTCGGCGACGCTCTGTCTTTGTGTCTCTCGGATCCGTCCGGACTCTTTATTCTTTGAGAAGTTTCTCTGGATTGTTGGACACCATGAGTGGTGAGTAACTCACATTAGAGGGACATTATTTCATCTGATTATGTAGAGAAAACGTAATATTAGACTTTAGGACAGAGGAACTGATACTTCATTGAGACATTTTTCACATTATAGTATGGAGGTGTCGCAATAAAGCAGAATTCACGATAGCCGTGATATTAAAATATGAAATAGAGACATCATGTTAGTAATAGACATATTATTACACCGGTAATTGCGGTTTGTTTTCATTCATTTCATAACAGACTCTTTCCACACTTTGTTAAATCCATATTTCTAGTGTAATTAATAAGCCAAAAGAGCTCGAACAACACTTTTTGAATTAATTTGGCCATGATAGTCGTTTAGTGGAAATCTCATATTGTTACAGCTCTATTAAAGTACGTTTATAGCATATAAGGTGTGCTGTTACACCTCTACCCTCTATGATTTCAAGAGGACACATCTAGTTGAAAAACAGATCATACTTTGTGCCAACACGATAGACAGAATTACAGATGTGTGAGAAGAGGTCTCTGCTCTCTGGGATAACACGTCGGTCTGAAGAGGCTTTCTGCTGAGGTGTGAGATGTTTGAGTTCAACTTTAAATCTCTGCTGGAGCTGCATGGGTATGTATTTTTAAAAGCATGTCAGGGTTTTTTAAGCTTTCCATTACTGTGACAGACCCTCGTTACCGTGCTGTTTAATGTTTAAATGTTTATCACTGGTCTTTCGTGATTTACTGCTGGATGTTTGGGTCGTCGGGCAGAAGAGGACTGAGTGGTTTGAGCCGGAGTTCTTTGTACTGGAAGTAAGGTTTCAGCTGGAGACACAAATAAAACTACAGGTTTAATACAGGGAACATACAGGTAGATAGCAGTTGTCTACCCATGCTGTGAATAGAAAAGATTATGGCATTTATAATATGGCATTTTCAAGTATTTTAAATGACTAGCTATCAGGTGGTTCATGGTCGGTGTTTGTACTGTACAATATAACCTTAAATCCACACACGTGACTGTGTAAACAGATGTAGGTCCCCACAAGGATAGTAATGCTAGAACTCACACACATGCACGCACATGCACACACACACACACACACACACCACACACACACACACACACACACACACACACACACACACACACACACACACACACACACAGAGAGACAGTAATTGCTTCTGACATGGAGATATGTGACCTTGGATCATTCGGGGTCCTCCGACAACAATAGGATGTATCGATAAACATCACAACAATAAAACAAAAGCAAATCAATAGACAACAACGACACAAACACGATAGATAAAGTCTGTGGAGTCTGTATGGGAAGTGTTTCACCCCGCGGGAGGAATACAGAGAGTAGTGGGAGCTCAGGGGGTTTATGGATTGTAACGGACAAGAAGCTGGCTGTTTAGTTTATTGCTGTATTGTTCTCTGAGGTCTGTTTGAGGTTGCCTTCCCCCTCCCTCACAGACCTGCTGCACCCCCCCCCCCCTCCCTCACAGACCTGCTGCACCACCACACCCCTTCCTCACTTCACAGACCTGCTGCATACCACCACCTCACATCCCTTCCCCCCTTCCCTCACAGACCTGCTGCACCACCCACCCCTTCCTCACCTTCACAGACCTGCTGCACCACCACACCCCTACTTCACGGACCTGCTGCAATCCCACCACCACACCCTTCCTCACTTCACAGGACCTGCTGCACCAACATCACCCCTTCCTCACCTCACAGACCTGCTGCACCCACCACACACCCCTTGCCGCTGCACCCTTCACAGACCTGCTGCACCACCACCACCCCGTCCTCACCTCACAGACCTGCTGTCACCACAGCACACCCTAGCGTCACAGACCTGCTGCACCACCACACCCCCTTCCCTACACCTCACAGAACCTGCTGCTACCAGTGCCACACAGCCCCCTTCCTACACCTCAAGACTGCTGCACCACCCACACCCCTTCCCATCACCTCACAGACCTTGCTAGAACCCACACACACCCCTTCCCCACGATACCTCACAGACCTGGCCTGCACCACCACTAAGAACCCCTTCCCCCCTCCCTCACAGACCTTGCTGCACCACCCACAGCCCCTTCCCCCTACCTCACCAGACCTGCTGCACCACCACACCCCCTTCCTCACCTCACAGCCTGCTTGCACCACCACACCCCTTC
>CADEHL010000008.1:0-85300 GCA_902827135.1 Harpagifer antarcticus
TCCTCCTCCAGCCCAAAGCATTTGGGGCCTGGCAGGAGGGGAGCTCCCTTCAGACCCCCTCCCTCCCCTTCTCCTCCTCCTCCTCCCAGCCTCCTCCCTCCCCTTCTCCTCCCCTCCTCTCCTCCCAGCCTCCTCCCTCCCCCCTTCTCCTCCTCCTCTCCTCCCAGCCCAAAGCACTTTGGGGCCTGGCAGGAGGGGCACGCTTTGTGCTTGGGCTTTGTCATTCTGCAAATGAAAGTGAAACAGAGACATGATCTCACAAAGGTTTGCTGTCAGTTGATTTCTCTGCAAACACATGTGTTATGAAGTTCATGCTCGATATGAAATGCAATTGGAGAGATAGAGTCTAATATGTGTGAATACTTGAGAGACTGCGCCAACTTCCAATGGCTTCAATCTAATTCATATATTCATGTGTGTGTGAATATATATTCACACACATGACAAGTGGCTTCTTGTAGAATGTAACACTGAAACGTGAATCCTTTGAGAACAACGTGTTAATAATTAGGCTAATGTGTGCGGAGTTAGTAATTCTATGGCTGGAAGTGGAGTCGAAGGAGATGAGTTTTCAGTCTGGAAGGTGTGTAAGCTTTCTGCTGTCCTGATGTCAATGGGGAGCTCATTCCACCATCTTGGAGCCAGGATAGCAAACCCACGTGTTTCTGCTGATGGGAACTTGGGTTGGCCAACCTGCCTGTCAGCCTTCCATCTGTGCACGAACTTACCTCATGCCCTCATTGGTCATGTGCGTGTTCGTGTGTGTTGGAGGAGGGGCTCTGTAAGGAAGTCTGAAGTTGGTGCATCATGGAATGTGGCTCATTAAAAAATAAGTATAGCTATTATCTCCGTCTTGTATAACTAGTCGGCCCCACCTGCAGCAGGTAAACCAGGGTTGCCAACTCTCACGCATCTGGCATGTGACACACCCTTTCACTCTCAGTCTCACGCTCTCACGCTGCCCAAACTATTCTCACGCCAAAAACAAGATGAACCGGCGATCGTTTTAGGTTGGTTATTTACAATGTTGAGTTGACAGCTGCTCAAGCTGTTGATCCGCTCCCTCCCCGCCTCCACCACCATCAGACCCCCCCTATTAGTATTAACCAGGTAGTGTTAACTTGCACTATTTTATCTGTTTTATCTGTTTTATGTCCTGTATATGTTCATGTTGCTCTGGTGGAGGAGGACTCAGGTTTAGCACATGACAACAAAGCCTTGAATTTTGAAGAAATGTAAAATGAATCATGTCTCAATGGCTTTGAAACCCTGTAATGCTAATGCTAAGGGTTGGTAGGGTCAGGGAGACGTTGTGGTTCAGGTTCAAAGGCTGGTGGACCTTTCTTGATACGGTTACAATAATAAACTCAGCAGAGGAATAACCGCTCAAATCACCAGAAGAACAGTCACAGCGGCTGCTCCTTTTATAAGAAATATTTCCTTTGGAGTAACAAGTGCCTCAGTGCTTCCTTCAGTCTCCCGTCACAGTGTAGGAAAGATTCTTAACGGACAGATAAGTGACAATTATTTTCGGTAACCAGAGAGATATTTTGTTGTTATGCAACCCGGTCTCACGGCATTTCTTGTTATGAAAAACAACAACATAAGTTACCATAGCTATGCAGATGACACACAAATGTACGTAACAATTTCACCAGGAGACTATGCTCCAATTCAAACACTGAGTAAGTGCATTGAACAAATCAATGACTGGATGTGTCAGAACTTTCTCCAATTAAACAAAGATAAAACTGAGGTAATGGTTTTTGGAGCCAAGGCAGAACGTATAAAAGTTAGCGCTGAGCTTCAGTCTGCAATGTTCAAAACAACAGATAAAGCCAGAAATCTAGGTGTAGTCATGGACTCTGACCTGAGTTTCAACAGCCACATTAAAACACTAAATCAGCCTACTATCACCTAAAGAACATATCTAGGATTAAAAGACTAATGTCACAGCAGGATTTGGAAAAACTTGTCCATGCTTTTATCTTCAGTAAGGCAAGGCAAGGCAAGGCAAGTTTATTTATAGAGCACTTTTCAACACAAGGCAATTCAAAGTGCTTTACAAAAAACGAAAGACATTAAGAAAATGGCATTTAAAATCAGTCATTAAAAGAAAAGCTAATAAAATAACATTAAAAGAAAAAATACATGGATAAAACTTACAGTGCAGTCTAAGATATGAATAGTTCAATTAAAAGCAGCGACAAAAAGAAAAGTCTTCTTGCTGGATTTAAAAGTAGTCTGAGAGATCTGGATGCTTCATCATTTAGCAGGAGGTCACAAATGTATTTTGGGCCTAAACCATTCAAAGCTTTATAAACCAGCAGCAGTATTTAGAAATCTATTCTTTGACACACAGGAAGCCAGTGTAAAGACTTCAGAACAGGAGTGATCCACTTTCTTAGTGTTAGTGAGGAACCAGTGTAAAGACTTCAGAACAGGAGTCATCCACTTTCTTAGTGTCAGTGAGGAACCAGTGTAAAGACTTCAGAACAGGAGTGATCCACTTTCTTAGTGTCAGTGAGGAACCAGTGTAAAGACTCAGAACAGGAGTGATCCACTTTCTTAGTGTCAGTGAGGAACCAGTGTAAAGACTTCAGAACAGGAGTCATCCACTTTCTTAGTGTCAGTGAGGAACCAGGTAAAGACTCAGAACAGGAGTCATCCACTTTCTTAGTGTCAGTGAGGAACCAGTGTAAAGACTTCAGAACAGGAGTCATCCACTTTCTTAGTGTCAGTGAGGAACCAGTGTAAAGACTTCAGAACAGGAGTGATCCACTTTCTTAGTGTCAGTGAGGAACCAGTGTAAAGACTTCAGAACAGGAGTGATCCACTTTCTAGTGTCAGTGAGGAACCAGTTGTAAAGACTTCAGAACAGGAGTGATCCCACTTTCTTAGTGTCAGTGAGGAACCAGTGTTAAAGACTTCAGAACAGGAGTGATCCACTTTCTTAGTGTCAGTGAGGAACCAGTGTAAAGACTTCAGAACAGGAGTGATCCACTTTCTTAGTGTTAGTGAGGAACCAGTGTAAAGACTTCAGAACAGGAGTGATCCACTTTCTTAGTGTCAGTGAGGAACCAGTGTAAAGACTTCAGAACAGGAGTGATGTGATCCACTTTCTTAGTGTTAGTGAGGACTCGAGCAGCGGCGTTCTGAATCAGCTGCAGCTTCCTAATAGATGTTTTAGTGAGACCTGTGAAGACACCATTGCAGTAGTCCAGCATGGACACGTTTTTCCAAATTTGTTTAATTGGAGAAAGTTCTGGCACATCCAGTCATTGATTTGTTCAATGCACTTACTCAGTGTTTTGAATTGGAGCATAGTCTCCTGGTGAAATTGTTACGTGTTGTTGTTTTTCATTATCTGAGCCAGTGGTAGCATGTAGATGTTAAAGAGAAGAGGCCCCAAGATGGAGCCTTGAGGTACCCCACATGTCATATTTGTCAACTCAGATGTGTATTTACCTATAGAAACAAAGTTGTTTCTGTCCTTTAAGTAGGATTCAAACCAATTTAGAACTGTTTCCGAAAGTCCCATCCAGTTTTCTAGTCGGTCTAGTAATATGCTGTGGTCAACAGTGTCAAACGCAGCACTGAGATCTAATAATACTAACACTGAAGTTCTGCCACTGTCTGTGTTTTAGTGGATGTCATTGAAGACCTTTACAAGAGCAGTCTCAGTGCTGTGGTTTGGACGAAAGCCTGACTGGAACACATCCAAACAACTATTTAAATGCAAGAAATTACTCAACTGTTGAAAAACAACTTTTTCAATGATTTTACCTAGAAATGGGAGGTTTGATATGGGCCTGTAATTGTTCATTACTGAAGCATCTAGATTATTCTTTTTTAAGAGCGGTTTAATGACTGCAGTTTTCAGGGCCTGTGGAAAAATACCTGAGTGAAGAGATTTGTTTACTATATGAAGTAGATCTGAGGCCATGCAACGAAAAACATCTTTGAAAAGACCAGTCCAGTAGACTGGACTACTGCAATGGTGTCTTCACAGGTCTCACTAAAACATCTATTAGAAAGCTGCAGCTGATTCAGAACGCCGCTGCTCGAGTCCTCACTAACACTAAGAAAGTGGATCACTCCTGTTCTGAAGTCCTTACACTGGCTTCCTGTGTGTCAAAGAATAGATTTCTAAATACTGCTGCTGGTTTATAAAGCTTTGAATGGTTTAGGCCCAAAATACATTTGTGACCTCCTGCTAAATGATGAAGCATCCAGATCTCTCAGGTCTTCAGGGACTGGTCAGCTTTCTGTCCCCAGAGTCAGAACTAAACATGGAGAAGCAGCGTTCAGTTATTATGCTCCATCTGGAACCAACTCCCAGAAACCTGCAGGTCCGCTGCAACTCTGACTACTTTCAAATCCAGCAAGAAGACTTTTCTTTTTGTCGCTGCTTTTAATTGAAATATTCATATCTTAGACTGCACTGTAAGTTTTATCCATGTACTTCTTCTTTTAATGTTTATTTTATTATCTTTTCTTCTTAATGACTGATTTTAAATAACGTTTTCTTAATGTCTTTCATTTTTTGTAAAGCACTTTGAATTGCCTTGTGTTGAAAAGTGCTATATAAATAAACTTGCCTTGCCTTGCCTTGCCTTATTACAGACACATGCATTTCCAAACATCTGGACTACCTATGTTGCAAATGTATTATCTCTTCAATTTACACACGGCATCTATTGCATGTCTGTCCGTCCTGGGAGAGGGATCCCTCCTCTGTTGCTCTCCCTGAGGTTTCTCCCATGTTCCCTTTAAACTGTGGGCTTTCTCCGGAAGTGTTTCCTTGTACGATGTGAGGGTCTGAGGACAGAGGGTCTATGGACAGAGGGTCTGAGGACAGAGGGTCTAAGGACAGAGGGTCTAAGGACAGAGGGTCTAAGGACAGAGGGTCTAAGGACAGGGGGTCTAAGGACAGAGGGTCTGAGGACAGAGGGTCTAAGGACAGAGGGTCTGAGGACAGAGGGTCTGAGGACAGAGGGTCTAAGGACAGAGGGTCTGAGGACAGAGGGTAGGACAGAGGGTCTGAGGACAGAGGGTCTAAGGACAGAGGGTCTAAGGACAGAGGGTCTAAGGACAGAGGGTGTCGTATTGTCATACTGATATTCTGTTCAAACTGTGAAGTCCACTGAGACAAATGTAACATTTGTGATATTGGGCTCTATAAATAAACATTGATTGATTGATTGATATTTACTTGAACAAACAAAAAACCCTAACGCGGCTGCTTTTAATTGAACTATTCATATCTTACTCTGCACTGTAACTTGTATTCATGTATTTGTTCTTTGAATGTTTATTTGATTATCTTTGCTTTTGAAGGACTATTTTTAGATGCCCTTTTCTGAATGTCTTTCATTTTTATAAAGCACTTTGAATTGCCTTGTGTTGAAAGGTGCTGTATAAATAAAGTGTCCTTGCCTAAAGATTCAAACTCAGGACAACAACAAGAACAGCTGACATTTTTACTGAGTATTTTTAAGAGGTTACTCCAGATCAGATGTCACTTACAGGAATGATGTTAGGGCATGACCAGAAAGGACTCCACCTTTTCTTTTCAACTCTTTGTTGCAAGAATGCATTCAGTCAAACAAACAAGGGTGTTTTAATAACGAGCGCACCGATGACTTCTGGCACCAAAACATGAATGTGATGCCAGGTCAATTAAAAACAAGGATCGTCTTCATGTCTTCAGTTCCTGTTGCACAACATCCTGCCAGAGCCATCCACGTTTCAAATGGCTCTATTGACAGATGAATGGGACCAGTGGCGAACAGCTGGTGTTCTTAATCAGCAGGTAAAAGCACTGCAAACCAATATAACACATCATCCAGTCCTGGCCTCCCCAACCACCATGTTCCACTGTTGTGTAGATGAATGTATAATAACAAGTCATTATGTATCAGGCTGCCGTTAACAAGGCACACACACACAAACACACACACAGACACTCTCTCACACACTCACATACACTCTCTCACACACAGACACTCACATATAGACACTTTCTCACAGACACACACACACACACACACTCACACACTCACATACACTCTCTCTCACAGACACACACACACACACACACTCTCTCACACACTCACATACACTCTCTCACACACAGACACTCACATATAGACACTTTCTCACAGACACACACACACACACACAGACACACACTCTCTAGGCCAGGCGAGTAGGCCACACACGAGGCCTACTCCCACCTGTCGAGTACGGCTGTACTGAGGTGTTTTTCCTCCGGAGAGTCGCGAAGAGAAGGAGCAGCTCCACCTGTTTCTGCCTGCGATTCTGCGATCTACGGAGGCCTGCTCCCACCTGTAGAATACGGCTGTACTGTAGAGGTTTTTACCCCGGAGTCGTCGCGGAGAGACGGAGTGGATCCACGCTTCGGGCTTGGCCTACTTCCACCGGGCGTGTGCTGCTGTACGGAGGAGGATTTTATCACCGCTGGGGCCTGCTTTCCACCTGTCCTGGTTCTGCTGTTGCAGAGGCCTGCTTTCCACCTGTCCTGGTTCTACTGTTGCAGAGGCCTGCTTTCCACCTGTCCTGGTTCTGCTGTTGCAGAGGCCTGCTTTCCACCTGTCCTGGTTTCTGCTGTTGCAGAGGCCTGCTTTCACCTGTCCTGGTTCTACTGTTGCAGAGGCCTGCTCCCACCTGTCCTGGTTCTACTGTTGCAGAGGCCTGCTTTCACCTGTCCTGGTTCTGCTGTTGCAGAGGCCTGATTTCCACCTGTCCTGGTTCTGCTGTTGCAGAGGCCTGCTTTCCACCTGTCCTGGTTCTGCTGTTGCAGAGGCCTGCTTTCCACCTGTCCTGGTTCTGCTGTTGCAGAGGCCTGCTTTCACCCCGGGGATACCACGGAGGGACCGGAGCGCTTCCACGCTGCTGTTTTCGCCTGTCCTTTGCTGCTGTGCTGATTTGCTCCAGGAACATCGCGGATACTGTGTGCTGGTCTGGGGAAATGGCCCATATCGGGATTCTGCCGTGCCTGTTAACTGCTTTGGACTATGAGAAGATCTCTAGTCATTCTGAGAAGTCTACTGGATTCAGGTCTGTTCTACCCCCCGCAGTGGGCATCCCCTGCAAAGGTTCGGATGTGTTGCTCAAACAATTACCGGTTGCCTTGTCACAGACAATCTGCTCGACAAAATATGTTTGTCTTTTTAGTTTCCCTGCGATGATGGTTCTTCAGGACTGCTTCTTAAGCTCAAATCACACTCTGCAGACTTTTCCGGTGTTTCTAAATTAGATAACAATGTATGTGTGTCGCTTAAGAGGAAAAGATGCCTGTTTTTTTTTTTGTTATTACTGTCAGGAAATGTCCAACCTAACCCTGGTCCGCCCAGTTGTAGTAGTCAGATCGCTACTCCTGCTGATTGGGTTTCATCCACTTGAATGTGCGCAGTCTGTTAGGTAAACTAGATTTTGTCCGTATCTAACGTCATTGTTTTATCAGAAACATGGCTAAACAAATCTATTGTTCTGACATTGCCTTAAATGGTTATAATGTGTATCGCTCCGACCGGCCTAATAAAGGTAGTGGCGTTGCCATTTATGTTAAGAATAAGTTCAGTGTAACCACATTAGTTTCCAAATCTATCAGGAAGCAATTTGAATTGTTAGCCTTAAATATAGAAGTGGCAAAGGGTCAACAGGTCATGGTGGTGTGCTGTTACAGACCCCCCTCAGCTGTCAAAGACTCCTTGTCTTCACTAGCAAATCTTTTATCACAACTAGACTACAAGGAAATAGTGCTGCTTGGAGATTTGAACTGGGACTGGTTAACTGCAGTGTCAGAGGATTTCAAAAACCTGTGTATCTCTTTAAATGTTACTCAGATTGTGGACAGTCCTACTCGTCCTAATATTAAGTCCCCTAATAAATCCTCCCTAATTGATCTCACTCTAACTAATGCTCTCCATAAATACTCAGCTGTGGGAGTATTTGAGAATGATCTGAGTGATCACTGTGCTGTAGCCACAGTTAGAGACACTAAGGTCCAAAAGGTTAAACCTCGTATTATCATCAAGAGAGACGTAAAACATTTTGTGGAGCAGGGTTTTGTTCATGATCTGCTTGGGTTTGATTGGGGAAAAATCGATCTGTGTGCTGATGTAGAAACCGCATGGTCTTATTTTTATCTTGGTTTTATGGAGATCATTGATAGACATGTACCCCTGTGTACATTTAGAGTAAAAGGATGAGACAATCCTTGGTTTTCTGATAATCTGTCCAGTCTCCTTCATGAGAGAAGCAAGGCCTGGGCAAAGGCTAGGAGATCAGGCTCAGAGGTAGAATGGCTGCGTTTTAGGCAGCTAAGGAATAGCTTCACATCGCAAATCAAAAGTGCTAAATCTAAGTACTATCTGTCAGTTTCCACAAAGAACCTGAATAATCCTGGGAAATGTTGGAAAGCCATTAAATCGTTATCCACCGGTGATATCCGTAATGAGCTACCTCCGTGCCTCCACAGCACATCTATATCGGACAGGGCTACTATGCTAAACTGCTTTAATGAGCATGTTGTGTCCTGTGGCTCTCGATTTGATTCTGTCACTAACTCTGCTTCTGTGAACACTACAGTATGTGACTCTGAAAAACATGTGTTGGAAAACCCTTTTAGTTTTACCCCTTTTACTGTTGATGTTGTTCGTGAAGCTTTAACCAAGTTAGATCCTAAGAACCCGGCCGGCCCGGACAACGTAGCACCTTTCTTTTTAAAGATAGCTGCAGATTGTATTGCTCCACCTCTCACTTCTCTTTCTAACCTCTCCCTCAGCACGAACACAATTCCAAAATTGTGGAAGTCAGCGTATGTCCTGCCTTTGCTAAAAGGAGGGGAGGCCACCTTATTAAATAACTATAGGCCCATCTCTAAGTTGTCAGTTCTAGCTAAGGTTCTTGAACGCTTAGTGAGTGAACAGGTAAAGGTGTTTTTATGTAACAATGACATCCTGTCTAAACACCAGTCAGGCTTCAGAAAGCAGCACAGCTCCATCACTGCCTCAATGAAAGAGCTGAATGATGTGGAGAGTATCTTAGATAATAAGCAGAGTCGTGCAGCTCTATCTGTTGACCTGTCCAAAGCGTTTGATGCCGTCGATCATCGCATTTTAAAGCAGAGGCTACTCAGTGTAGGCATGTCCAGCCATGCAGTGGGTGGTTTGTGAACTACCTCTCTGAAAGGTCCCAATGTGTTCACTCTGATGGGCTGTCTTCTGAGTGGTTAAACATCACTAATGGTGTTCCCCAAGGTTCTGTTTTAGGTCCATGGAAAAAAATGTGGATGAAGCTACTTTACATTTGTATGTGGATGATACCGTGATGTCTGTGCAGGTCCCTCCATTCAGGAGGCGTTAAATTACAGGCTGTTTTTAACATTATTCAGACTCAGCTCTCTGAACTAAAGCTTCTTTTAAATGTGGATAAAACCAAGGTAATGCTCTTTTCTAAAGCTAAAAAGACACCAGAGCCTGTTTTAGATATTGTAACTACGCAAGGAATAAAACTTGAAGTTGTTACCTGTTTCAAATACCTTGGTATCTGGCTTGATGATTGTCTCTCTTTTAAACTACATGTCAATAACCTGCTTAAAAAGCTGAGGGTTAGGCTAGGTTTCTTCTACAGGAACAAGTCCTGTTTCTCACTTGAGGCCAGGCAATCTCCTGCCACTAAATGTTTTTAAAGCCCGGTTGGATGCTACTCAATGGGAAGCTGTTGGTACCTGCTCATGTGGATAGTTCTGTAAATTATGCTGTATGATGTCCTTTTGTTGTTCTATTTATGTTTCATGTGGAACTACTTGAGCAGGTCTCCCTTGAGAAGAGATCAATGATCTCAATGGGATTCATCTGTCTAAATAAAGGTTTGAAATGAAATGTGTCACACACACACACACACACACACACAGAAAACTGTCTTTCGTTGTCTCAGAATGTGTAGATAACGTAACGTACGTGCTTACTGCTACTGGGAACTGAGTTCAAAGCTCTAACTGTGGCAGACTTATGTCATTTAAGTTCATTTATGTTACATAACATCGTTTGATGTGCTTACCTGTTTCTCAGCTGGCTGTTGACCTGCATCTTGGCAACTGTTGCCACACAAAGAGGACATCTCCTGTGAGAGAACATTGACAACATGATGCAGATGAGACAATAGAGGCACGAACAAAAGAAAACTGATTTACGCCTCTCACTCAATTATTCTCATTCCTTTACCTCCTACACGTCAGTTGAGGACAAGCCCCAGATTCTTTTGATGGGAGGAACGATGGGCAGGCTCAAAAACCTCAGATGCCACTATTGATTTGAACTTCTATTAAAATGCAAGAGTACTCAAAGGAAAAACCTTTAAGCTAAGGCTTTTTTGCAATAACATAAAAGCAAATGGGGACTGTGGATTTGATTGTAACATTTACAACTACAAGGCTAATGATGTATGGTAACAAATAAAGCAGAACTACACAGGCTGGCTATTGTGTTTCCCAACATGTTCTCTATGGCAGGTCTCTACTGGGAATTGAAGTTTTAAAAGACGTTTTCGTGTTTCCCACAATTAGAAGTTGCCAGTATTAAACTGTGTACAGCCTGGACGTTTAGACGATAGGAAACACATTGGTGTTATCACATGTAAAACATATAATTAATAAATGGGTGAAAATCGCTTGTGTCCAAAATGCACAGCATTAATATATACCCACATGACAGCTCATTGTGACTTTGTAATTCTACTCCACTACAACTCAGAGGTCAACCTGGTGTTATTACTCCACTACATTTATTTGAGTAACTTTGCAGATTGTGATTAATGATGTGAAATATAAACAACCCTTAAAGCAGACTTTAGTTACACCTGTGTCGAAAAGCTGAACGCAGGTGGCGAAAAACAAATCTCCAGGTTCACTTTGAAATCTATAAAGAGAGACTTGGCCTTTATAATTTGGAATTGAAAAACGCACGACAATCGTTCTTCTCTGACATCATTACCAAAAACAAAAACAATGCACGTGCCTTGTTTGCTACCGTCGACAGACTAACTAACCCCCCAGTGTCAGTAGCCTCTGAATTTCTATCCACCAGGGCGTGCAATAATTTTGCCTCCTTTTTCACTGACAAAATTCAGAAAATAAGACAAGCAGTCAGTGCCTCTGCATCAGGAACAGCAAATGTGTTGTCTCTGTGTCCACTTAACATCAATTCAAACACCATGACACAATTCCATCAGATTAATGATAAAAACCTAGAGGACATTATTCAACTTCTGAAATCCTCCTCCTGCTGCCTTGATATTATTCCAACGGGATTTTTCAAAGATGTTTTTCGTTGCATGGCCTCAGATCTACTTCATATAGTAAACAAATCTCTTCACTCAGGTATTTTTCCACAGGCCCTGAAAACTGCAGTCATTAAACCGCTCTTAAAAAATAATAATCTAGATGCTTCAGTAATGAACAATTACAGGCCCATATCAAACCTGCCATTTCTAGGTACAATCATTGAAAAAGTTGTTTTTCAACAGCTGAGTAATTTTTTGCATTTAAATGACTGTTTCGATGTGTTCCAGTCAGGCTTTCGTCCAAACCACAGTACTGAGACTGCTCTTGTAAAGGTCTTCAATGACATCCACTTAAACACAGACAGTGGCAGAACTTCAGTGTTAGTATTATTAGATCTCAGAGCTGCGTTTGACACTGTTGACCACAGCATATTACTAGACCGACTGGAACACTGGGTGGGACTTTCGGAAACCGTCCTAAATTGGTTTGAATCCTACTTAAAGGACAGAAACAACTTTGTTTCTATTGGTAAATACACATCTGAGTTGACAAATATGACATGTGGGGTTCCTCAAGGCTCCATCCTGGGGCCGCTTCTCTTTAACATCTACATGCTACCACTGGCTCAGATAATGAAAAACAACAAAATAAGTTACCATAGCTATGCAGATGACACACAAATTTACGTAACAGTTTCAACAGGAGACTATGCTCCAATTCAAACACTGAGTAAGTGCATTGAACAAATCAATGACTGGATGGGTCAGAACTTTCTCCAATTAAACAAAGATAAAACTGAGGTAATGGTTTTTGGAGCCAAGGCAGAACGTATAAAAGTTAGCGCTGAGCTTCAGTCTGCAATGTTCAAAACAACAGATAAAGCCAGAAATCTAGGTGTAGTCATGGACTCTGACCTGAGTTTCAACAGCCACATTAAAACAGTTACTAAATCAGCCTACTATCACCTAAAGAACATATCTAGGATTAAAAGACTAATGTCACAGCAGGATTTGGAAAAACTTGTCCATGCTTTTATCTTCAGTAGACACGACTACTGCAATGGTGTCTTCACAGGTCTCACTAAAAAGTCTATTCGGAAGCTGCAGCTGATCCAGAACGCTGCTGCTCGAGTCCTCACTAACACTAAGAAAGTGGATCACATCACTCCTGTTCTGAAGTCTTTACACTGGCTTCCTGTGTGTCAAAGAATAGATTTCAAAATACTGCTGCTGGTTTATAAAGCTTTGAATGGTTTAGGCCCAAAATACATTTCTGATCTACTGCTAAATTATGAACCATCCAGATCTCTCAGGTCTTCAGGGACTGGTCAGCTTTCTGTCCCCAGAGTCAGAACTAAACATGGAGAAGCAGCGTTCAGTTATTATGCTCCATCTGGAACAAACTCCCAGAAACCTGCAGGTCCGCTGCAACTCTGACTACTTTTAAATCCAGACTAAAGACTTTTCTTTTTGTCGCTGCTTTTAATTGAACTATTCATATCTTAGACTGCACTGTAACTTTTATCCATGTATTTTTTCTTTTAGTGTTTATCCATGTATTTCTTCTTTTAATGTTTATTTTATTAGCTTTTCTTTTTAATGACTGATTTTAAATGCCATTTTCTTAATGTCTTTCATTTGTTGTAAAGCACTTTGAATTGCCTTGTGTTGAAAAGTGCTCTATAAATAAACTTGCCTTGCCTTGCCTTGCCTGAGTAACATTCAGGGAAGGTGATTGTCAAGTGCCAACAATCAGGAGAGATATGTTACGGTGAGTGAAGCAAGCAGGACCCAAATGCAGATAACGCTGAAAAAAGCCTTTATTTCAAGGATAAAATAAAAATAACTTGGACAAAACAGAACTCTCACCGGTGAACTCATTCACAAACAAAAGACCAACCAACACTGAACACAGGACGAGACAAGACTGAATACAGGGAGGGGTAATCACGAGACGAGAAACAGCCGGGCAGGGGAGGAGAAACACAAGGGCAACAGGTGAACACAATCAGACAATTAGACACACCAGGGAAACTAACGACAGGGAGGAAGACACAGGGAGAAGGACCAGACAATATACAAGGAGGACAATACCCATAACCAGACATACAAAACTATAAACGTGACATAACATGAAAATCCTGACAAGATATTTGATAGTTGGTGCTTGAGAAGACTAAACATTTATCTGCAGATCTCTATAAAGTATATGAATTACTCGTTATTCTCTACTAATAGTTCATTCAAAACTGTATAATTGCTATTTTTGCACATCCCTTTCAAGATTTCAAGATGTTCTAAGGTTTATTGACATATCATATACACAACTACAGTTATGCAACAGTGCATTACAAGACATCTATCAGTGTGTGTGTGTGTACCTCCAGCATTAAACTGTCACTCTGCACATTTCTTATTCTATCTGCATGAGAGTTTAATTAATGTGTAATATCAGTTCAAATAAGTGCTTCTTAGTTAACATTGCAGGAAAGCAATATATTAAACGTCAAGTACTTTGTGAGGCTTAATATTTATCTGTAGATACCCCCAAAGCTTTTTCTTATTTGAAAGAAGACCTTCATCTAAAGTGTTATTTAATGTTTAGATAAAGGTTAATTAGTTTTTCTGTTTTTCACATTCTCATATTACTATCTTTGTACATCCTGCACTAAACTGTTTTATTGTAGAGATCACTTACAGCAGGGGTGCCCACACTTTTTCAGCTTGGGAGCTACTTTTAAAATGACCACGCCCAAATGATCTACTTACAGGACCGCCCCTGCCCAACCTGTGTCGTGAGCGGGGGGGGGGGACTAAACACCTCCAGCATCTCTCCCTAATGTGCACTTAGGTTATTTCAGACCTCCAGGACAGAGACCGGGGAAAATCACCTCTCGTTGGCGGCTCACAGACCACCAAAGGACGGACTAATGACCTCCAGCATGTCTCCCTCACATGGGCACTTCCATAACCTTGCACACCGTGAGTGCCCGGGTACCCGCACTTAAGCACTCCCCCACGGACTAAACCCAGATATTCACACCCACCAGAACCTCGTGCCCCTGGTAACCCTAAAAGGGGGGTGGATTTTGTGGTGCTTTTATGTCCGCCCATCAGCATCCATATTCCTTCTTCACGGCACCACCACCCCCTTTGAAAAGTGTTCACCCCACGTCTTGGCTGTTGCTTCCTGTCTCTGTGTTCCTTCCTGCCTGATTACCTGATTGTGTTCACCTGGTGCCCCTGTGTTTTCTCCTCCCTCCTCACCTGTGTCTTGTTTGTTTCATTAGTCCTGTGTGCATTTAGGTTCTTCTTTTTCTGTTAGTCTTTGTGAGATCCTTGTTTGTTGTTGACTGTGTTCATGGGGGAGAGTTCTGCTCTGTTTGTTACTTGTAGCCTTGAAATAAAGGTATTATCTGTTAAACCTGCATTTGGGTCTTGCCTGCTTCGCTCAACCCTGACACACAGCTTCCGGTCTTCCAAGACCCAACCGGACAAAAAGACGTGGTGCAGACACGAAACATACTAGAAATACATTGCTCTTAACATCGTTCTGTGTGACACGAAAAAAAGGGGAAGATCCTATTCTATATATTCTCTATAAAAGTTCAAATTTAATCAAATTTCTTTTTTTATTATTTGAACCTTTTGTTGTCTAAATATTACGAAATGTTACGACTTTTTCTCCCTAAAATGTTGCTCACATTTCCAGTGGCGATTCTAGAGTATATGGGGGGGCTTGTATTCTGTGTTTTTTCACCCACACTCCAATGTGTCCCCATAAGGGAGGTGAGTACACACACACACACACACACACACACGAACGATTTGGTAGAAACCTGTTTTCATGTTTGCCACAAAGCAAAGTAATTGGTCTGGGCGTTCTGACATTTTAATTACACGTATAACCAGACTGAGAAGTTTTCAGGAATGTTTGAAGTAGACTTTATGGGCTGGAAGAGCAGTATAAAAACAGACGGAGCGAGACACAGCACCACATCAGAGCTGCCCCTGAAGGACCAGGACTTCCAGGACCAGGACCTCAAGAGAAACCTCAGCTGCCCCAGACCTCCAGGACCTCCAGACGGTGAGTCTCCACTTCTTTCTCCTCACGGTCCTGCAGCTCCGTCAGGAAGCCTCCTGTGACTCGGTGCAGGGACCAATCCCCTCAGAAACACAGAGAATCCTGAAGAGAGGTCCGTGTGAATGCTGAGCTTTCTGAGTAACGTACGAGGAGCAGTTAGCAGCTGAAGTCTTAACAGTTTCTCCATTGACTTCTGTAGTGAAATGTGGATGAATTATGGTGAATATTAGTCATAGCATTCCTAACTGAGATTAACGTTGTCAGGCTTGAGTGAAGCAAGCAGGACCCAAATGCAGATTTCAAAGAAAAATACCTTTATTCCAAGGCCAAAGCGTAAAAATCAGAACACTACCCCGTGACACAGTCAAAGTCAAACAAGGAACCAACAATGACAGACAGAAAAACCAGAACTTAAATACACACAAGACTAATCAAAGAATCAAGAGACAGGTGAGGAGGGAGGAGAAAACACAGCGGAACAAGGTGAACACAATCGGGTAATCAGACAGGAGGGAACACAGACAGAAAGCAACAGGCAAGACAGGCGGTGAACACTTAAGATAAAACAGGAAACCAAAGACAGAAAAAGACAAAACAAAACACAGACAGATCGTGACAAACGTTTTGATGTTTGAACCGAGTTTGTGGGTTGAAGATGTGGAAGTAGTTAAGTACAGAAAAGTGTACGGAAGACTAATAGAGGTAAAGACTTGTTGCTGTAGAAGAACGTACATTGTAAAACTTAATAAGTTGTAGTAACTTTTAAAAAATATGCAAACTCATTGCCTCACAATCACTAAGTTAAGTTAGTATGGTGAGGAGGAACAACTTGTTTATTAAGTACAACGAACACAACACTTTTAAGTTGTAAAAAAACATCATTGCATTAACTTAAAGGTCACCTATCATGCTTTCATACTTACATATGTGTCCCGGTGTGTCAGGAGACTCACAAAGGGGCGTGGCCAGCAGCAGCTTGGGCACGTTTGAAGCTACTGACCCAGAATCAGAGGCTGCAATGATCTGTTTGGGCTTTGGAGCAAAGCACTTGAGAGACATGTTTTTGATATCTCTGAAAGCTATCATATATGCCTAAGAATAGTATAACAGGAGACCTTTAACATATACCAAACAGTTGGCTCTATTGCTCGGTTCATTTCAATAAATGAACATGCACTTTAAACATTTCATGCAGGAGTAAGACAATGATTGAAGTACCTCCATATGAGTATTGTGGATACATGATTAAAGGGCCTGTCTAAAACATGATGTCACTCATCACTTGTGTGTAGTTATATTTGATAAATCTAAACAGTGTTATTATCTGAAGCACTTTGAGAGCATTATCAATAGGATATCAATGTTGTGTGCTCTCGTAACAAGTGTGTGCATTTGTAAAGCACTGAAAGAGAAACACACTGATTGTTTAACTATTAACGCTAACCACACAGAAAGAAAGTTACATCTACACCTCACGGTGGAATTGGCATTACTCCTGAAGTTACTCGTGCACAGTGCTGCCCCTGACAGAGTCGGCCTTCTCTACATAACGTGAGAAAGTGTGTTGATGCCAAAGGGAAATGATTTCCAGATATGTGTTAAAAAGCACCAGTAGGTCTTCTCATCTCAATGTCTCAGTGTGGCTCACAGCCTCATCACTAAACTGGAGGCAGCAGGGAACCAGTCAGAGAGCATTTGACGGGTTTAGAGAACATTGTTTTGAATCTGCAGGAAGTGTATGAACCCCTTCCTGCCGAGGACCCTTCATCGTGTACCTGTTATTGTGTGTTATCGTGCGTTAACCCGGTGTTTGTGCCTCTTCCTCTGCAGAGTCATGAAGCTGCTCCTCCTGCTGGCAGGTAAGCAGCATCGCAGGCTTCACTGTGACTAACAACATGTGCTTGAAAGGCATTATGGATGCGTTTCAAAGTCAAGTCCTCTGTGCATAGAGTCACTGCGAGTGTGTACTAGCCCCGCACTACTCTACTGTCTTCTTTGTGCAAATAAAACAAGATAATGTTTGAATGATAGACTTTTAAAACACGAGCTCATCCATGAAATCAATGTAAATCTGAACGGGTAGCTCTTATTCAACATGTGGATGGTTTCAGTTAATGAGGGGGTTAGCCTTCAACCACTTGTATTTATGAATGGCACAGAACCCAGATACCCTGTACACATTCACCCTGAAGGAGCACATGCTTTACAGAACAAATAAGGATATCATTATTCACTCATTGCTCCGATGCGTGTCACTTCAAGTCAGAGGAGAGGCTTCAGGGAGCGATGAGTGTTCAGGTTGTTCAGGTTGTTCCTGATGGATGTGTTTCTCCTGGAACTCCTGCAGTTGCTGCCAGCCAGATGGCGCTCTCTGCCTCTGTAAATATGAATGCTCCTGGTGGAAACATCGACATCAGCACCATGCCCATCACTTTCTATGGAGAAACCTACACATGGATACACGTGAGTACAAAGAACCGCTGACTGACTGCGTGGCCTCTAAAACTGCCCGTCGTATCCCTGCTTTAGGCACTCCAGCTTCGGATGTCCGACCGCTAGGATAGCAACACAGAGTGTGTAGCAGATGTTGGTGGGCTGGTAGAACCCCAGAGCAGTATCTGCCCCTGGAGGAGAATCCCTCTGTCGTTGGGAGACCCCTTGGTAATTAGGGCAGCTTCAGGACCCACAATCCCTAACCCCCAATTTTGATCCCCTTATACCAATTAAAAGTGACAGAGCTTATAGCGGCCAAAATCATAAAAATATAAGAAAGAAATATAACGCATTGTAAAGTCCCGCTGAGGCACCCGTCAGCGAATCTTACGCATGGGAAAGAATCAAGGTCCGAGCAAAAGTGGTTTCAGTGCGATTTATTATAAACACATCAAGCATTTCTCTTCCTTCTTACCCGATGGTAAAAAAACCATAAGCCTACCGGGTGCGCCGCCCACTACCACCTGTTTCCCAGCTTTCTAATGAGCAGGTCTGCCCTCCCCCCGGTGCCCAAAGGCTGCCTTTACAAAACAGAGGCATAGTATTAAACACTTATTTGATCAACTTAAATAAGAATTAAAAGGAAGATTTACTATAAACAAAAAAGAATAAAATAATGGATAACTATTAAATAATATAAGCTCCTAGATATGGCTTCATCAGAGCTTATATCATATCTCAACATCAATCAACACCACATCAACCACAGTGACCAATGCCAAACTATAGTTGAACTTAAACAGGGTTTCTATTCAATACTAATGTCAGCCTTTTCCAAGGAAGGGTGTTCTTACCTCCCTCTAAGAGCAAGCAGATGCCTTCAGAGACCACCAGAGAGACCAGGAGTTGGGTCGAAGTGTACAAAGTACAATCCGCTTTTATTAAGGTTTTAACAAAAATAGAGGATTACAAGAATCCTAAACAATAACAAAGACACCAAGTCAAAATACAAAAGCAACAGGCTCACAAGCCAAATGCTCTAAAAGCCGTCTCATTTCTTCTCCTCCATTCTTCTTTACAGTCTTCTTCCTCCTCCCTCTCTGCATCAGGTGGTCTCCCCCTTCCTCTCTTTGAGTCAGAAGGAGGTCACAACTGTTTTAATTATTGAAAAATGTAAGGTTTAAAAATAAAACTTATAGTAATGACATGTCGTTTTAAAGAGAGGGAATATGAAACAAAGTTATGAAAGCAGAACACTTTGTCAATGTCATGTTTAGAATCAAGTTTTTTTCTTTAAACGTTTCAAGTTCAAATATACAAACTTTATACTTGAATTCATTAACAGATCAAAAGTTCAGAATGCTCTATCTAGTTTCACATGTTTGGTTTCACATGTCTGAACAGACATGATGGAAACTACATCCTTTCTATTTACAGCCAACTTAGCATCTTGTTATCAATGGTAAGCTTCATAGAGGTCGGTGAGGTGGAGGTCAGGTCTGTCACGGCCACTTACACAGCAGAACTGTCAACACTACACATAATAAAGCTATTATAGATATGACACATAACTCACTGTTTAATATGTTATCACTCACAGTCCTCAGAATCAGTCCCTAGTGTTTTTCTCTTGATCTTATTTATATATAGATGTAAGCGGTGTGTTACCTTTCAGCGTGTCAGCCTGTAAATATGGGAGCACATGAATAATGACATGTTGCTAAAGGCGGAGAATGAATTGAGTATTACACACAAAGTTTAAAGTGTGTGCTTTTTGTGCCAGCTGTTATTTTGAGGTATTATAAAAGTTTCCCCTCATATTATTCAATATCAGACGCTCTGAGACAGGCTTGGTCCCATAATGCATCACTGTGAGTCTGGTCCTGAGCTGGAAAGTGAGCGTAACATTTCCCTCTGGGGTCTATGGGGTCAGGCACTGATCAGATCAGTTCAATGGAGTGGGGACAGGTCATTACTAGAGCCAACAGGAAGTGGTTTGGAGCAGCTGGGCGCGTCTCTTTGATTCCTCATGTGTCTCTGTATGAAAGGACACATCAAGACTTGTTGGACAGTGGCTTGTAGAAAGGTTGTTTCCAAAGTGAGAGAAATGTTTTGATCTCATTATTGATCCTATCTTTTGTCTCCGTAGCTAAAAGCACACCTTGCAGCTCAAACATTTGAGGAGAGGAAACGATGCTGTTTTGGAGCGAAAGCCTTCATATTGTTGTTCCCTTTTTTGTTTTTGCAGGTGAAGATCGGCAATAAGGTTGAAGTTTGTTTCAAAAATGACCCAACTGAGGACGACATTGACTGTCTGGTGACCAGCGACGGGATGGCTTTAACCAAACTGAAATTCAATATATATGTTAGTCCATCTAACCCTAACCATGGTCTTGTTAACATCAACACCCAGACACTGGGCGTCGTTGCTTTCCGGTTCTTCAATGGTATGGACGTGAATGTGAGTCCTGATCCGATCCCTGTTACACACCGACTGGCTGTCCAGCTGTTTGTACAAAATGAACATTTCAAAGACATTGTGTGGCAAAGACAACTTCAAATCAAAGTTTATTTGTAAGATGTTGGAAGCATTTCCTAATATTTCTCTCTCTGTTCCTGCTTTCAGATGAAGTTGAAATTCTACAGTTTTGGTTCACAAACTGCTTGCAAGGCTTTTCATCCTGCTGGCCTTCCGTTTTCTGGTAGTTTAGTAAGTATGACATGAGGCTCTTACCTAACCCTCACCCTTCCCCCTCACCCATGTTGAGAGTTACACTTTGTCAGGTCCCGATACCAATGCAATGTGTTCCTGTTTGTTTCTGTGTGCCAGGGAAACTCATATCCTAAATCCTTTATGTGAGAAAGCTGCTGTCTTCCAGCCTTCCTCACACGCACTCTGAATGAGAACTGATCCCTGAGGAGACTTCTGTACCCTAACCACCCTGAGAGATGAGAACTGAGGCTGTGTGTGATCCATTATTCCTTTGTATCACCATCAGACATCATTCATATGAATACAGAACAAGCTTTCAGTTCAGCATGGATAGGTGAATGGAGAAGATAACGTGCAGTCTGTTTGCTCCTCTAAGCCTCTCCTTTGAAAACTCTCTTCTTATGTTCACTTCTAAACAGAGATAGGTGTCAGAAATAATGTCACACTCAGCCTTAGAGTTTCAGGAAGCAGAAGTCGCTCTGCGTCATGTGTTAGCATGAAGACAAAGAGAGTTATTATCAGTGACACCACATGTAGCTGCTAGCATGCAGAGCTAACGGGGCAGGCTGGACTCACAGCACCAGGGGCTGGTGGTTCTGCTCCTTCCTGCCCTCAAGTGGACAAAGGAGTTCATTAGAAATATCAATCTGGAATAATGAAGGAGCTCCCCACTGCTCTCACTGTCACTTCATGCCCTAACATCGGAGGAACTATATCACAAGTGGCATCTAGAGAACACTTTCATTCATGTTCACAGTTTGAGGTTACCTTTGTTTTAAATGATTGTGTTTACTAGTTATTTGAAATGTGTTTTTAAGGTTCAAACATCTGTCCAGGGACTACAGATGTAAAAGAGCCTCTTGGCTAACTCTGGCACATTTACAGAAATGGTTCTTAGTGTGCAATGTCCCTGTTAAATAAATAATATACATACAAATATATTCTGTTTAATCCTTTACTAGACACTGTCTACAAATGTCAGTGACACCGTGATGGATACCTGGGAGCCTACTGTAGGAGGAGTTACTTATCGAGACCTGAGTGGATGCAGAGGCTCAGGTAAGCTGGTCTGGGGGTTCCCAAAGAAAGGGATCCTCTAAGTTAAATGTGATATTAAAACATGTCTATCTTAAAATCTGCCTGTAGTCACTGAAGTGTAATAGCATTACCTCCATTCTCCCCCAAGGTGGCGCTGTAATGCCGGGTTCACAGATACCCATTGCAGGGCCCTGCTCTGTTGAACTCTGTTCTCTGTCTGCAGTCCTCGCTAGTGTCACAGCATGTGGGCCCGAGGAGGTTTGCCAAGCGGACAACACGTAAATATGTGCTCTTTCTATCAGGAGTAAAGCTGTGACTGATTTGAATAAAGAGTCCCATGTGATCGAACCCTCCATGAGAGAGGGAGGATATCATCCACCTGAGGATTATTGCAGTTATTGATGAATCTGTTCCTATTTCTATCACCCCTTTCCACCAAAGCAGTTCCAGGGTCAGTTCAGAGCTAGTGCCCGATAGCTCTCCAGTCCTTTCATGGTTTCCATGAGCAAAACTGGTTCGTATTAGGAACCAGAGCTCTGCTGGACTGGAACCAAGAACCAGATCTGTGTGGAGGCTGGGTCAGATCACTAGAGCCGTAGTGATACGCTCGCTCTCATGGCCCGCTTTGAGGAGCAGCACGACCCGTTCTCCTGTTGTTTTTAAAGCAGCTTTCAGGTGTGATCACTTCATACCGTAGGCTACACGAGTTGTCAGATCACAAGTGAAATCCTATCGAAAGAACGCCGGTAGAAACGACAAATGACACAATGATAGCAACATGTGCTCATACAAAGCATTTATGGAGAATAATTCAAACGCCGTAACCATCTAATGTTCATCATGTGTTATAAATACGCTTCAGTTTGTTGGCTCTAATCTGGTTGTTGCTTCATCAGACTGGCTATGCTAACATCATCCATATGATACAGGGAAACGTTTGCAGGTAACGTCAAACATTGCACATTAAAACTGAACAAAATCTGAATCACTGGGGAAATCTGCATCTGTTGCTTTAGAGACAGTCAGCAGTGAATTACTGACTGTCTCTAAAGCAACGGTGAATGCCTCTGAATCCGAGTGGGAACAGTTCAACCTGGATCTGAAGGAGAGCAACGAGAGCACACGCCATTGCTGTAGTTTTTGCCTGAGCTGGCTTTGCTGGAAAGGGAAGGGACGTAAACAGTGCTGTCAAATGAACAGGTAACTGGTCCAACATTGAGAACCAAGCGTCCGAACAACACGGCTCTCGTTTCAGTGGAAAGGGGTTTCAGTCCATCCACTACTGTTTCTGATCAGCTGGAGAACGGTTCAGTCTATACATCCTAAAAAACGTTCTCCACTTATTTCCCATTGCGCTTCTTTGCCATGGTGGGCCTCGTGATGGACACGTTATGAACAGAGATCCAGATGGATGCACAGCGTCTCGGTGTGTGCAGTGTTCCTATAAAGTGATCCTGTGACCTCTCCTCCATGCTTTACACATGTTTCAATCCCCCGAGGCCAGCTCCATCAGTATTGTAGTGCTGCGTCCATAAATCAGACCAAACCGCAGATATCCGGGTTGTCCCAAGTCGAGCATTACCCATAATGCAACACAATATCACTGTATGGCCTGTTTTATAAAACACTTCAAGATGTTTAGTATTCCACACGTATTGAGGAGAGAGATATTATTATATGTGTACGTGTTTCACAGGCTGAATGTAACTCTACTGACCTTTATGTGTCATAGTGTGAACTTTGAGAAGGGTTCATTTCCTTTGAGTTTAGGATGAGTGTAAAGTATGTCTGTCTTAAAAAGACCCAGACTGTGAGTCCCTCTCCTTGTCTTCTTCTACATATCATATTCTATTTACATGTATATAGACATTTTGCACTACTTCTTATGTTTGTATTTTATTATATATGTTGCATCGTTGGAGGAGCTCAGGTCAGAAGCATGTCATTGCCATCTCTACACTGCAGCTTAGTGCATATGACAAACCGTTGAATTGAATGTCCATCAGGTGCGCTATTCCTCCTCCGATGGTGTGCACGGTGACGGGCTCCACGGTGATTGGTTTCCACGGAGCAGTGCACTCTGTCCAGGATCGCTGTGCCTACAGTCTGATGGAGGCTGAAGGCAGCTTCAACCTCAGTGCCCGCCTTCAGGGAGCGCCGGCGTCCAGATGTTCCTTTTCTGGACCACCTGATCCTGTCGCTGCCAGATGGGACCACCATGTATCTGGAGCAAGGAGGAAGAGTTCTGGTACGTTAGCACCTTGTAGTTATGGGTGCTCAAGCAATGCTGATCACTTCCTGCTAGGAGTTACTTTGTGTGGTGTATCACAAACCCTGTGTGTGTGTGTGTGTTGTGTGTGTGTGTGTGTGTGTGTGTGTGTGTGTGTGTGTGTGTGTGTGTGTGTGTGTGTGTGGTGTGTGTGTGTGTGTGTGTGGTGTGTGTTGTGTGTGTGTGTGTGTGTGTGTGTGTGTGTGTGTGTGTGTGTGTGTGTGTGTGTGTGTGTGTGTGTGTTGTGTGTGTGTAGGTTGATGGAGAAGACCTGTTGCTCAGCAGCACAGCTCAGCTGATGCACGGCGTGGAGCTCTCCAAGGACCAGACTGGAGTCACTGCTAAGTTCCCGTCCTCCGGCATGACTCTCTTTTTTGATGGCAACAGCGCACATGTGGCAGGTACAGAACAGAACTTCCAATCTGGACTGAATATTACATTTTTATTTCTGAAGCATAGCTTTAATTCTACCCTCACTTCCACCAGGACATCCTGAAGCTGGAGAGGGTTTGTGTGGCAGCCCCTTCGACCCCAGCTGGACCACCACCCTGACTGCCGAGATGTCCTCTTCATCAGCCACCCTGGGTACCGCTCAGTCTGACTGATATTACCTATTTGTCATGATTAGGGTTCAGCTGTGATGTGATCTTTGTCTCCCTCTAGCTGTGAGATTCTATCCCAGGACCCAGTCAACATCACCATCAACTGCAACCACTCCACCGACCAGTAAGAGCTGAGCCATGAACACCCTTGTCTTGTCATGTCACATAAGCAGCGTTGTTTCTGCAAGATCAACCAATGTAACACAGAGAACTCTTCCCTCTGAACAGCTGCAATGTCATGATGCAGCCTCCCTTCTCCGCCTGTCACAACTACACCGACCCAGAGCCGTACATCAGCGCCTGCACACACACTCTGTGCAGCTACCCGTCAGTGGATGGGGTCGACTGCCAGTTTTTGGAGGCTTACGCCAAGGCCTGCAGCCTGCAAGCCAACGTGACCCTGGAGGACTGGAGGTCAACTTCTGACTGCTGTAAGATGCTCTATTTCCATTCGAGGATACTGCACTGGAACTCGTGCAGTCAAGCAGACATATGTTATCAAATGTATCCTAAAATCAACCAGAAGCCAAGGCTCCCTAATACATGGGAAACAAAGTAAAGAAGCAGATACATGAATTAAGGCGTGTGTGTGTGTGTGTGTGTGTGTGTGTGTGTGTGTGTGTGTGTGTGTGTGTGTGTGTGTGTGTGTGTGTGTGTGTGTGTGTGTGTGTGTGTGTGTGCAGCCCCCCCCCCTCTCTGTCAGCAGCCCTGCAGTGATCATGAGTTCTGTGGAGAGGAGTTTGGTTCGACCCGCTGCTTCTGCCGGGCTCTGTTCGCCTCCAAGTACACCGCCACCCAGTCTTTAGGTACGGAGCATATCACACCGTTTCCTCTGCTTGCACTGGTCTCAATTAGGGATGTGGTTATTTACCAACAGCTGCTGCTAGTGTGGAATTAGAAACAGCTTTCAATATAGTGTCAAATACATTCTGTCAGTAACTCCACTGCCCGTTATAGTCCACGTTGAAGTGTCGGTGTGTGGTTGAAGTGTCAGTGTGAGGTTGAAGTGTCGGTGTGTGGTTGAAGTGTCGTGTGGTGAGTGTCATTGAGTTGAAGTGTCGGTGTGCGGTTGAAGTGTCGGTGTGTGGTTGAAGTGTCAGTGTGTGGTTGTAGTGTCGGTGTGCGGTTGTAGTGTCGGTGTGCGGTTGAAGTGTCGGTGTGCGGTTGAAGTGTCGGTGTGTGGTTGTAGTGTCGGTGTGTGGTTGAAGTGTCGGTGTGTGGTTGAAGTGTCGGTGTGTGGTTGAAGTGTCGGTATGTGGTTGAAGTGTCGGTGTGTGGTTGAATTGTCGGTGTGCGGTTGAAGTGTCGGTGTGTGGTTGAAGTGTCGGTGTGTGGTTGAAGTGTCGGTGTGAGGTTGAAGTGTCGGTATGTGGTTGAAGTGTCGGTGTGTGGTTGAATTGTCGGTGTGCGGTTGAAGTGTCGGTGTGCGGTTTGAAGTGTCGGTGTGTGGTTGAAGTGTCGGTGTGTGGTTGAAGTGTCGGTGCGCGGTTGAAGTGTCGTGTGTTGAAGTGTCGGTGCGCGGTTTGAATGTCGGTGGGTGGTTGAAGTGTCGGTGTGTGGTTGAAGTGTCGGTGTGAGGTTGTAGTGTCAGTGTGTGGTTGAAGTGTCGTGGTTGAAGTGTCGGTGTGTGGTTGAAGTGTCGGTGTGTTGTTGAAGTGTCGGTGTGTTGTTGAAGTGTCGGTGTGTGGTTGAAGTGTCGGTGTGTTGCAGGCGATCCCACGGTCTGCAAGCAGGACTCGGCCTCTGTGGTTCTGGCTGGATGTCTGCTGGACGACAAAGGCATCGACTTCTCCACCTTACACCTCAAAGACCCCAGCTGCAAGGGCCACATGGACCCCCAGAGCCACCTGGTGACCTTCAGCTTCAACAGCAGCGCCCTCTGCGGGACGGAGATCATGGTGCGTGGTTATCACTTCCTCTAGACTCAAGGCGGGTTATTTTCAGAGCGTCTTTGGGCAAACGAGAAGCATGTAAAGCTGCTTTAACTGAGTCCTGTTCAGTTGGTTATTGACACTGGCAGCCCTCAGAAGAGCTTAATGATCGATAGAAGGGAAGGAACAGGCTTCAGTCCCCCTGTTTAACTTTAATTAAATGACCTGGATGGTTTGGACTGTGAACTCCAACACTGATCGTTCTCTGTCAGGATGGAACCGTCAGCAGTGAGCACTGGAATAATGTGGCCACGGCCGTTAACCTGTTAAGCCCTGAGCCTGTTGTTCAGGTCTCAGGCTCCAAAATGACATTCCCAGAACAAATGACCATATCTTCTAAAAGGGTTAAATTAATAATCTGTTTTCTCAAAGTAACGATGAATCTGTGAGTTGGATGTAGAAAAGTCAGAATCAATATAGATGTTTTTATTTTAAAGTAAATTCACATTGAACATAGTAAAAAAATGTAAATGATAGTGTCCGTCCAAAAATTATTTTTTACTTATAGTGAAAACTACCCTTACGTCTGGATCTTAACTGGTTGACTCATCATACCTTAAGTCATGATCTAACATGTCATGATAATGCATGTTGCTTACCTTCAAATGAGGGGGTTCATCTGTGAACGAAGAAGAGAAGAACCTTTTTGGATCCAAAGTAGTTCCAGATGTTGCTTTTCGTTTTGGAAGTAAATCTTCTTTCTCGCCGGTATTGTCCTCCTGTGCCTCGCTCATTTTTCACCGGTGTTTTGATGGTCTGCAAACTAGCGGGGCGGAGCCTGCTGCGATCTGATCAGTAGACTGGTTAGTAGAGTAAAAGCTGTAGGAATCCAAAGTACAACATATACTAAGTACCCTGTATCAAGATTGATGCAAAACAAGTGACATCTGACCTTTTTAGAGGTTTAGCAACAACAAAAACACTTCTGGGGTCATTTGGTGGATTTTCCAAATCTCTGGCGCCTCTTTGTCGATTTTGGTGATTGACACGTCTTTCTGACTGTTTATGACCAGACTACGACACAGGGAAGCCATGTTAGCGTTTCTAGCCACCTAGCGCCACAGGCTTTGATGTCTGTTTTTGTTTATAAAGTCGCAAGTTCGTATCATTGAGTGATAATGTCTAAACCCATCGATTCTGTGTCATCTCACGATCAGATCGATGGGTTGGATGTGCAGAATGGATCAATAATAGGGTTTTGTGAGTGAGTTTCGGTGCAGTAAATCTGTTAGCAATCGCTCGTTGCTAATTCAGAGGCTCAGCGTTAGCATTGTGGGATTTAAAAAAAAAAAAAAAAAAAAGATCAGTTAGATGAGTTTCTTCCCGTTACATGGATACAAAACATTCATAGTTTATTAAATGGACATGCCCTCAGACACTGTTTCCTGCAAGATGTTGCGGGAGGGCCCCGGTACCGGGGTCTCTCGGGCTTAACAGGTTAAATGAACTCATTTTGTGTCACATTGCAGAGTAACAACAGCCAGATCGTCTACCAGAACTCCATCATGAACGGCTCATCAGGCGGAGTCATCACCCGCAGCGACCAGTTCCAGATCGACTTCTCCTGCCTGTACACAGAGCCAGAGGTCAGGAGTGTGTCCTTCAGGATCAAAGACAGGTGAGCATCAGCTGGTCCTTAATGTACCACAGCTCCAAGCGTCACACTGCTAAACTGTGTGTGTGTGTGTGTGTGTGTGTGTGTGTTGTGTGTGTGTGTGTGTGTGTGTGTGTGTGTGTGTGTGTGTGTGTGTGTGTGTGTGTGTGTGTGTGTGTGTGGTGTGTGTGTGTGTGTGTGTGCAGCTCTGTGGTGCAGCAGCTTGTATCTGGAGAGTGAACTACACTCTGACGATGAGCTCCTTCAGCGACGCCGGCCTCCTGCAGCCGGTCGGCCCGAACACGGAGATCCTGCTGAACCAGAAGGTCTGGATGCAGCTGCAGGCGGTGGGGCTGGACGCCAACATGGTCGTGGTGACAGACTCCTGCTGGGGCAACCAATCGGACATCACCTGACAGTATTGTGCGATATGACCTCATCACCTACGGGTGAGGAAACAAACTCTGAATGTTATAACAGACAGAGCGTATATGAATACGCTCTGACTGTTAGAACAGAATACACTCTGACTGTTAGAACAGAATACACTCTGACTGTTAGAACAGAATACACTCTGACTGTTAGAACAGAATACACTCTGACTGTTAGAACAGAATACACTCTGACTGTTAGAACAGATTACACTCTGACTGTTAGAACAGATACACTCTGACTGTTAGAACAGAATACACTCTGACTGTTAGAACAGAATACACTCTGACTGTTAGAACAGAATACACTCTGACTGTTAGAACAGAATACACTCTGACTGTTTAGAACAGAATACACTCTGACTGTTTAGAACAGAATACACTCTGACTGTTAGAACAGAATACACTCTGACTGTTAGAACAGAATACACTCTGACTGTTAGAACAGAATACACTCTGACTGTTAGAACAGAATACACTCTGACTGTTAGAACAGAATACAGCTCTGACTGTTAGAACAGAATACACTCTGACTGTTAGAACAGAATACGCTCTGACTTTAGAACAGAATACGCTCTGACCGTTAGAACAGAATACACTCTGACGTTAGAACAGAATAACTCTGACCGTTAGAAACAGAATACACTCTGACTGTTAGAACAGATACCTCTGACGGTTAGAACAGAATACCTCTGACTGTTAGAACAGAATAAACGCTCTGGAAGGTTAGAACAGAATACACTCTGACTGTTTAGAACAGAATACACTCTGACTGTTAGAACAGAATACACTCTGACTGTTAGAACAGAATACACTCTGACTGTTAGAACAGAATACGCTCTCACTGTTAGAACAGAATACGCTCTGACTGTTAGAACAGAATACACTCTGACTGTTAGAACAGAATACACTCTGACTGTTAGAACAGATTACGCTCTGACTGTTAGAACAGAATACACTCTGACTGTTAGAACAGAATACACTCTGACTGTTAGAACAGAATACGCTCTGACTGTTAGAACAGAATACGCTCTGACTGTTAGAACAGAATAAACTCTGACTGTTAGAACAGAATACACTCTGACTGTTAGAACAGAATACGCTCTGACTGTTAGAACAGAATACGCTCTGACTGTTAGAACAGAATAAACTCTGACTGTTAGAACAGAATACGCTCTGACTGTTAGAACAGAATACACTCTGACTGTTAGAACAGAATACACTCTGACTGTTAGAACAGAATACGCTCTGACTGTTAGAACAGAATACGCTCTGACTGTTAGAACAGAATAAACTCTGACTGTTAGAACAGAATACGCTCTCACTGTTAGAACAGAATACACTCTGACCGTTAGAACAGAATACACTCTGACTGTTAGAACAGAATACACTCTGACTGTTAGAACAGAATACACTCTGACTGTTAGAACAGAATACACTCTGACCGTTAGAACAGAATACACTCTGACCGTTAGAACAGAATACGCTCTGACTGTTAGAACAGAATACACTCTGACTGTTAGAACAGAATACACTCTGACTGTTAGAACAGAATACGCTCTGACTGTTAGAACAGATTACGCTCTGACTGTTAGAACAGAATACACTCTGACTGTTAGAACAGAATACGCTCTGAGACTTCATCGTGTGTATCTCAGATGCCCTGCTGATGATACGGTGGAGATGCAGGGAAACGGACAGGGAACGTCCAGCGTGTTCTCCTTCCACATGTTCGAGTTCTCTGGAGGAAGCAGTGAAATCTACCTGCACTGCCAACTGAAGCTGTGCCCCACACAGGGCCAGACCTGCACTCCGGTACACACCGAGTACTAATACTTCCTGTCTGTGAAGCTAACTTCCTGTCTGTGAAGCTAACTTCCTGTCTGTGAAGCTAACTTCCTGTCTGTGAAACTAACTTCCTGTCTGTGAAACTAACTTCCTGTCTGTGAAGCTAACGTCCTGTCTGTGCAACTAACGTCCTGTCTGTGAAGCTAACGTCCTGTCTGTGAAACTAACGTCCTGTCTGTGAAACTAACTTCCTGTCTGTGAAACTAACGTCCTGTCTGTGAAACTAACTTCCTGTCTGTGAAGCTAACGTCCTGTCTGTGAAGCTAACGTCCTGTCTGTGAAACTAACTTCCTGTCTGTGAAACTAACTTCCTGTCTGTGAAGCTAACGTCCTGTCTGTGCAACTAACGTCCTGTCTGTGAAGCTAACGTCCTGTCTGTGAAACTAACGTCCTGTCTGTGAAACTAACTTCCTGTCTGTGAAACTAACTTCCTGTCTGTGAAGCTAACGTCCTGTCTGTGCAACTAACTTCCTGTCTGTGAAACTAACTTCCTGTCTGTGAAACTAACGTCCTGTCTGTGAAGCTAACGTCCTGTCTGTGAAGCTAACTTCCTGTCTGTGAAACTAACGTCCTGTCTGTGAAGCTCACTTCCTGTCTGTGAAACTAACGTCCTGTCTGTGAAGCTAACGTCCTGTCTGTGAAACTAACGTCCTGTCTGTGAAGCTCACTTCCTGTCTGTGAAGCTAACTTCCTGTCTGTGAAGCTCACGTCCTGTCTGTGAAGCTCACGTCCTGTCTGTGAAACTAACTTCCTGTCTGCGTACAGAGCTGTGGGGGGGCTGAAAGGAGGCGCAGATCTGCTATATACGCTGATGGGAACGCGGCCCTCATCACTATGGGATGGAGACACTGAAGAGCTTTGCATGGTAGGCTGACACAATGTTTAAAGAGTTCCCTGGTTAACACAATGTTTAAAGAGTTCCCTGATTAACACAATGTTTAAAGAGTTCCCTGATTAACACAATGTTTAAAGAGTTCACTGATTAACACAATGTTTAAAGAGTTCCCTGATTCATACAATGTTTAAAGAGTTCCCTGATTAACACAATGTTTAAAGAGTTCACTGATTAACACAATGTTTAACCTCTTAAGCCCGAGGGTCCCCCCAGTGGACCCCTCCCACCGTTTTTTTACGAGACTATGTCTCAGGGCTTCTTAACATTTATGAAACTATTAATGTTCCATACCCTTTTAACGGTAAGAAACTCAGCTAACTGACAATGTGAATCATGTTTAGCAAAAAGAAACACAAGAGTAATACCAAGCCTTTGAATTAGCATGGAGCGAAAAAATGCTAACTAATGCTAACGGACCTTTGCACAGCACTCACGGTAGAAATGCCCTTATTACTTATCCTAACTGCACAAACAAGATATCCGATTAAAGCTGAGACTCCACAGATTCCACACATGTAATGTCATCACCGTAAGACCCCGAATTCCTGGAGCTATCAGCCAGAAAAGAGAAAGTAAACAACATCCGGTTTAAAAAAATATTACAATAATTACGTCTTACCTTTTTTGATTTGTGATCAAAAGTTGTGTTCACCGGAATAAAAACGCCGCTCAAGGTTAATCCAATGTCTTTGTGTCACGTAGACATTTTGACTGATAATCCATCATCATATTTATGGCAATATACTGGGTATAAAGTTTTGCCGTCCAGGCGTGCACTTTCAGATATGCTTTGTTCTCTTCTCTATTACGTCCGTTATGGTAATGTTTACGTGGATTTGGGAACTGCCCATCGATTCTATTGGTTCTGATGGTTAAGAAAAAGGTGTAAATCACCCAAATCGACCAATGGGTTCCAGAGATATAGTCCTGCGTAAAGTATAAAGAATGCCAGCCAGTTTAAGTACATTACGCAGCAGACTTAATTTATTGTTTACTACGGAAGGAAGCAGGAATTGACGGGACCCAGAGCGCACGGAGCACAGAGCGGACAGCAGATAACGGAATTGCAGTTTTATTGCTTATGGATTATCGGAACATTTCAAAGGGGACACAGCCCCATTGGATATTAACCTATGGATTAACTACATCATCGTTTTTATCGTTTTAATGCCATTGAAGACCAGTTTAGACCAGACAAAGAGGAAGGTAAGCCATTAGCCTAGCGCATGTTGGTGCCTAGCGCCACTTGTTTTGATGTACGTTTTTGTTAACCTCGCGAGTTTGTGTCTTTCAGTGTTGAGGTTGGCACCGTTAGATTCCGTGTCTCCTTGCGATCATAAACGATGTGTTGGAAGTGCAGCTAGGATAAGTAATAAGGGAGCTAGGAGTGATTTTCGGTACAGTAATAGGTTAGCATTTTTCGCTCGGGGCTAATTCAGAGGCTCACTGTTAGCATTGTGTGTTTTTTTTAAAAAAATAAATGAAAAAGATCAGTTAAATTAGTTTTTTCCCGTTATATGGATATAAAATATTCATAGTTTATTAAATATTAAGGTTCCTTAGACGTTGTTTCCTGCAAATGACGCGATTTCGGGTTCGTGATGCCTAAGAGGATAACAGAGTATGTTTTATTTATTTATTTTTTTCACAAGAGTTGTATTTGGATGGAATGAATACCTATAGTGATAATTCAAAGTAATACAATGATTTTTACAATGAAAAAGTTCAAATGGAACTGATGGTTCCCAAATTACCCAGAGGTGAGTCCGCCTGGACTTTAATTTTCTAAATCTGTCTAAAAAGGTCAAATTTAACATATTTTGCATCAATCTTGATACAGGGTACTTATTATATGTTATAGTTTGGATTCCTGAAGCTTTTAGTCTACTAACCCATCATTCAAGGGTGGTTTTCACTATAAGTAATGGGTTTCTTTTAGGCGGACATTAGAATTTACATGTTTTTACTATGTTCCATCTGAATTTATTTTAAAATATAAACATCTCTATTGATTCTGACACTTCTACATCCAACTCACAGATGTAACCTTGCTTTGAGAGAAAAGATTATTAATTTACCCCTTTTAGAAGGGAAGATATAGTCTTTGTTGTGTCAGTGGCATTTTCGAGCCTGAAACCTGAAAAACAGGCTCAGGGCTTAAGAGGTTAAAGAGTTCCTTGATTAACACAATGTTTAACGAGTTCCTTGATTAACACAATGTTTAACGAGTTCCTTGATTAACACAATGTTTAACGAGTTCCTTGACTAACACAATGTTTAAAGAGTTCCCTGATTAACACAATGTTTAACGAGTTCCTTGATTAACACAATGTTTAAAGAGTTCCTTGATTAACACAATGTTTAACGAGTTCCTTGATCAACACAAAAGCAGCAGTGTATAAACCATGACTCAGCAGTTTCTCTGTGTTCTCAGCTGATTCCTGACGGTGGAAATGAAGGTCTTGTTGCTGTGAAACTGAGCCGGCACATTATCTGAGATTATTCCTGGGGACTCCAGTTATTCTGAGCTTTAACTTCTTTATGATGTGGGGGTAATAATCAAAAGGGGTTATTTTACTATGTGCACTGGTATATATAAATCATTTCTTCTTTAATATACTGTCTGTTTTTAAATGTGCACAGCCTGAAAGCTACCTGAGTGTTAAAGAAGGGAAACAGGAAGTGAATGAGAACTGAAATGTGGATTGCTACCCAGGAAGAGGTTCAGATCAGATGTAATTCCTCAGAGCACGCTGTTGTACATTTATTATGATTTTATTACTATGAGCAAAACATGTATTACTTTATTTAGTCCAATGATAATAAGATTGAGATATGTAACATCTTTAGGGGAATAATAGAAGTGAAGCATACAGTAGCATTACCAACAACATCCCATCCAATGAAACACACAGGATCAGCTGATACGAGGAACTCCTACACAACACACATCATTCAGTGAAAGATCACCTCTCTGTCATTAGACCCAGATTACCTGTCACTGCTGGCAACATCAGGACATATACGAGTACTGCTCACATCAGATGACGGTATAGCCAAACATCGATGTATTATTCAATGATCCCAATCCACAGCACCATGGTCTAAAACTCAAAAATGAAAACACGAAGAAGCACAAAACTTCTTAACTTGAGACGTTGTGAGTTTTAAAGAAGTTAATTATTATCAGACTGAAGTCATTCCCAATGGAGAGGTTGTTGCACGCTGTTGTACCTTTACTAGGGTGTTATTACTATGAGCCAAACATATATTACTTTATTTAGTAATACATGTATTATATTTAGAAATGTAACATCTTAATATGTGATGAAGAAAAATGATCAGAAAGGGGTTTTATTAGGATGATTTTATTACTATACGCAGACAGGTTAGGGTTCGTCCACCAATTGATGTGACGTACGAATAAAATTCAGTCATTGAGCAATTATATCTATAAATGTAACAATTAGATTTAGAAATGTAAAACTTTAGTGAAATAACAGAAGTGTCTAATGAAGGGTTTAGAGGGGTGATTTTACTATGTGCACTGGAATATATATATACATAATTTCTTCTTTAATATACTGTCTGTTTTTAAATGTGCACAGCCTGAAAGCTACCTGAGTGTTAAAGAAGGGAAACAGGAAGTGAATGAGAACTGAAATGTGGATTGCTACCCAGGAAGAGGTTCAGATCAGATGTAATTCCTCAGAGCACGCTGTTGTACTTTTATTATGATTTTATTACTAATGGAACCAAAAACAATGAATAAAGTGAGTGGGAAAAAGAAACCTGAGTCTCAGTCGTTCATTCATTCAGAGTGTGTGTGTGTGTGTGTGTGTGTTAATGTTTGATCAGCACTGCCTATGTTCTCACAACCATAAACCATTTGTGACCGAGAGTTGCCCGGTCATAAACTGGGAATATCAACATATAGCTGGAGCAGCACATGCCTTAAGGGAGAAGTAGTTATAAGACCCCAGCAAATGTTCGATTTTGATTAATGACTGATAAGGAATGATTTATGACCCTATAAACCGGAAGTCCCACCTCCCAAACCGGAAGTCCCACCCCTATACACCGGAAGTCCCACCTCCAACATCCCTTTGAAGTGTCACCTGTCACTCTGAAATCAGACCTTTGACCCTCTTATCTATTCTGACCTTTGACCCCCTTATCTTTCATGACTTGTTTGTGCGAACCTTGCCCTATAGCGGCAGATAGGCCGTTTGATGTGACCCTGTTAATATTTTACTAGATCACCTTTGAACCCCCCTTATCTTTTATGACTTGTTTGTGCAAAATGTTGCCCCATAGCGGCTGATAGGCCGTTTGATGTGACCCTGTTAATATCTTACGAGGTCACGATCGGTCAATGATATATATATATATATATATATATATATATATATATATATATATACACATTCATGTCGTGGTAGAGAGAGCACGCTCGGAGAAGTCTTTTTCCCCGAAGATCTGCTGGTCAAAACTCTACCGAATGTAAGTAGTTTTTAAACCATTAAAAACTAAAATAAAAAAAGTTAAATGGTAGATTAATTTAACGGTGTAAAACGTATTTATGTCCTCAGTGAGGGAAGGGGACTACGATTTAACACCTGAGAAACCAGATTTTCTCACTGCGTTGTGTCTTGTGTAGATCTGTCTTTGGTGTTCTGTCTGCGTTGTGTTTTGTCTTGTTTAGATCTGTCTGTGGTTCCCTGGTGTGTCTTATTACCCGATTGTGTGCACCTGGTGTCCCTGTGTTTTCTCCTCCCTCCTCACCTGTGTATTGTTTGTATGATAAGTCTTGTGTGTATTTAAGTTCTGGTTTTTCTGTCAGTCTTTGTCGGTTCGTCTTTTGTTGGTGACTGAGTTCACCGGTGAGTGTTCTGTTTTGTCGGAGTTAGTTTCATTATCCATGAAATAAAGGTTTATCAGAGTTATCTGCATTTGGGTCCTGCTTCCTTCACTCAACCGTGACAGAGGGAGCCGAGTACAAAGACGTGAGAGGCCTACACCGGCAGCACGTATTTTCTTAAAGACTGTGACTCCAAAAGGCAAGTTTGTGATTTCTAAATGCAGTATTAAACAGCCCTGCTATATACTATGACCATTATTTTCTTATTTATCCACACACAATGTCATGACTTTTTTTCAAGATCTTTTAGACAAACTATGCTATGACTTTCTTTCTTTTAAATCCTATACTGACATTGCAGACGAACTAAATATTTTTAAATACTTTAAATACCACATTCAATATTATGTTAGACACAAGTTAGTTATTACTCACATATCAAAGTCTTTCCATCTGCAAAATGGAAGAATAGCTGGGTGCTGCCTGGAGAGACTGATGAAGGACACAGGCTGGTGTCAGCAGCTTTCCACACAAAGCCATCACATCTTCTCTTCCATAGTCCTCACTGTCCACTGGTCAAAAGAGTGAACATCACAGCCGTCATGTTAACCCTTTGTTACACAACATACAACCAACATGTGTCAAAAGTGACCCGAATTAGTTTTAGTTGTAAATATCTTTGCAATACATTACTTTAACCATTCAGGATTCCAGGTATTCCTCAATTAACCTGTTTTGGATCAACACCAATGCTAATTTTTATTTTTCCCTTTATTACTTTTTGAATAAAAATCATGTTTGTATCATTTCATTTCAAACCTTTATTTAAACAGATAGGTCCCTTGAGATCATGGATCTCTTTTACAAGGGAGACCTGCATCAATTTGTTCCACATGAAACATAAAAACAAACAATAGAGGACATCATATTTATATATTCACCAACACTTACAAACACCCATAGTGTCATAAAGCATTTCGTGCAGACGTGCCTTATCACTACACTTCTAAGGCACAACATGGGTCAAACATTACCTGTATTCTTTTGCTATCTTATTTCATGCATGGCTGAGTGTTTCTTTAAAGCACCACAAAAGCCATTACCTTTAAGTGTTACCAGGGGCATGAGAACATCCTCCACAGCGGTGAAGAAGGACGAATATGGATGCCGATGGGCAGACGGTAAAGCACCGCAAAATCCACCCCCCTTTTTGGGGTTACCAGGGGCACGAGGTTCTTGAGGGTGTGATCATCTGGGTTTAGTCCGTGGAGGAGTGCTTAAGTCCGGGGGCCCGGGGTCTCACGGTGTGCGAGGTTATGGAAGTATGCATGTCAGGGAGAGATGCTGGAGCTGCTTAGTCCGTCCTTTGGACGGACTGATAGTGTGTTTAACAAACTTAAACTAGCTTTATTAAATGTCAGGTCTCTGGCAGGAAAAACATTTTTAATCAATGATTTTATCACTGAGCACAATCTCGATTTTATGTATTTAACAGAAACTTGGATTGAACAAAATAACAGTGCAGCCGTTCTTATCGAATCAACCCCTCCCAACTTTAGTTTTATGAGTCAGGAAAGAATGCATAAGAAAGGGGGTGGAGTTGCTATTCTGTTCAATGATTCTCTTCAACGCAGGAAGACATCTTATGGGAACTTTGCTTCTTTTGAATATGTGGCCCTTCAGCTGAAATGCTCCTCTCGAGCTCTGTTCCTAAATATCTATAGACCACCCAAATACTGTGCAAGCTTTTATGATGACTTTACTGAACTGCTGTATATAGTGTGTATTGACTTTGACCGTCTAGTCATTGTTGGTGATTTTAACATCCATGTTGACAACCCTCAGGACAGAGGGGCTAAAGAACTGTTTTGTGTTCTTGATAGCCATGGACTGACTCAGCATGTGACGGAGCCCACGCACAATAAGGGGCACACTCTGGACTTAATTATCTCAAAGGGTCTGAATATCTCTAAGGTTGTGGTGACTGATGTTGCGCTCTCTGATCATTCCTGTGTTTTCTTTGAGAGCTCTATTTCTGTTCACAAAAATGTTCAAAAAGAGGTAACCACAAAGCGATATCTAACTGAAAACACTAGGGAAATGTTTACTCAGAATGTTTCTTCCACACTTGCCCCTGCTAACATCTCAGTAAATGAGCTAGTAGATCATTTTAATTCAAATATTTAAAATATTATAGATGCCATTGCTCCAACTAAGGTAAACGAAGTGACTGGCAAGAAAATATCTCCATGGAGAAAGGCCATGACCGTGAGAGCAGAAAAAAGAGAGTGTCGAAAAGCTGAACGCAGGTGGCGAAAAACAAATCTCCAGATGCACTTTGAAATCTATAAAGAGAGACTTGGCCTTTATAATTTGGAATTGAAAAACGCACGACAATCGTTCTTCTCTGACATCATTACCAAAAACAACGCACGTGCCTTGTTTGCTACCGTCGACAGACTAACTAACCCCCCAGTGTCAGTAGCCTCTGAATTTCTATCCACCAGGGCGTGCAATGATTTTGCCTTCTTCACTGACAACATTCAGAACATCAGACAAGCAGTCAGTGCCTCTGCATCAGGTACAGTAAATGTGTTGTCTCTGTGTCCACTTAACATCAATTCAAACACCATGACACAATTCCATCAGATTACTGATAAAAACCTAGAGGACATTATTCAACTTCTGAAGTCCTCCTCCTGCTGCCTTGATATTATTCCAACGGGATTTTTCAAAGATGTTTTTCGTTGCATGGCCTCAGATCTACTTCATATAGTAAACAAATCTCTTCACTCAGGTATTTTTCCACAGGCCCTGAAAACTGCAGTCATTAAACCGCTCTTAAAAAAGAATAATCTAGATGCTTCAGTAACGAACAATTACAGGCCCATATCAAACCTCCCATTTCTAGGTACAATCATTGAAAAAGTTGTTTTTCAACAGTTGAGTAATTTCTTGCATTTAAATAGTTGTTTCGATGTGTTCCAGTCAGGCTTTCGTCCAAACCACAGCACTGAGACTGCTCTTGTAAAGGTCTTCAATGACATCCACTTAAACACAGACAGTGGCAGAACTTCAGTGTTAGTATTATTAGATCTCAGAGCTGCGTTTGACACTGTTTTCCACAACATATTACTCGACCGACTAGAAAACTGGATGGGACTTTCGGAAACAGTTCTAAATTGGTTTGAATCCTACTTAAAGGACAGAAACAACTTTGTTTCTATAGGTAAATACACATCTGAGTTGACAAATATGACATGTGGGGTACCTCAAGGCTCCATCTTGGGGCCTCTTCTCTTTAACATCTACATGCTACCACTGGCTCAGATAATGAAAAACAACAAAATAAGTTACCATAGCTATGCGGATGACACACAAATTCACGTAACAATTTCACCAGGACACTATGCTCCAATTCAAACACTGAGTAAGTGCATTGAACAAATCAATGACTGGATGTGTCAGAACTTTCTCAAATTAAACAAAGATAAAACTGAGGTAATGGTTTTTGGAGCCAAGGCAGAACGTATAAAAGTTAGCGCTGAGCTTCAGTCTGCAATGTTCAAAACAACAGATAGAGCCAGAAATCTAGGTGTAGTCATGGACTCTGACCTGAGTTTCAACAGTCACATTAAAACAGTTACTAAATCAGACTACTATCACCTAAAGAACATATCTAGGATTAAAAGACTAATGTCGCAGCAGGATTTGGAAAAACTTGTCCATGCTTTTATCTTCAGTAGACTGGACTACTGCAAAGGTGTCTTCACAGGTCTCACTAAAACATCTATTAGGAAGCTGCAGCTGATTCAGAACGCTGCTGCTCGAGTCCTCACTAACACTAAGAAAGTGGATCACATCACTCCTGTTCTGAAGTCTTTACACTGGCTTCCTGTGTGTCAAAGAATAGATTTCTAAATACTGCTGCTGGTTTATAAAGCTTTGAATGGTTTAGGCCCAAATTACATTTCTCACCTCCTGCTAAATTATGAACCATCCAGATCTCTCAGGTCTTCAGGGACTGGTCAGCTTTCTGTCCCCAAAGTCAGAACTAAACATGGAGAAGCAGCGTTCAGTTATTATGCTCCATCTGGAACAAACTCCCAGAAACCTGCAGGTCCGCTGCAACTCTGACTACTTTTAAATCCAGCAAGAAGACTTTTCTTTTTGCCGCTGCTTTTAATTGAACTATTCACATCTTAAACTGCACTGTAACTTTTATCCATGTATTTCTTCTTTTAATGTTTATTTATTATCTTTTCTTTTTAATGACTGATTTTAAATGCCATTTTCTTAATGTCTTTCGTTTTTTGTAAAGCACAACCGGAAGTAGTGTGAAAATTCTGTTTTTAGAATAACACAGATTGAAATTAAATACAGTGCATTTAATTCAAATTACGCCATATCAACATTGATTCTATTTTCTAATAGTTCCAAGGTGTTGTCCAGCGTTGGTGCGATCCCTGTTTTCTCTTTATAAATGTGATACTTATCAGTTCATCAAAGTTGAAAACATTACTCAAATTGTTACATTCCGGTTGCCTTAATATGTGACCCGCTCTATCGAAATCAGTCGGAAGTCGCAACGGCTCATTTCAAAATAAACGTGGATTTGCGTAAAAAAATAGTTTTTCGGGGTTCGGGTGTTTTGTTTGATTTTAAATAAAGTCTTGGCTTTCAGAATATGAAACCTTTATTTCTAAACTCACACAATAAATAAATGTGTGAAGCTTGTAAAGGGAAGCAGACAGCTCTCACTCCACTCTGCTGTTCCACAGCACCCCCCCCCCCCCCCTCTCCGCTAACATTATGAAGGTAAGGCGTATAGTGATCATAGATAACACGGCAGGGTCCGTTACAGTTTGTTTTCATCTGATTTCAAATAAACAAAGTCTTGGCTTTCAGAATATTAAACTTGAAGCTTCGGCATGATTACAAGCGGAGAACGGAGTAACTTGACGTCACAGCAGGCAAAACAACAGCCGGTGTTTCTCCTGAGTGTTTTCCCCGGGAAACAAACACAATGCACACAAACGCAAAAATACACAAAGGCGGTCCTGGTGATGTGATTTATGTGGTGGTTGAATTTGAGCTGACTGTCGAAGATGACTCTGAGGTTGCGGATGTGAGGGGGGGGAGATAGAGTGTGGCTGTCAATGGTGAAGTTGAAATTCTGGATCAGTTGGAGATAGTTTGTTTGCATCCATGCTTTTATTTCTGAGAGACAGTTGGTGAGAGTGGAGTGTGTTGTGGGGGGGATGGTTTTGTTGAGATATAAAGTTGGATGTCATCGGCGTAGCAGTGAAATTGAAGGTTGTGGCGACAAATTATTTTGCCAAGGGGGAGCATGTAGAGGATGAAGAGGAGGGGGCCAAGCACCGAACCCTGGGGGACACCTTGGGACAGAGGAGCAGTGGAGGAGGTGCAGTTGTTGATGTTGATAAACTGATGTCTGTCGGTGAGGTAGGATTTCAGCCAGGAGAGTGCAGTGTCGGTGATGTTGAGTGATGATTCGAGGAGGGACAGCAGGATGGCGTGGTAGATGGTGTCGAATGT
This sequence comes from Harpagifer antarcticus, assembly GCA_902827135.1. Classification (NCBI taxonomy): domain Eukaryota; kingdom Metazoa; phylum Chordata; class Actinopteri; order Perciformes; family Harpagiferidae; genus Harpagifer; species Harpagifer antarcticus. The sequence goes on from CADEHL010000008.1 coordinate 41,569, forward strand.
TGCGGTGAGGAGGATGAGGATGTTAAGGTTGCCGGAGTCAGAGGAGAGGAGGAGGTCATTTGTGATTTTGAGAAGAGCTGTTTCGGTGCTGTGTTTTGATCGGAAACCGGATTGAAATGGCTCAAAGAGATCATTGGAGCTGAGGTGGGCTTTAAGTTGTGAGGCAACGACACGTTCAAGTATTTTTGTCAGAAAGGGGAGATTTGAGATGGGCCGGAAGTTGGACATGATGTCAGGTGTGAGTCCAGGTCTTTTGAGAATGGGTGTGACAGCAGCCAGTTTGAGAGAGGGGGGGAACTGATCCAGATCTGAGGGAGGAGTTCATGATGGTGGCGATGAGGTGGGAGATGGCAGGGAGGCTCTCTTTAACAAATTTGGAGGGCATTGGGTCAAGTGTGCAGGTGGAGTTAATTCCAGTCATGAAGTGGGACAGTTGCATGGGGGTCACAGGGGAGAAGTGGGACAGGGGGTGTGAGGTGAAGGGGGGGGAGCCAGGAGGGAAGGTGGGGGGTGCTGATGAGGGTGTCAGATTGCTGTAAATGTTGCTGATCTTGGTTTGGAAAAACGAGAGGAAGGAGTTGCACTGTTCGGAGGTGAAGGATGAGGTGGCGTTGTCACAGGGTTTGAGAAGTTTGCTGATAGTGGAGAACAGACGCTTGGGGTTGCTGGAGCCAGACTGAATGAGTTGTGATTAGTAATTAGACCGGGCTGCTTTGAGTGCGTTACTGTACTGCTGGAGATAGTCTTTGTAGATTTGAAGATGGACTGTTAGTGTGGTTTTCTTGTGTTGGCGTTCAAGTTGACGTTTCCTTGATTTCATTTGGCGGAGTTCGGGGGTATACCAGATATAAAGCTAAAGCTGGCTAGCATGGTGTTGGGAACAATGGCTACCCCCACTGAAAAACACACACACACACACACACACACTACCAAAAGCTCTGGTTATATCTCTCACAGGCTCTGCCCTCTACTGGACTCTATGGGTACTACTCTCGATGCAAGCATGCACCTACTGAGACTTCTATAGACGTAGCCGGCTCCGGGGCGTTTTGTTCACCTTCACAAGTTGCTCTCTACTAGTGAGGAAAGCAGCATACCAGTAAATCAGGTATGGATTTACTTCCATTTGGGCCATTTTTGACCCCAAGATGTCTGCTTGTATTGTGTTGCTGCTGAGAAGTCTAGGAAGAGGGCTCTTGCATAGGTGTTACGTTTATCTAAATGTTTAGTGATGATGTGAACCAGAGTGGCCACAGCGTCTTCCGTACCGCACCCTTGTTTATAGGCAAATTGGTATGGATCCAGTTTGTCTTGTGTTGTACTGATAAGAAATCGGAGCAGAATTCTTTCTAGTGATTTCATAATCACTGAGGTGAGGGCTATTGGTCTGCAGTCCTCATGTTCTTTTGGGAATGGAATTTTGGGCAGCGGTTTGCCAGAGACTCCATTGGTCTCATTTATCCTAAGCTTCTCTCCTGGACACGAGAATAACGAACAAAGCTAATACCAGCGTATTGGTGTCAGAGAACACACTACGCCTAGAGCAAAGACTCCAATGAATGCAGTTTTCCGTAGTGGTAAAGGCTGCATTATGGTGGAGCCCACACTCACACAAGAGCGCGCGGCGGTGCGTTCAGGGTCCTCAGTAAATAATCGGCCCTTTCTATGTCGATCCTCCATGGGAAAATCTTCCCTTCGCGGGGAGTTTTGCGGCAGAACGGTTCACCAGAGAGTATCACAGCTGAGGGTTTATCCATTAACACAATGTTCTGGGGAATGGAAACTCAGCTGTGTGCTAACAAATGTATGGACAGGACGCTGAAACAGGGCTATTCACTCCAATTTTGCAGCATCCCACTCATAGACTGTATATATAAATGGACGTAGGGTCCGTGACGTCACCCATAGGATTCTGCAGAGTTACAGAGAAGCCTTTAGTAGGCGGAGTCGGCCACTAACGGCTCGACAGTGACGTCACAGTTCAACTCCCGCCTACTCCAAATAAGGGCAAAGAGGCGGAGCCGAGGCGGGACCTGCTGCCACCGAGCTGGAAGTTCCAGAGCTAGCTGAAGCTACCAAGCTAAGCTAACATGCTCCCCATCTGCACACTGCCATGGCATTTTACGTTTCTAAGGTAAGCGGACTGAAACTATTCAGCAAAACTATAAATAATAATCTAAGTTATTGAGTTTTTAGCATAATACTTCAGAATCTTAAAATCCATTAACGTTTTTATGCAATTGTGCTAAATTCAACTCTGGAATCAAGCAAATATTAATATGTTTGCATGACATTAGTTATTTATATTTTGATATCACTTAACTATATGTTTAATACATTTAAGTCAAGCTAAGGTACATGTGATGGTAGCTAGTTAGTGCTCTTACATGTGAGGCCTCCTCCAAACAGCATAATAACCAGACTGTATCATTAAAACTACCAATTCTAGATCCTTGACTTTAGACAAACAATTCAAAAGACAACATGTATTTAAAGACCAATCTTTATTTGAATGTGCCTCTTAACCTGAGATATTAGTTATACAGTAATAGTATTGACAATCTAAAAAAACTGAGCAACTCAACAGTCAACTTTATATTTCTTATTGTCTAAAGCATTTATTATTTTCATTTTCCCCCTCTCATATTCAGTGTGGACAGATTGAGACAGCGTGGTCTCCAGAGAGCTGCAGAGACTTCAGGGAGAAACCTCCGTGTGATGGACGGATTGAGACAGCGTGGTGTCCAGAGAGCTGCAGAGACTTCAGGGAGAAAACCTCCGTGTGATGGATGGATTGAGACCGCCTGGTGTCCAGAGAGCTGCAGAGACTTCAGGGAGAAACCTCCGTGTGATGGATGGATTGAGACCGCCTGGTGTCCAGAGAGCTGCAGAGACTTCAGGGAGAAACCTACTTGTGATGGACGGATTGAGACCGCCTGGTGTTCAGAGAGCTGCAGAGACTTCAGGGAGAAACCTCCGTGTGATGGACGTCCTGTCTGTTGGTTTGGAGAGGACTGAGGGTCTTTCCTCAGCGAGGAGGACCAGGCCTGATGGAGGAGGACCAGGCCTGATGGAGGAGCCCATGCTGGGCACAGCTGATACCAACTGCACAGGCCTAGTCTGTCACGTTATTTTGACTTGATGTGTTTACTTAACATTGAATAGGTTTACACCTTCTGTCCATATGTGCTTTTTATTCAAAACATTTGATGAACTTTTGGTTCACATTTCAATAAATTGTATTTGTATTTGCTCTCCTTTCGTCCATTATTCTTACTGAAAATGTTAGATAACACATTCACATCTGACTGAAGATTGGCCCCATGTATTTGTGACGTTGCAAACTCTGCACTACAAGGCACAGGTGATGTGAAGCTCATAAAGTGAGGCACATAGAAACAATCAGCTGATGGAGTGTAGATGTGGAAATAGATGCATTCGATCAGCTGACCGTGTTTTCACAATAAAAGTAGTTTCTTAGTGAATGTCCTGTACGGGTCTTAACATCTCATAACATCAGCTTTTAATGTTCCTCTTGGATGTTCTTCTTGACCCTCAGAGAAGGAGAACATGTCGTGTCCTTCAGGCATGTCCTTTCCTAACAAAAATGACAGGAAACATAAAACATATTATTGCAGAGCAAGTGTGTTATTAGAAGTTTGCTCTGCTGTCTCACTGAAATAATCACTTTTACCACGTTTTACAGACAGAGAGATAAATAGTAGCAGTTCTCACTATGTGTTGAATATATTTGCCTTCAATACATTACATTAGAAAGCTGACAAAGTCATATTGCTAAATATCTAAAATGTAACTTTTTGCATGGAAAACCCCTCAACTTAACTGATGTGTAGGTGATCTAGTATTTAGTATTGTTTAATGGAATGTATATCAGTGTATTCACGTCAATACTTCATTTATTTAAACCAATATCTTTCTTGATTCTTTGTACAGTATGAAAATAGAGTCTTTGTACCTGAGCTGAAGTTCACTGCTGTGAGGAGTCCAGTTCTGTCTCTCACTCTCTGGTCCAGCCCGTCTGCATCACCTGGACACCTTAAAGAAACAGATATATATGTAAAGTACCATGTGTACAAACAATATAACTGATTCTCTTCTGTTAAACATGTTGGATTGTGTATTGTCCGAGTCAGGGTCCTTTTTATTTTACTGTAACTTTGGAAGTTTTGTTACCAGCTCCAGCTCAACCAACCATATTGTAATATCTAAGTAATCATCTTGAAATATGACATTAATAATTGTAATATACACACATCTTATTGTGAGGTTGATTTCACATACACGACTTCGACGTTAGCTTGTCTACATACTTGAGCATAGCCAATTTAAATTAACCTTAGCGATGCATACAGTTCCTACCTACATAATAAAATATCTCTAAGTTACAAGGATGACCTTATTTTATAACCTCAAACAGAAGCCGTTTGTTCAACAGTATTATCCCACTTAACGCTTAACACTTGTCTATTTCGTTTTAACCTTTATATATACAGTCTATGATTTTAACTTGGAGGCTACGATTATCATCGTTAGCACTAATGTAGCTACAACTTGCTTACACGCTAACCCAAGCCTTAACATTCATTATGTCACGGTTGTCATGTCAGGTCACGGGTCTATGTCTAGGTTTGGGTGTTTTCACTGTTTTCTATGCCATGTTTTCCTCCTGGGTTATTGTCTGGTCCTTTTCCCTGTATTTAGTCTTGTCTCGTCCTGTGTTCAGTGTTGGTGCTTCTTTTGTATGTGACCCAGTTCACCGAAGAGTGTTTTGTTTGTCTAAGTTTATTTAAAGTCCTTGAAATAAAGGTATCGTCAAGTGTAATCTGCGTTTGGGTCCTACCTGCTTCACTCTGCGTAACACATTACGTAGCTGATTAAAATCATTAACCATCTGGAGTCCAGGTGTGCATAAGTTTACGTAATTAATCATATATTTTCGATTATAAGGAGTAGAAACATGATTCAGATATCCCCGGAATCGCTGGAAGGGTAGCTTTCCAGCAGTATCTCCTGTTAGACTGTAACCAGGGCAGAGCAGCCAATATGGCCGCTCAAAGCATCTTGACTTTACACTGTGTGGGATTGGTGTATTCGTGTGTCCGTCAAGGAAATCTCGGCCGGCAGCCATCATGGTCTGAAATGACCAATGGACATCGAGAAATCACTAAGGACCACCAAGTAAAAAAAACATAAACCACGTGTCTCCCATCAGTTTACGTCTGTGAGGAGAGAGAGAGAGAGAGAGAGAGAGAGAGAGAGAGAGAGAGAGAGAGAGAGAGAGAGAGAGAGAGAGAGAGAGAGAGAGGAGCGAGAGAGATACGGAGAAGATAGAGAGAGCTAGCTATAGAGCTATATATCGCTATCTACGCCTCTCTCTCGCTCTCATCGAGTCTGCGCTCTCTTAGGCCTCGCTCGATCTCTCTCACTCTCTCATCTCTCAGCTCGCTCTCTATCTCTCTCTCTCATCTCTCTCTCTACTCTCTCTCTGCTCTCTCTCTCTCTCTCCCACTTACTTTACAGTCGCCGAATCCGCTAGAGATTTGTTTCGCTAGCAGCAGTGAAGATAGAGCCTCAGAACCTGAGGTCTTCCACTCTTCTGAAGAAGAAGAATACAAAGACAACAACAAGGATCCATTTGGACATGGGTAACTGTAAATATTACTGTAATAGTATACTGGCAATGTGTGGGGAATACCGCGAAAATGAACAATAGGTTTATTGATATTTATTTTATTGACTAACCCTAGGGGAGGCGGTGGAACAGGTCAATGCCTTCCTCTCTCGGATAGCAGTGACCACAAAACACATGTCAAAAGCAGGTGAGTTACGATAGAACCTTTACTGTCAGTTTTCAAAAAAAATCAGAAAGGCACAGATTACACTAGCAAATGACACCAACAACACAAACTCATAAAAGCTCATTGACGGTTATGACCATAGAGCACAATTTAGGATGGCAATATAGTATAAACCCCAGTTGCAGTATAAGAAGTAAGAGGAATAGTAATAATGTGATATTCTCTTTTGCAGGACGTACAGACATGCTGATGCTGACGGCCATGCGCCACCACTGGAAGGTCCACTGGAAGGTCCTTTCAACACGCAGTGATTCACTGAAAGAGCTGTCCTTCCTGCAAAGTACAGTATATATTACATTTTTACTTTGCATGACTTTACACATCAGTGATAGGTGATGAAGTAACTGATATTGCAGTCAGCATGTCGTTGTGTCCCTGGGCAAGACACTTCACCTCAAATTGCTCCTGTGGGGGATTGCCCACAGCATTGAGTATGTAAGTCGCTTTGGATAAAAGCGTCTAACAAGTAACATGTAATAATATTGTCTTTATCTTATACATTTAAGATTCACCATTGGGCCTGAGCGAAGACAGGATGAAAGGTCTCCAGAGCATGTTCAGGAAAAAGCAGCACGACATTGGAGAAATTAAGACTCATGCGAGACGATGCTACCAGCACGTTTTGACTGGAGCAGAGACCATCAGCTTCTTGCAAAGTGTTTCAGACGAGTCTTCTGACTGCGACTCTAACAGCTCTGATGACACACGGTGAAGCCCCCTCCAGACTACCTTCTATTTATCATCTACATGCTCCCCCTCTGTGAAATACTCCGCCAACATGGTCTCAACTTCCACTCCTATGCCGACGACACCCAACTCTACATCAGTACCAATCCATCATCCCAGCTACCCCCACCATCAGTAGTCAACTGCCTCTGCGACATCCAAACCTGGATGTCAACAAACCTACTGAAACTCAACAAAAACAAAACAGAGCTCATGGTTGTGGCCCCAAAAACACTGAAGGTTGGAGATCTGCTCCTCACTGTCGATGGCTGCTCCATCCAGCCTGGGCGTCACTCTGGACTCTAGCCTCACCTTCATCTCCCAGATCAGGTCTACTGTCAAAACCGCTTTTTTTCACTTTCGAAACATCTCCAGACTCCGGCCCTCTCTCCCCGACCCTGTGGCAGAAACATTAATACATACCTTCATCTCCTCTCGTCTGGACTACTGCAATGGAGTTCTGTTCGGGGTCACCAGCAAAGCCCTGGACAGGCTCCAGTACGTCCAGAACTCTGCAGTCAGGCTCCACACCCGCACTAACCCCTGGCAACACATCACCCCACTCTCCTCCACCTTCACTGGCTCCAGGTCAAGTCACGCATCCAGTACAGACTCCTCCTGCTAACCTGCACATTTCTCCACTCCCTAGCCCCTCCATACATCTCTGACCTCCTTCAGCCCTACACCCCCTCTCGTCACCTGCGGCCCTCCGACAAAAAAAAAAGACACATTTCCTAATGTCTTAATATGTATGTCCAGTACGTTTTTCTTCAGGTTGTTGAAGGCATTTTCAATCATTTCATTTTATTCAGATGTTATTACATGTCTACTCTGAAACACTATGTAAACAATGTCCCATAACAATAAAGTTGATAACAATTGTTTTGACTGTTCACTCATGTTCTGTTTGTATCTCTGTTTAGCAAACACACATATTGATTAGCACCATGAGGGGGCGGGTAACCCTTTTTGTGTGATGTTTTACAAATCAGATATTCATGTGTAGATAGAACTCAAATATGTGCAATACTATAGCTATATCCTCTACAATTATGTGATAACATGAATAAAACATCTTCAGGTGTTATACATATCTGTCCTACACTAATAATACAACAGATAAAATGGCATTGTATTCTGTGTACCTCATTTGTTTCATCCTCATACATTACCTTTCACACACCATCAGGTGCCTGTTTTTGACCTACACCTGGTACAATGCATAGGCCTCATATAGTCCATATTGTGCTTGATAATGATAGTTAGATATGTAAATGAACATGTGTTTTTGATAGCATTGTATACCATGTGTACTTTATACGTCTGTATTATTCACCTAGTGGTTAAAGCACGTTATTACACGTTTAGAGTCGTTGCAATGCAGGTAAGGTTGTGTTGCTAATCTCTGCTGCTTGTTTGGTTGAATGGGTTACATTTGATGAAAATATGTAAATATTAAGAGTACATACATAGGGGGAAAGTAGAAAGTAGAAGGTCAATGATAGAAATATAGAATAGAACATATCAAGAAGATAGGCTACTGTAAGAGATCTCTACAATACAAGTTAGTGCTGGATGTACACAGATATTAATATAGAGGATGTGCAAATCAGACAAACTAATCAGGCTTTATTAAAACATAAAATAATACTTTAAGTTAAGGTCTTCTTTTAAATACATGTAAGCAAAAAGCTTTGGTAAATCTACAGATAAATATTAAGCCTGACAAAGTACTTAAAGTCTAATATATTGCATAATTTGTTTTGGGACTTGACAATCAACTGTCCTGCAATGTTAACTATGTTTAAGCACTTATTTTAACTGATATTACATATTAATTATACTCTTATAAGATGTATCTAGATAGAATAAGAAATGTGCAGAATATGACAGTTTAATGGTGGAGGTATACACATATTGATAGATGTCTTGTTATGCAGTGTTGACGAACCTGCCAAGTTTTTCATTCATTGCATAACTACACCGTGTGTGAATATGATATGTCAATAAACCTTAGAACTCTTGAAAGGGATGTGCAGAATAGTCATTATATACAGTCTTTAATGAACTATTAGTAGAGAATAACGAGTAATGAATATACTTTATAGGGATCCTATTCATATCTAATGATAAAAATAATGAAATTCAATAACATGCTTTAACCACTAGGTGTCCCTGTCTATCAGCTGTGCACCTTCATGGTGTAAACACAGCCTCTCTACCGATTGGATCAAATATAGAAGCTGAATTAGTGTTGATTCTTCAAGGAGACGTGTTGTGTGGAAGAGAAATGTGAGATGTTGTTTAATGGCTGATATATTTATGATCCACGTCATGTTTCCAGTTCCTCATGTTTGTCTAGAAGTCTTCTCATCAGGGCTCTATAAATACAGAACTACAGCAGATATGTAATATTTAATGCAGCCGAACCGTGTGTTACAATGCCGTCATGTGATGACCTCCAAAGAGAAAAGCAAGCACACTCGGAATAAAGTGTTTCCGGTCTGTTTCCGGTATTTGTTTATGACGATGTGCTGTGAGATGTGAGACTGGAATTGCACAGGGGAAAATAACGTTTCTATGCCACCATTTTAGATGCGAATTTTGTTAAACTAATACGTTTGCACTGTGGACCAACACTATACATTGACGGGGAAGGGGGTAGCAATAAAGATAACACCATTAAACAGTTACACAACATAACAGAAATAATATCGATAGCAAATGTCGAAAAATCTTGAAAGGGATGTGCAAAGTAGCCATTTCATACAGTCTTTAATGAACGATTAGAGAATAACGAGTAATGAATAGCTTTATAGGGATCTGGAGATAAATGTTTAGTCTTCTCACCCACTACCAAATATCTCTCCTGATTGTTGGCACTTGACAATCACCTTTCCCTGAATTTTACTCAGGTGTAACTAAAGTCTGATGTTGACGATGTTGTTTATATTTCACATTAATCACAATCTGCAAAGTAACTCAAATAAATGTAGTGGAGTACAAATACCAGGTTAACCTCTGAACTGTGGAGTAGAATTACAAAGTAACAATAAATTGCATGTTTTACATGTTGCTGTGTATTATAGCTGAGGATTATGGGTAGTGTAGTGTCTTCGGCCGTCTTAAACTCAGAGAAAACTATCTCCAAATCGAAGGGGAAATACACAAAATCATTGTACACAATTTAAACCAATCAATGTTGTGTAATCTTGTGTTTTGGAGTTGATGAGTAATGCAAATATCACTGTCAAATCAATCGACATTAGAGAGAATCAAATCAAATCAAATCAAGCTTTATTTATATAGCACATTTAAAAGCGATTTTTGGTCGAGCCAAAGTGCTGTACATGCAATAAAAAACACTTATAATCACAATAAAAGACAATAATTTACAACAGATATATAACAAACACAGGGAATAGTCAGGAGTCGTGCTCCGCTCTGACTAGAAGGCCTGAGAGAAGAAGTGAGTCTTTAGTAAGGATTTAAAAACCCCTAGGGTCTGGGCCGACCTCACGTGGAGGGGCAGAGTGTTCCAGAGCCTGGGGCCAGCTGCTGCGAAGGCTCGGTGCCCTCGGTGAGAGAGAGAATACTTATTCACCTTTTTTCCTATCTTCTAAATATGACAGAAATGTACTTGCTGACAGTTAATGTATCAACGACCCCATTACTAGTTTCACAAACTAAACCTTTCTTATTTAAACTATTGTCTTTGATATATTTACCAAATTATGTTTGTGGATTTAATGATGGTCAAATACAGTTCAACTGGGGAGTAAAACTGTTATAGCAAACCAGATAAATCACATGTTGACCTGACAAATCCACATCTTCAAATAGTGCTACATTTCAGGGGAATACTTTGATAGTAGGTTTAGAATAAGTTTCTAGGTTTTAATGCTACACAACATAATGTTTCTCATATGGTCCGTTGCTGCAGGACTGTCACATATCGTCTTTTAGAGATGCTCCTGATGTTCCAGGCCCTGGCATTTAGAACATCTGGTCTGCTCTCATGTCCACCTTTTTGGGCAAATTCAAATTGTACCAGTATTACTCATATGACATAAACAGAAGACCATAACACAAATGATATCTATCTTGCAAATAATGATTTTCACACTTTCATTAACATACCAAACATTTTAAAAGGCTTCACCGTATTGAGAAATAATTTTACAAGAAATACACAACAGAAACAACGATTTAATGAAACAATTTATTCAAACAACTTTGTGTGTGTGTGTGTGTGTGTGTGTGTGTGTGTGTGTGCGTGTGTGTGTGTCTGTGTGTGTGTGCGTGTGGTGTGTGTGTGTATGTGTGTGTGTGTGTGTATGTGTGTGTGTGTGTCTGTGTGTGTGTGTGTGTGTCTGTGTGTGTGTGCGTGTGTGTGTGTGTGATGTGTGTGTGTGTGTGTGTGTGTGCGTGTGTGTGTCTGTGTGTGTGTGCGTGTGTGTGTGTGTGTATGTGTGGTGTGTGGTGTATGTGTGTGTGTGTGTCTGTGTGTGTTGTGTGGGTGTGTGTGTATGTGTGTGTGTCTGTGTGTGTGTGTGTGTGTGTGTGCGTGTGTGTGTCTGTGTGTGGTGTGTGTGTCTGTGTGTGTGTGTATGTGTGTGTGTCCTGTGTGTGTGTGTGTGTGTGTGTGTGTGTGTGTGTGTGTGTGCGTGTGTGTGTCTGTGTGTGTGTGTGTGTGTGTGTGTGTGTGTGTCTGTGTGTCTGTCTGTGTGTGTGTGTGTGTGGTGTGTGTGGTGTGTGTGTGTGTGATCATTTTGAGCTGCTATACTGTGAAAAAGGCCTCCTCCTCCCCCTTCTCCTCCTCCTCTCCTCCCAGCCTCCTCCCTCCCCCTTCTCCTCCTCCTCTCCTCCCAGCCCAAAGCACTTTGGGGCCTGGCAGGAGGGGCACGCTTTGTGCTTGGGCTTTGTCATTCTGCAAATGAAAGTGAAACAGAGACATGATCTCACAAAGGTTTGCTGTCAGTTGATTTATCTGCAAACACATGTGTTATGAAGTTCATGCTCGATATGAAATGCAATTGGAGAGATAGAGTCTAATATGTGTGAATACTTGAGAGACTGCGCCAACTTCCAATGGCTTCAATCTAATTCATATATTCATGTGTGTGTGAATATATATTCACACACATGACAAGTGGCTTCTTGTAGAATGTAACACTGAAACGTGAATCCTTTGAGAACAACGTGTTAATAATTAGGCTAATGTGTGCGGAGTTAGTAATTCTATGGCTGGAAGTGGAGTCGAAGGAGATGAGTTTTCAGTCTGGAAGGTGTGTCAGCTTTCTGCTGTCCTGATGTCAATGGGGAGCTCATTCCACCATCTTGGAGCCAGGATAGCAAACCCACGTGTTTCTGCTGATGGAAACTTGGGTTGGCCAACCTGCCTGTCAGCCTTCCATCTGTGCACGAACTTACCTCATGCCCTCAGTGGTCATGTGCGCGTTCGTGTGTGTTGGAGGAGGGGCTCTGTAAGGAAGTCTGAGGTTGGTGCATCATGGAATGTGGCTCATTAAAAAATAAGTATAGCTATTATCTCCCTCTTGTATAACTAGTCGGCCCCACCTGCAGCAGGTAAACCAGGGTTGCCAACTCTCACGCATCTGGCATGTGACACACCCTTTCACTCTCAGTCTCACGCTCTCACGCTGCCCAAACTATTCTCACGCCAAAAAACTTGTCCATGCTTTTATCTTCAGTTAGGCAAGGCAAGGCAAGGCAAGTTTATTTATAGAGCACTTTTCAACACAAGGCAATTCAAAGTGCTTTACAAAAAACGAAAGACATTAAGAAAATGGCATTTAAAATCAGTCATTAAAAGAAAAGATAATAAAATAAACATTAAAAGAAAAAATACATGGATATAAGTTACAGTGCAGTCTAAGATATGAATAATTCAATTAAAAGCAGCGACAAAAAGAAAAGTCTTCTTGCTGGATTTAAAAGTAGTCAGAGTTGCAGCGGACCTGCAGGTTTCTGGGAGTTGGTTCCAGATGGAGCAGAATAACTGAACGCTGCTTCTCCATGTTTAGTTCTGACTCTGGGGACAGAAAGCTGACCAGTCCCTGAAGACCTGAGAGATCTGGATGCTTCATCATTTAGCAGGAGGTCAGAAATGTATTTTGGGCCTAAACCATTCAAAGCTTTATAAACCAGCAGCAGTATTTAGAAATCTATTCTTTGACACACAGGAAGCCAGTGTAAAGACTTCAGAACAGGAGTGATCCACTTTCTTAGTGTCAGTGAGGAACCAGTGTAAAGACTTCAGAACAGGAGTGATCCACTTTCTTAGTGTCAGTGAGGAACCAGTGTAAAGACTTCAGAACAGGAGTGATCCACTTTCTTAGTGTTAGTGAGGAACCAGTGTAAAGACTTCAGAACAGGAGTGATCCACTTTCTTAGTGTCAGTGAGGACTCGAGCAGCGGCGTTCTGAATCAGCTGCAGCTTCCTAATAGATGTTTTAGTGAGACCTGTGAAGACACCATTGCAGTAGTCCAGCATGGACACGTTTTTCCAAATCCTGCTGTGACATTAGTCTTTTAATCCTAGATATATTCTTTAGGTGATAGTAGGCTGATTTAGTAACTATTTTAATGTGACTGTTGAAACTCAGGTCAGAGTCCATGACTACACCTAGATTTCTGGCTCTATCTGTTGTTTTGAACATTGCAGACTGAAGCTCAGCGCTAACTTTTATACATTCTGCCTTGGCTCCAAAAACCATTACCTCAGTTTTATCTTTGTTTAATTTGAGAAAGTTCTGACACATCCAGTCATTGATTTGTTCATGCACTTACTCAGTGTTTGAATTGGAGCATAGTCTCCTGGTGAAATTGTTACGTGTTGTTGTTTTTCATTATCTGAGCCAGTGGTAGCATGTAGATGTTAAAGAGAAGAGGCCCCAAGATGGAGCCTTGAGGTACCCCACATGTCATATTTGTCAACTCAGATGTGTATTTACCAATAGAAACAAAGTTGTTTCTGTCCTTTAAGTAGGATTCAAACCAATTTAGAACTGTTTCCGAAAGTCCCATCCAGTTTTCTAGTCGGTCTAGTAATATGCTGTGGTCAACAGTGTCAAACGCAGCACTGAGATCTAATAATACTAACACTGAAGTTCTGCCACTGTCTGTGTTTAGTGGATGTCATTGAAGACCTTTACAAGAGCAGTCTCAGTGCTGTGGTTTGGACGAAAGCCTGACTGGAACACATCGAAACAACTATTTAAATGCAAGAAATTACTCAACTGTTGAAAAACAACTTTTTCAATGATTTTACCTAGAAATGGCAGGTTTGATATGGGCCTGTAATTGTTCATCACTGCAGCATCTAGATTATTCTTTTTTAAGAGCGGTTTAATGACTGCAGTTTTCAGGGCCTGTGGAAAAATACCTGAGTGAAGAGATTTGTTTACTATATGAAGTAGATCTGAGGCCATGCAACGAAAAACATCTTTGAAAAGACCAGTCCAGTAGACTGGACTACTGCAATGGTGTCTTCACAGGTCTCACTAAATCATCTATTAGAAAGCTGCAGCTGATTCAGAACTCCGCTGCTCGAGTCCTCACTAACACTAAGAAAGTGGATCACTCCTGTTCTGAAGTCTTTACACTGGTTCCTCACTGACACTAAGAAAGTGGATCACTCCTGTTCTGAAGTCTTTACACTGGCTTCCTGTGTGTCAAAGAATAGATTTCTAAATACTGCTGCTGGTTTATAAAGCTTTGAATGGTTTAGGCCCAAAATACATTTCTGACCTCCTGCTAAATGATGAAGCATCCAGATCTCTCAGGTCTTCAGGGACTGGTCAGCTTTCTGTCCCCAGAGTCAGAACTAAACATGGAGAAGCAGCGTTCAGTTATTATGCTCCATCTGGAACCAACTCCCAGAAACCTGCAGGTCCGCTGCAACTCTGACTACTTTCAAATCCAGCAAGAAGACTTTTCTTTTTGTCGCTGCTTTTAATTGAAATATTCATATCTTAGACTGCACTGTAAGTTTTATCCATGTACTTCTTCTTTTAATGTTTATTTTATTAGCTTTTCTTCTTAATGACTGATTTTAAATAACGTTTTCTTAATGTCTTTCATTTTTTGTAAAGCACTTTGAATTGCCTTGTGTTGAAAAGTGCTATATAAATAAACTTGCCTTGCCTTGCCTTGCCTTGCCTTATTACAGACACATGCATTTCCAAACATCTGGACTACCTATGTTGCAAATGTATTATCTTTTCAATTTACACACGGCATCTATTGCACGTCTGTCCGTCCTGGGAGAGGGATCCCTCCTCTGTTGCTCTCCCTGAGGTTTCTCCCATGTTCCCCTTTAAACTGTGGGCTTTCTCCGGAAGTGTTTCCTTGTACGATGTGAGGGTCTGAGGACAGAGGGTCTATGGACAGAGGGTCTGAGGACAGAGGGTCTAAGGACAGAGGGTCTAAGGACAGAGGGTCTAAGGACAGGGGGTCTAAGGACAGAGGGTCTGAGGACAGAGGGTCTAAGGATAGAGGGTCTGAGGACAGAGGGTCTAAGGACAGAGGGTCTGAGGACAGAGGGTCTAAGGGCAGAGGGTCTAAGGATAGAGGGTCTAAGGACAGAGGGTCTGAGGACAGAGGGTCTAAGGACAGAGGGTCTGAGGACAGAGGGTCTGAGGACAGAGGGTCTGAGGACAGAGGGTCTAAGGGCAGAGGGTCTAAGGATAGAGGGTCTAAGGACAGAGGGTCTGAGGACAGAGGGTCTATGGACAGAGGGTCTGAG
The DNA here is from genome assembly GCA_902827135.1 of Harpagifer antarcticus. NCBI lineage: Eukaryota > Metazoa > Chordata > Actinopteri > Perciformes > Harpagiferidae > Harpagifer > Harpagifer antarcticus. The sequence goes on from CADEHL010000008.1 coordinate 56,944, forward strand.
GACAGAGGGTCTGAGGACAGAGGGTCTAAGGACAGAGGGTCTAAGGACAGAGGGTCTGAGAACAGAGGGTCTAAGGACAGAGGGTCTGAGGACAGAGGGTCTGAGGACAGAGGGTCTGAGGACAGAGGGTCTAAGGACAGAGGGTCTGAGGACAGAGGGTCTGAGGACAGAGGGTCTAAGGACAGAGGGTCTAAGGACAGAGGGTCTAAGGACAGAGGGTGTCGTATTGTCATACTGATATTCTGTTCAAACTGTGAAGTCCACTGAGACAAATGTAACATTTGTGATATTGGGCTCTATAAATAAACATTGATTGATTGACTGATATTTACTTGAACAAACAAAAAACCCTAACGCGGCTGCTTTTAATTGAACTATTCATATCTTACTCTGCACTGTAACTTGTATTCATGTATTTGTTCTTTGAATGTTTATTTGATTATCTTTGCTTTTGAAGGACTATTTTTAGATGCCCTTTTCTGAATGTCTTTCATTTTTATAAAGCACTTTGAATTGCCTTGTGTTGAAAGGTGCTGTATAAATAAAGTGTCCTTGCCTAAAGATTCAAACTCAGGACAACAACAAGAACAGCTGACATTTTTACTGACTATTTTTAAGAGGTTACTCCAGATCAGATGTCACTTACAGGAATGATGTTAGGGCATGACCAGAAAGGACTCCACCTTTTCTTTTTCAACTCTTTGTTGCAAGAATGCATTCAGTCAAACAAACAAGGGTGTTTTAATAACGAGCGCACCGATGACTTCTGGCACCAAAACATGAATGTGATGCCAGGTCAATTAAAAACAAGGATCGTCTTCATGTCTTCAGTTCCTGTTGGACAACATCCTGCCAGAGCCATCCACGTTTCAAATGGCTCTATTGACAGATGAATGGGACCAGTGGCGAACAGCTGGTGTTCTTAATCAGCAGGCAAAAGCACTGCAAACCAATATAACACATCATCCAGTCCTGGCCTCCCCAACCACCATGTTCCACTGTTGTGTAGATGAATGTATAATAACAAGTCATTATGTATCAGGCTGCCGTTAACAAGGCACACACACACAAACACACACACAGACACACAGACACACACTCACACAGCCTGATACATAATAACAAGTCATTATGTATCAGGCTGCCGTTAACAAGGCACACACACACACAGACACACACACACAGACACACACACTCAGCCTGATACATAATAACAAGTCATTATGTATCAGGCTGCCGTTAACAAGGCACACACACACACACACACACACACAGACACACACACACACAGCCTGATACATAATAACAAGTCATTATGTATCAGGCTGCCGTTAACAAGGCACACACACACACAGACACACACACACAGACACACACACTCAGCCTGATACATAATAACAAGTCATTATGTATCAGGCTGCCGTTAACAAGGCACACACACAGACACACACACACACACACTCTCTCACACACTCACATACACTCTCTCACACACAGACACTCACATATAGACACTTTCTCACAGACACACACACACACACACTCACACACTCACATACACTCTCTCACACACAGACACTCACATATAGACACTTTCTCACAGACACACACACACACACACAGACACACACTCTCTAGGCCAGGCGAGTAGGCCACACACGAGGCCTACTCCCACCTGTCGAGTACGGCTGTACTGAGGTGTTTTTCCTCCGGAGACGTCGCGAAGAGACGGAGCAGCTCCACCTGTTTCTGCCTGCGATTCTGCGATCTACGGAGGCCTGCTCCCACCTGTAGAATACGGCTGTACTGTAGAGGTTTTTACCCCGGAGTCGTCGCGGAGAGACGGAGTGGATCCACGCTTCGGGCTTGGCCTACTTCCACCGGGCGTGTGCTGCTGTACGGAGGAGGATTTTACCACCGCTGGGGCCTGCTTTCCACCTGTCCTGGTTCTGCTGTTGCAGAGGCCTGCTTTCCACCTGTCCTGGTTCTACTGTTGCAGAGGCCTGCTTTCCACTTGTCCTGGTTCTGCTGTTGCAGAGGCCTGCTTTCACCTGTCCTGGTTCTGCTGTTGCAGAGGCCTGCTTTCCACATGTCCTGGTTCTGCTGTTGCAGAGGCCTGCTTTCACCCCGGGGATACCACGGAGGGACCGGAGCGCTTCCACGCTGCTGTTTTCGCCTGTCCTTTGCTGCTGTGCTGATTTGCTCCAGGAACATCGCGGATACTGTGTGCTGGTCTGGGGAAATGGCCCATATCGGGATTCTGCTGTGCCTGTTAACTGCTTTGGACTATGAGAAGATCTCTAGTCATTCTGAGAAGTCTACTGGATTCAGGTCTGTTCTGCCACCCGCAGTGGACATCCCCTGCAAAGGTTCGGATGTGTTGCTCAAACAATTACCGGTTGCCTTGTCACAGACAATCTGCTCGACAAAATATGTTTGTCTTTTTAGTTTCCCTGCGATGATGGTTCTTCAGGACTGCTTCTTAAGCTCAAATCACACTCTCGCAGACTTTTCCGGTGTTTCTAAATTAGATAACAATGTATGTGTGTCGCTTAAGAGGAAAAGATGCCTGTTTTTTTTGTTGTTATTACTGTCAGGAAATGTCCAACCTAACCCTGGTCCGCCCAGTAGTAGTAGTCAGATCGCTACTCCTGCTGATTGGGTTTCATCCACTTGAATGTGCGCAGTCTGTTAGGTAAACTAGATTTTGTCCGTATCTGACGTCATTGTTTTATCAGAAACATGGCTAAACAAATCTATTGTTCTGACATTGCCTTAAATGGTTATAATGTGTATCGCTCCGACCGGCCTAATAAAGGTAGTGGCGTTGCCATTTATGTTAAGAATAAGTTCAGTGTAACCACATTAGTTTCCAAATCTATCAGGAAGCAATTTGAATTGTTAGCCTTAAATATAGAAGTGGCAAAGGGTCAACAGGTCATGGTGGTGGGCTGTTACAGACCCCCCTCAGCTGTCAAAGACTCCTTGTCTTCACTAGCAAATCTTTTATCACAACTAGACTACAAAGAAATAGTGCTGCTTGGAGATTTTAACTGGGACTGGTTAACTGCAGTGTCAGAGGATTTCAAAAACCTGTGTATCTCTTTAAATGTTACTCAGATTGTGGACAGTCCTACTCGCCCTAACATTAAGTCCCCTAATAAATCCTCCCTAATTGATCTCACTCTAACTAATGTTCCCCATAAATACTCATCTGTGGGAGTATTTGCAAATGATCTGAGTGATCACTGTGTTGTAGCCACAGTTAGAGACACTAAGGTCCAAAAGGTTAAACCTCGTATTATCATCAAGAGAGACGTAAAACATTTTGTGGAGCAGGGTTTTGTTCATGATCTGCTTGGGTTTGATTGGGGAAAAATCGATCTGTGTGCTGATGTAGAAACCGCATGGTCTTATTTTTATCTTGGTTTTATGGAGATCATTGATAGACATGTACCCCTGCTGTACATTTAGAGTAAAAGGATGAGACAATCCTTGGTTTTCTGATAATCTGTCCAGTCTCCTTCATGATAGAAGCAAGGCCTGGGCAAAGGCTAGGAGATCAGGCTCAGAGGTAGAATGGCTGCGTTTTAGGCAGCTAAGGAATAGCTTCACATCGCAAATCAAAAGTGCTAAATCAAAGTACTATCTGTCAGTTTCCACAAAGAATCTGAATAATCCTGGGAAATTTTGGAAAGCCATTAAATCGTTATCCACCGGTGATATCCGTAATGAGCTACCTCCGTGCCTCCACAGCACATCTATATCGGACAGGGCTACTATGCTAAACTGCTTTAATGAGCATGTTGTGTCCTGTGGCTCTCGATTTGATTCTGTCACTAACTCTGCTTCTGTGAACACTACAGTATGTGACTCTGAAAAACATGTGTTGGAAAACCCTTTTAGTTTTACTCCTTTTACTGTTGATGTTGTTCGTGAAGCTTTAACCAAGTTAGATCCTAAGAACCCGGCCGGCCCGGACAACGTAGAACCTTTCTTTTTAAAGATAGCTGCAGATTTTATTGCTCCACCTCTCACTACTCTTTCTAACCTCTCCCTCAGCACTAACACAATCCCTAAATTGTGGAAGTCAGCGTATGTCCTGCCTTTGCTAAAAGGAGGGGAGGCCACCTTATTAAATAACTATAGGCCCATCTCTAAGTTGTCAGTTCTGGCTAAGGTTCTTGAACGCTTAGTGAGTGAACAGGTAAAGGTGTTTTTATGTAACAATGACATCCTGTCTAAACATCAGTCAGGCTTCAGAAAGCAGCACAGCTCCATCACTGCCTCAATGAAAGAGGTGAATGATGTGGAGAGTATCTTAGATAATAAGCAGAGTCGTGCAGCTCTATCTGTTGACCTGTCAAAAGCGTTTGATACCGTCGATCATCGCATTTTAAAGCAGAGGCTACTCAGTGTAGGCAGGTCCAGCCATGCAGTGGGTGGTTTGTGAACTACCTCTCTGAAAGGTCCCAATGTGTTCACTTTGATGGGCTGTCTTCTGACTGGTTAAACATCACTAATGGTGTTCCCCAAGGTTCTGTTTTAGGTCCACTTTTATTCTCCATATCAACAGTAAGGTGAAAATGTGGATGAAGCTACTTTACATTTGTATGTGGATGATACCGTGATGTCTGTGCAGGTCCCTCCATTCAGGAGGCGTTAAATTACAGGCTGTTTCTAACATTATTCAGACTCAGCTCTCTGAACTAAAGCTTCTTTTAAATGTGGATAAAACCAAGGTAATGCTCTTTTCTAAAGCTAAAAAGACACCAGAGCCTGTTTTAGATATTGTAACTACGCAAGGAATAAAACTTGAAGTTGTTACCTGTTTCAAATACCTTGGTCTCTGGCTTGATGATTGTCTCTCTTTTAAACTACATGTCAATAACCTGCTTAAAAAGCTGAGGGTTAGGCTAGGTTTCTTCTACAGGAACAAGTCCTGTTTCTCACTTGAGGCCAGGCAATCTCCTGCCACTAAATGTTTTTAAAGCCCGGTTGGATGCTACTCAATGGGAAGCTGTTGGTACCTGCTCATGTGGATAGTTCTGTAAATGATGCTGTATGATGTCCTTTTGTTGTTCTATTTATGTTTCATGTGGAACTACTTGAGCAGGTCTCCCTTGAAAAAGAGATCAATGATCTCAAGTCTAAATAAAGGTTTGAAATGAAATGTGTCACACACACACACACACACACACACACAGAAAACTGTCTTTCGTTGTCTCAGAATGTGTAGATAACGTAACGTACGTGCTTACTGCTACTGGGAACTGAGTTCAAAGCTCTAACTGTGGCAGACTTATGTCATTTAAGTTCATTTATGTTACATAACATCGTTTGATGTGCTTACCTGTTTCTCAGCTGGCTGTTGACCTGCATCTTGGCAACTGTTGCCACACAAAGAGGACATCTCCTGTGAGAGAACATTGACAACATGATGCAGATGAGACAATAGAGGCACGAACAAAAGAAAACTGATTTACGCCTCTCACTCAATTATTCTCATTCCTTTACCTCCTACACGTCAGTTGAGGACAAGCCCCAGATTCTTTTGATGGGAGGAACGATGGGCAGGCTCAAAAACCTCAGATGCCACTATTGATTTGAACTTCTATTAAAATGCAAGAGTACTCAAAGGAAAAACCTTTAAGCTAAGGCTTTTTTACAATAACATAGAAGCAAATGGGGACTGTGGATTTGATTGTAACATTTACAACTACAAGGCTAATGATGTATGGTAACAAATAAAGCAGAACTACACAGGCTGGCTATTGTGTTTCCCAACATGTTCTCTATGGCAGGTCTCTACTGGGAATTGAAGTTTTAAAAGACGTTTTCGTGTTTCCCACAATTAGAAGTTGCCAGTATTAAACTGTGTACAGCCTGGACGTTTAGACGATAGGAAACACATTGGTGTTATCACATGTAAAACATATAATTAATAAATGGGTGAAAATCGCTTGTGTCCAAAATGCACAGCATTAATATATACCCACATGACAGCTCATTGTGACTTTGTAATTCTACTCCACTACAACTCAGAAGTCAACCTGGTGTTATTACTCCACTACATTTATTTGAGTAACTTTGCAGATTGTGATTAATGATGTGAAATATAAACAACCCTTAAAGCAGACTTTAGTTACACCTGAGTAACATTCAGGGAAGGTGATTGTCAAGTGCCAACAATCAGGAGAGATATGTTACGGTAAGTGAAGCAAGCAGGACCCAAATGCAGATAACGCTGAAAAAAGCCTTTATTTCAAGGATAAAATAAAAATAACTTGGACAAAACAGAACTCTCACCGGTGAACTCATTCACAAACAAAAGACCAACCAACACTGAACACAGGACGAGACAAGACTGAATATAGGGAGGGGTAATCACGAGACGAGAAACAGCCGGGCAGGGGAGGAGAAACACAAGGGCAACAGGTGAACACAATCAGACAATTAGACACACCAGGGAAACTAACGACAGGGAGGAAGACACAGGGAGAAGGACCAGACAATATACAAGGAGGACAATACCCATAACCAGACATACAAAACTATAAACGTGACATAACATGAAAATCCTGACAAGATATTTGATAGTTGGTGCTTGAGAAGACTAAACATTTATCTGCAGATCTCTATAAAGTATATGAATTACTCGTTATTCTCTACTAATAGTTCATTCAAAACTGTATAATTGCTATTTTTGCACATCCCTTTCAAGATTTCAAGATGTTCTAAGGTTTATTGATATATACATATACACTACAGTTATGCAACAGTGCATTACAAGACATCTATCAGTGTGTGTGTACCTCCAGCATTAAACTGTCACTCTGCACATTTCTTATTCTATCTGCATGAGAGTTTAATTAATGTGTAATATCAGTTCAAATAAGTGCTTCTTAGTTAACATTGCAGGAAAGCAATATATTAAACGTCAAGTACTTTGTCAGGCTTAATATTTATCTGTAGATACCCCCAAAGCTTTTTCTTATTTGAAAGAAGACCTTCATCTAAAGTGTTATTTAATGTTTAGATAAAGGTTAATTAGTTTTTCTGTTTTTCACATTCTCATATTACTATCTTTGTACATCCTGCACTAAACTGTTTTATTGTAGAGATCACTTACAGCAGGGGTGCCCACACTTTTTCAGCTTGGGAGCTACTTTTAAAATGACCACGCCCAAATGATCTACTTACAGGACCGCCCCTGCCCAACCTGTGTCGTGAGCGGGGGGGGGGGGACTAAACACCTCCAGCATCTCTCCCTAATGTGCACTTAGGTTATTTCAGACCTCCAGGACAGAGACCGGGAAAATCACCTCTCGTTGGCGGCTCACAGACCACCAAAGGACGGACTAATGACCTCCAGCATGTCTCCCTCACATGGGCACTTCCATAACCTTGCACACCGTGAGTGCCCGGGTACCCGCACTTAAGCACTCCCCCACGGACTAAACCCAGATATTCACACCCACCAGAACCTCGTGCCCCTGGTAACCCTAAAAGGGGGGTGGATTTTGTGGTGCTTTTATGTCCGCCCATCAGCATCCATATTCCTTCTTCACGGCACCACCACCCCCTTTGAAAAGTGTTCACCCCACGTCTTGGCTGTTGCTTCCTGTCTCTGTGTTCCTTCCTGCCTGATTACCTGATTGTGTTCACCTGGTGCCCCTGTGTTTTCTCCTCCCTCCTCACCTGTGTCTTGTTTGTTTCATTAGTCCTGTGTGCATTTAGGTTCTGCTTTTTCTGTTAGTCTTTGTGAGATCCTTGTTTGTTGTTGACTGTGTTCATGGGGGAGAGTTCTGCTCTGTTTGTTACTTGTAGTCTTGAAATAAAGGTATTATCTGTTAAACCTGCATTTGGGTCTTGCCTGCTTCGCTCAACCCTGACACACAGCTTCCGGTCTTCCAAGACCCAACCGGACAAAAAGACGTGGTGCAGACACGAAACATACTAGAAATACATTGCTCTTAAAATCGTTCTGTGTGACACGAAAAAAAGGGGAAGATCCTATCCTATATATTCTCTATAAAAGTTCAAATTTAATCAAATTTCTTTTTTTATTATTTGAACCTTTTGTTGTCTAAATATTACGAAATGTTACGACTTTTTCTCCCTAAAATGTTGCTCACATTTCCAGTGGCGATTCTAGAGTATATGGGGGGGCTTGTATTCTGTGTTTTTTCACCCACACACACACACACACACACACACGAACGATTTGGTAGAAACCTGTTTTCATGTTTGCCACAAAGCAAAGTAGTTGGTCTGGGCGTTCTGACATTTTAATTACACGTATAACCAGACTGAGAAGTTTTCAGGAATGTTTGAAGTAGACTTTAGGGACTGGAAGAGCAGTATAAAAACAGACGGAGCGAGACACAGCACCACATCAGAGCTGCCCCTGAAGGACCAGGACTTCCAGGACCAGGACCTCAAGAGAAACCTCAGCTGCCCCAGACCTCCAGGACCTCCAGACGGTGAGTCTCCACTTCTTTCTCCTCACGGTCCTGCAGCTCCGTCAGGAAGCCTCCTGTGACTCGGTGCAGGGACCAGTCCCCTCAGAAACACAGAGAATCCTGAAGAGAGGTCCGTGTGAATGCTGAGCTTTCTGAGTAACGTACGAGGAGCAGTTAGCAGCTGAAGTCTTAACAGTTTCTCCATTGACTTCTGTAGTGAAATGTGGATGAATTATGGTGAATATTAGTCATAGCATTCCTAACTGAGATTAACGTTGTCAGGCTTGAGTGAAGCAGGCAGGACCCAAATGCAGATTTCAAAGAAAAATACCTTTATTCCAAGGCCAAAGCGTAACAATCAGAACACTACCCCGTGACACAGTCAAAGACAAACAAGGAACCAACAATGACAGACAGAAAAACCAGAACTTAAATACACACAAGACTAATCAAAGAATCAAGAGACAGGTGAGGAGGGAGGAGAAAACACAGCGGAACAAGGTGAACACAATCGGGTAATCAGACAGGAGGGAACACAGACAGAAAGCAACAGGCAAGACAGGCGGTGAACACTTAAGATAAAACAAGAAACCAAAGACAGAAAAAGACAAAACAAAACACAGACAGATCGTGACAAACGTTTTGATGTTTGAACCGAGTTTGTGGGTTGAAGATGTGGAAGTAGTTAAGTACAGAAAAGTGTACGGAAGACTAATAGAGGTAAAGACTTGTTGCTGCAGAAGAACGTACATTATAAAACTTAATAAATTGTAGTAACTTTTAAAAAATATGCAAACTCATTGCCTCACAATCACTAAGTTAAGTTAGTATGGTGAGGAGGAACAACTTGTTTATTAAGTATAACGAACACATCACTTTTAAGTTGTAAAAAAACATCATTGCATTAACTTAAAGGTCACCTATCATGCTTTCATACTTACATATGTGTCCCGGTGTGTCAGGAGACTCACAAAGGGGCGTGGCCAGCAGCAGCTTGGGCACATTTGAAGCTACTGACCCAGAATCAGAGGCTGCAATGATCTGTTTGGGCTTTGGAGCAAAGCACTTGAGAGACATGTTTTTGATATCTCTGAAAGCTATCATATATGCCTAAGAATAGTATAACAGGAGACCTTTAACATATACCAAACAGTTGGCTCTATTGCTCGGTTCATTTCAATAAATGAACATGCACTTTAAACATTTCATGCAGGAGTAAGACAATGATTGAAGTACCTCCATATGAGTATTGTGGATACATGATTAAAGGGCCTGTCTAAAACATGATGTCACTCATCACTTGTGTGTAGTTATATTTGATAAATCTAAACATTTATCTGAAGCACTTTGAGAGCATTATCAATAGGATATCAATGTTGTGTGCTCTCGTAACAAGTGTGTGCATTTGTAAAGCACTGAAAGAGAAACACACTGATTGTTTAACTATTAACGCTAACCACACAGAAAGAAAGTTACATCTACACCTCACGGTGGAATTGGCATTACTCCTGAAGTTACTCGTGCACAGTGCTGCCCCTGACAGAGTCGGCCTTCTCTACATAACGTGAGAAAGTGTGTTGATGCCAAAGGGAAATGATTTCCAGATATGTGTTAAAAAGCACCAGTAGGTCTTCTCATCTCAATGTCTCAGTGTGGCTCACAGCCTCATCACTAAACTGGAGGCAGCAGGGAACCAGTCAGAGAGCATTTGACGGGTTTAGAGAACATTGTTTTGAATCTGCAGGAAGTGTATGAACCCCTTCCTGCCGAGGACCCTTCATCGTGTACCTGTTATTGTGTGTTATCGTGCGTTAACCCGGTGTTTGTGCCTCTTCCTCTGCAGAGTCATGAAGCTGCTCCTCCTGCTGGCAGGTAAGCAGCATCGCAGGCTTCACTGTGACTAACAACATGTGTTTGAAAGGCATTATGGATGCGTTTCAAAGTCAAGTCCTCTGTGCATAGAGTCACTGCGAGTGTGTACTAGCCCCGCACTACTCTACTGTCTTCTTTGTGCAAATAAAACAAGATAATGTTTGAATGATAGACTTTTAAAACATGAGCTCATCCATGAAATCAATGTAAATCTGAACGGGTAGCTCTTATTCAACATGTGGATGGTTTCAGTTAATGAGGGGGTTAGCCTTCAACCACTTGTATTTATGAATGGCACAGAACCCAGATACCCTGTACACATTCACCCTGAAGGAGCACATGCTTTACAGAACAAATAAGGATATCATTATTCACTCATTGCTCTGATGCGTGTCACTTCAAGTCAGAGGAGAGGCTTCAGGGAGCGATGAGTGTTCAGGTTGTTCAGGTTGTTCCTGATGGATGTGTTTCTCCTGGAACTCCTGCAGTTGCTGCCAGCCAGATGGCGCTCTCTGCCTCTGTAAATATGAATGCTCCTGGTGGAAACATCAACATCAGCGCCGTTCCCATCACTTTCTATGGAAAAACCTACACATGGATACACGTGAGTACAAAGAACCGCTGACTGACTGCGTGGCCTCTAAAACTGCCCGTCGTATCCCTGTTTTAGGCACTCCAGCTTCGGATGTCCGACCGCTAGGATAGCAACACAGAGTGTGTAGCAGATGTTGGTGGGCTGGTAGAACCCCAGAGCAGTATCTGCCCCTGGAGGAGAATCCCTCTGTCGTTGGGAGACCCCTTGGTAATTAGGGCAGCTTCAGGACCCACAATCCCTAACCCCCAATTTTGATCCCCTTATACCAATTAAAAGTGACAGAGCTTATAGCGGCCAAAATCATAAAAATATAAGAAAGAAATATAACGCATTGTAAAGTCCCGCTGAGGCACCCGTCAGCGAATCTTACGCATGGGAAAGAATCAAGGTCCGAGCAAAAGTGGTTTCAGTGCGATTTATTATAAACACATCAAGCATTTCTCTTCCTTCTTACCCGATGGTAAAAAACCATAAGCCTACCGGGTGCGCCGCCCACTACCACCTGTTTCCCAGCTTTCTAATGAGCAGGTCTGCCCTCCCCCGGTGCCCAAAGGCTGCCTTTACAAAACAGAGGCATAGTATTAAACACTTATTTGATCAACTTAAATAAGAATTAAAAGGAAGATTTACTATAAACAAAAAAGAATAAAATAAATGGATAACTATTAAATAATATAAGCTCCTAGATATGGCTTCATCAGAGCTTATATCATATCTCAACATCAATCAACACCACATCAACCACAGTGACCAATGCCAAACTATAGTTGAACTTAAACAGGGTTTCTATTCAATACTAATGTCAGCCTTTTCCAAGGAAGGGTGTTCTTACCTCCCTCTAAGAGCAAGCAGATACCTTCAGAGACCACCAGAGAGACCAGGAGTTGGGTCGAAGTGTACAAAGTACAATCCGCTTTTATTAAGGTTTTAACAAAAATAGAGGATTACAAGAATCCTAAACAATAACAAAGACACCAAGTCAAAATACAAAAGCAACAGGCTCACAAGCCAAATGCTCTAAAGCCGTCTCATTTCTTCTCCTCCATTCTTCTTTACAGTCTTCTTCCTCCTCCCTCTCTGCATCAGGTGGTCTCCCCCTTCCTCTCTTTGAGTCAGAAGGAGGTCACAACTGTTTTAATTATTGAAAAATGTAAGGTTTAAAAATAAAACTTATAGTAATGACATGTCGTTTTAAAGAGAGGGAATATGAAACAAAGTTATGAAAGCAGAACACTTTGTCAATGTCATGTTTAGAATCAAGTTTTTTTCTTTAAACGTTTCAAGTTCAAATATACAAACTTTATACTTGAATTCATTAACAGATCAAAAGTTCAGAATGCTCTATCTAGTTTCACATGTTTGGTTTCACACGTCTGAACAGACATGATGGAAACTACATCCTTTCTATTTACAGCCAACTTAGCATCTTGTTATCAATGGTAAGCTTCATGGAGGTCGGTGAGGTGGAGGTCAGGTCTGTCACGGCCACTTACACAGCAGAACTGTCAACACTACACATAATAAAGCTATTATAGATATGACACATAACTCACTGTTTAATATGTTATCACTCACAGTCCTCAGAATCAGTCCCTAGTGTTTTTCTCTTGATCTTATTTATATATAGATGTAAGCGGTGTGTTACCTTTCAGCGTGTCAGCCTGTAAATATGGGAGCACATGAATAATGACATGTTGCTAAAGGCGGAGAATGAATTGAGTATTACACACAAAGTTTAAAGTGTGTGCTTTTTGTGCCAGCTGTTATTTTGGGTATTATAAAAGTTTCCCCTCATATTATTCAATATCAGACGCTCTGAGACAGGCTTGGTCCCATAATGCATCACTGTGAGTCTGGTCCTGAGCTGGAAAGTGAGCGTAACATTTCCCTCTGGGGTCTATGGGGTCAGGCACTGATCAGATCAGTTCAATGGAGTGGGGACAGGTCATTACTAGAGCCAACAGGAAGTGGTTTGGAGCAGCTGGGCGCGTCTCTTTGATTCCTCATGTGTCTCTGTATGAAAGGACACATCAAGACTTGTTGGACAGTGGCTTGTAGAAAGGTTGTTTCCAAAGTGAGAGAAATGTTTTGATCTCATTATTGATCCTATCTTTTTTTCTCCGTAGCTAAAAGCACACCTTGCAGCTCAAACATTTGAGGAGAGGAAACGATGCTGTTTTGGAGCGAAAGCCTTCATATTGTTGTTCCCTTTTTTGTTTTTGCAGGTGAAGATCGGCAATAAGGTTGAAGTTTGTTTCAAAAATGACCCAACTGAGGGCGACATTGACTGTCTGGTGACCAGCGACGGGATGGCTTTAACCAAACTGAAATTCAATATATATGTTGGTCCATCTAACCCTAACCATGGTCTTGTTAACATCAACACCCAGACACTGGGCGTCGTTGCTTTCCGGTTCTTCAATGGTATGGACGTGAATGTGAGTCCTGATCCGATCCCTGTTACACACCGACTGGCTGTCCAGCTGTTTGTACAAAATGAACATTTCAAAGACATTGTGTGGCAAAGACAACTTCAAATCAAAGTTTATTTGTAAGATGTTGGAAGCATTTCCTAATATTTCCCTCTCTGTTCCTGCTTTCAGATGAAGTTGAAATTCTACAGTTTTGATTCACAAACTGCTTGCAAGGCTTTTCATCCTGCTGGCCTTCCGTTTTCTGGTAGTTTAGTAAGTATGACATGAGGCTCTTACCTAACCCTCACCCTTCCCCCTCACCCATGTTGAGAGTTACACTTTGTCAGGTCCCGATACCAATGCAATGTGTTCCTGTTTGTTTCTGTGTGCCAGGGAAACTCATATCCTAAATCCTTTATGTTAGAAAGCTGCTGTCTTCCAGCCTTCCTCACACGCACTCTGAATGAGAACTGATCCCTGAGGAGACTTCTGTACCCTAACCACCCTGAGAGATGAGAACTGAGGCTGTGTGTGATCCATTATTCCTTTGTATCACCATCAGACATCATTCATATGAATACAGAACAAGCTTTGAGTTCAGCATGGATAGGTGAATGGAGAAGATAACGTGCAGTCTGTTTGCTCCTCTAAGCCTCTCCTTTGAAAACTCTCTTCTTATGTTCACTTCTAAACAGAGATAGGTGTCAGAAATAATGTCACACTCAGCCTTAGAGTTTCAGGAAGCAGAAGTCGCTCTGCGTCATGTGTTAGCATGAAGACAAAGAGAGTTATTATCAGTGACACCACATGTAGCTGCTAGCATGCAGAGCTAACGGGGCAGGCTGGACTCACAGCACCAGGGGCTGGTGGTTCTGCTCCTTCCTGCCCTCAAGTGGACAAAGGAGTTCATTAGCAATATCAATCTGGAATAATGAAGGAGCTCCCCACTGCTCTCACTGTCACTTCATGCCCTAACATCGGAGGAACTATATCACAAGTGGCATCTAGAGAACACTTTCATTCATGTTCACAGTTTGAGGTTACCTTTGTTTTAAATGATTGTGTTTACTAGTTATTTTAAATGTGTTTTTAAGGTTCAAACATCTGTCCAGGGACTACAGATGTAAAAGAGCCTCTTGGCTAACTCTGGCACATTTACAGAAATGGTTCTTAGTGTGCAAAGTCCCTGTTAAATAAATAATATACATACAAATATATTCTGTTTAATCCTTTACTAGACACTGTCTACAAATGTCAGTGACACCGTGATGGATACCTGGGAGCCTACTGTAGGAGGAGTTACTTATCGAGACCTGAGTGGATGCAGAGGCTCAGGTAAGCTGGTCTGGGTGTTCCCAAAGAAAGGGATCCTCTAAGTTAAATGTGATATTAAAACATGTCTATCTTAAAATCTGCCTGTAGTGACTGAAGTGTAATAGCATTACCTCCATTCTCCCCCAAGGTGGCGCTGTAATGCCGGGTTCACAGATACCCATTGCAGGGCCCTGCTCTGTTGAACTCTGTTCTCTGTCTGCAGTCCTCTCTAATGTCACATGTGGGCTCGAGGAGGTTTGCCAAGCGGACAACACGTAAATATGTGCTCTTTCTATCAGGAGTAAAGCTGTGACTGATTTGAATAAAGAGTCCCATGTGATCGAACCCTCCATGAGAGAGGGAGGATATCATCCACCTGAGGATTATTGCAGTTATTGATGAATCTGTTCCTATTTCTATCACCCCTTTCCACCAAAGCAGTTCCAGGGTCAGTTCAGAGCTAGTGCCCGATAGCTCTCCAGTCCTTTCATGGTTTCCATGAGCAAAACTGGTTCGTATTAGGAACCAGAGCTCTGCTGGACTGGAACCAAGAACCAGATCTGTGTGGAGGCTGGGTCAGATCACTAGAGCCGTAGTGATACGCTCGCTCTCATGGCCCGCTTTGAGGAGCAGCACGACCCGTTCTCCTGTTGTTTTTAAAGCAGCTTTCAGGTGTGATCACTTCATACCGTAGGCTACACGAGTTGTCAGATCACAAGTGAAATCCTATCGAAAGAACGCCGGTAGAAACGACAAATGACACAATGATAGCAACATGTGCTCATACAAAGCATTTATGGAGAATAATTCAAACGCCGTAACCATCTAATGTTCATCATGTGTTATAAATACGCTTCATTTAGTTTGTTGGCTCTAATCTGGTTGTTGCTTCATCAGACTGGCTATGCTAACATCATCCATATGATACAGGGAAACGTTTGCAGGTAACGTCAAACATTGCACATTAAAACTGAACAAAATCTGAATCACTGGGGAAATCTGCATCTGTTGCTTTAGAGACAGTCAGCAGTGAATTACTGACTGTCTCTAAAGCAACGGTGAATGCCTCTGAATCCGAGTGGGAACAGTTCAACCTGGATCTGAAGGAGAGCAACGAGAGCACACGCCATTGCTGTAGTTTTTGCCTGAGCTGGCTTTGCTGGAAAGGGAAGGGACGTAAACAGTGCTGTCAAATGAACAGGTAACTGGTCCAACATTGAGAACCAAGCGTCCGAACAACACGGCTCTCATTTCAGTGGAAAGGGGTTTCAGTCCATCCACTACTGTTTCTGATCAGCTGGGGAACGGTTCAGTCTATACATCCTAAAAAACGTTCTCCACTTATTTCCCATTGCGCTTCTTTGCCATGGTGGGCCTCGTGATGGACACGTTATGAACAGAGATCCAGATGGATGCACAGCGTCTCGGTGTGTGTGCAGTGTTCCTATAAAGTGATCCTGTGACCTCTCCTCCATGCTTTACACATGTTTCAATCCCCCGAGGCCAGCTCCATCAGTATTGTAGTGCTGCGTCCATAAATCAGACCAAACCGCAGATATCCGGGTTGTCCCAAGTCGAGTTGAGCATTACCCATAATGCAACACAATATCACTGTATGGCCTGTTTTATAAAACACTTCAAGATGTTTAGTATTCCACACGTATTGAGGAGAGAGATATTATTATATGTGTACGTGTTTCACAGGCTGAATGTAACTCTACTGACCTTCATGTGTCATAGTGTGAACTTTGAGAAGGGTTCATTTCCTTTGAGTTTAGGATGAGTGTAAAGTATGTCTGTCTTAAAAAGACCCAGACTGTGAGTCCCTCTCCTTGTCTTCTTCTACATATCATATTCTATTTACATGTATATAGACTTTTTGCACTACTTTTTATGTTTGTATTTTATTAAATATGTTGCATCGTTGGAGGAGCTCAGGTCAGAAGCATGTCATTGCCATCTCTACACTGCAGCTTAGTGCATATGACAAACCTTTGAATTGAATGTCCATCAGGTGCGGTCCTCCTCCGATGGTGTGCACGGTGACGGGCTCCACGGTGATTGGTTTCCACGGAGCAGTGCACTCTGTCCAGGATCGCTGTGCCTACAGTCTGATGGAGGCTGAAGGCAGCTTCAACCTCAGTGCCGCCTTCAGGGAGCGCCGGCGTACAGATGTTCCTTTTCTGGACCACCTGATCCTGTCGCTGCCAGATGGGACCACCATGTATCTGGAGCAAGGAGGAAGAGTTCTGGTACGTTAGCACCTTGTAGTTATGGGTGCTCAAGCAATGCTGATCACTTCCTGCTAGGAGTTACTTTGTGGTGGTGTATCACAAACCCTGTGTGTGTGTGTGTGTGTGTGTGTGTGTGTGTGTGTGTGTGTGTGTGTGGTGTGTGTGTGTGTGTGTGTGTGTGTGTGTGTGTGTGTGTGGTGTGTGTGTGTGTGTGTGTGTGTGTGTGTGTGTGTGTGTGTGTGTGTGTGTGTGTGTGTGTGTGTGTGTGTGTGTGTGTGTGTGTGTGTGTGTGTGTGTGTGGTGTGTGTGTGTGTGTGTGTGTGTGTGTGTAGGTTGATGGAGAAGCCCTGTTGCTCAGCAGCACAGCTCAGCTGATGCACGGCGTGGAGCTCTCCAAGGACCAGACTGGAGTCACTGCTACGTTCCCGTCCTCCGGCATGACTCTCTTTTTTGATGGCAACAGCGCACATGTGGCAGGTACAGAACAGAACTTCCAATCTGGACTGAATATTACATTTTTATTTCTGAAGCATAGCTTTAATTCTACCCTCACTTCCACCAGGACATCCTGAAGCTGGAGAGGGTTTGTGTGGCAGCCCCTTCGACCCCAGCTGGACCACCACCCTGACTGCCGAGATGTCCTCTTTCAGCCACCCTGGGTACCGCTCAGTCTGACTGATATTACCTATTTGTCATGATTAGGGTTCAGCTGTGATGTGATCTTTGTCTCCCTCTAGCTGTGAGATTCTATCCCAGGACCCAGTCAACATCACCATCAACTGCAACCACTTCACCGACCAGTAAGAGCTGAGCCATGAACACCCTTGTCTTGTCATGTCACATAAGCAGCGTTGTTTCTGCAAGATCAACCAATGTAACACAGAGAACTCTTCCCTCTGAACAGCTGTAATCTCATGATGCAGCCTCCCTTCTCCGCCTGTCACAACTACACCGACCCAGAGCCGTACATCAGCGCCTGCACACACACTCTGTGCAGCTACCCGTCAGTGGATGGGGTCGACTGCCACTTTTTGGAGGCTTACGCCAAGGCCTGCAGCCTGCAAGCCAACATGACCCTGGAGGACTGGAGGTCAACTTCTGGCTGCTGTAAGATGCTCTATTTCCATTCGAGGATACTGCACTGGAACTCGTGCAGTCAAGCAGACATATGTTATCAAATGTATCCTAAAATCAACCAGAAGCCAAGGCTCCCTAATACATGGGAAAGTAAAGAAGCAGATACATGAATTAAGGCGTGTGTGTGCGTGTGTGTGTGTGTGTGTGTGTGTGTGTGTGTGTGTGTGTGTGTGTGTGTGTGTGTGTGTGTGTGTGTGTGTGTGTGTGTGTGTGTGTGTGTGTGTGTGTGTGCAGCCCCCCCCCCTCTCTGTCAGCAGCCCTGCAGTGATCATGAGTTCTGTGGAGAGGAGTTTGGTTCGACCCGCTGCTTCTGCCGGGCTCTGTTCGCCTCCAAGTACACCGCCACCCAGTCTTTAGGTACGGAGCATATCACACCGTTTCCTCTGCTTGCACTGGTCTGAATTAGGGATGTGGTTATTTACCAACAGCTGCTGCTAGTGTGGAATTAGAAACAGCTTTCAATATAGTGTCAAATACATTCTGTCAGTAGTGTCGGTGTGTGGTTGAAGTGTCGGTGTCGGTGTGCGGTTGAAGTGTCGGTGTCGGTGTGCGGTTGAAGTGTCGGTGTGCGGTTGAAGTGTCGTTGAAGTGTCGGTGTGTGGTCGAAGTGTCGGTGTGCGGTTGAAGTGTCGGTGTGTGGTTGAAGTGTCGGTGTGTGGTTGTAGTGTCGGTGTGTGGTTGAAGTGTCGGTGTGTGGTTGAAGTGTCGGTGTGCGGTTGGAGTGTCAGTGTGTGGTTGAAGTGTCGGTGTGCGGTTGGAGTGTCAGTGTGTGGTTGGAGTGTCAGTGTGTGGTTGAAGTGTCGGTGTGTGGTTGAAGTGTCGGTGTGTGGTTGAAGTGTCGGTGTGTGGTTGAAGTGTCGGTGTGTTGCAGGCGATCCCACGGTCTGCAGGCAGGACTCGGCCTCTGTGGTTCTGGCTGGATGTCTGCTGGACGACAAAGGTATCGACTTCTCCACTTTACACCTCAAAGACCCCAGCTGCAAGGGCCACATGGACCCCCAGAGCCACCTGGTGACCTTCAGCTTCAACAGCAGCGCCCCCTGCGGGACGGAGATCATGGTGCGTGGTTATCACTTCCTCTAGACTCAAGGCGGGTTATTTTCAGAGCGTCTTTGGGCAAACGAGAAGCATGTAAAGCTGCTTTAACTGAGTCCTGTTCAGTTGGTTATTGACACCTGCAGCCCTCAGAAGAGCTTAATGATCGATGGAAGGGAAGGAACAGGCTTCAGTCCCCCTGTTTAACTTTAATTAAATGACCTGGATGGTTTGGACTGTGAACTCCAACACTGACCGTTCTCTGTCAGGATGGAACCGTCAGCAGTGAGCACTGGAATAATGTGGCCACGGCCGTTAACCAGTTAAGCCCTGAGCCTGTTGTTCAGGTCTCAGGCTCCAAAATGACATTCCCAGAACAAATGACCATATCTTCTAAAAGGGTTAAATTAATAATCTGTTTTCTCAAAGTAACGATGAACCTGTGAGTTGGATGTAGAAAAGTCAGAATCAATATAGATGTTCTTATTTTAAAGAAAATTCAGATTGAACAGGGTAAAAAAATGTAAATGATAGTGTCCGTCCAAAAATTATTTTTTACTTATAGTGAAAACTACCCTTACGTCTGGATCTTAACTGGTTGACTCATCATACCTTAAGTCATGATCTAACATGTCATGATAATGCATGTTGCTTACCTTCAAATGAGGGGGTTCATCTGTGAACGAAGAAGAGAAGAACCTTTTTGGATCCAAAGTAGTTCCAGATGTTGCTTTTCTTTTTGGAAGTAAATCTTCTTTCTCGCCGGTATTGTCCTCCTGTGCCTCGCTCATTTTTCACCGGTGTTTTGATGGTCTGCAAACTAGCGGGGCGGAGCCTGCTGCGATCTGATCAGTAGACTGGTTAGTAGAGTAAAAGCTTTAGGAATCCAAAGTACAACATATACTAAGTACCCTGTATCAAGACTGATGCAAAACAAGTGACATCTGACCTTTTTAGAGGTTTAGCAACAACAAAAACACTTCTGGGGTCATTTGGTGGATTTTCCAAATCTCTGGCGCCTCTTTGTCGATTTTGGTGATTGACACGTCTTTCTGACTGTTTATGACCAGACTACGACACAGGGAAGCCATGTTAGCGTTTCTAGCTACCTAGCGCCACAGGCTTTGATGTCTGTTTTTGTTTATAAAGTCGCAAGTTCGTATCATTGAGTGATAATGTCTGTACCCATCGATTCTGTGTCACCTCACGATCAGATCGATGGGTTGGATGTGCAGAATGGATCAATAATAGGGTTTTGTGAGTGAGTTTCGGGGCAGTAAATCTGTTAGCAATCGCTCGTTGCTAATTCAGAGGCTCAGCGTTAGCATTGTGGGATTTAAAAAAAAAAAAGAAAGAAGATCAGTTAGATGAGTTTCTTCCCGTTACATGGATACAAAACATTCATAGTTTATTAAATGGACATGCCCTCAGACACTGTTTCCTGCAAGATGTTGCGGGAGGGCCCCGGTACCGGGGTCTCTCCGGCTTAACAGGTTAAATGAACTCATTTTGTGTCACATTGCAGAGAAACAACAGCCAGATCGTCTACCAGAACTCCATCATGAACGGCTCATCAGGCGGAGTCATCACCCGCAGCGACCAGTTCCAGATCGACTTCTCCTGCCTGTACACAGAGCGAGAGGTCAGCAGTGGGTCCTTCACGATCAAAGACAGGTGAGCGTCAGCTGGTCCTTAATGTACCACAGCTCCAAGCGTCACACTGCTAAACTGTGTGTGTGTGTGTGTGTGTGTGTGTGTGTGTGTGTGTGTGTGTGTCTGTGTGTGTGTGTGTGTGTGTGTGTGTGTGTGT
Organism: Harpagifer antarcticus; assembly: GCA_902827135.1. Taxonomy (NCBI): domain Eukaryota; kingdom Metazoa; phylum Chordata; class Actinopteri; order Perciformes; family Harpagiferidae; genus Harpagifer; species Harpagifer antarcticus. The sequence continues at coordinate 77,820 of CADEHL010000008.1, forward strand.
GTGTGTGTGTGTGTGTGTGTGTGTGTGTGTGTGTGTGTGTGTGTGTGTGTGTGTGTGTGTGTGCAGCTCTGTGGTGCAGCAGCTTGTATCTGGAGAGTGGAACTACACTCTGACGATGAGCTCCTTCAGCGACGCCGGCCTCCTGCAGCCGGTCGGCCCGAACACGGAGATCCTGCTGAACCAGAAGGTCTGGATGCAGCTGGACGCGGTGGACCTGGACGCCAACATGGTCACCATGGTGACAAAGTCCTGCTGGGCAACCAATCAGCCATCACCTGACAGTATTTTGCGATATGACCTCATCACCGACGGGTGAGGAAACAAACTCTGAATGTTATAACAGTCAGAGTGTATTCTGTTCTAACAGTCAGAGCGTATATGAATACACTCTGACTGTTAGAACAGAATACACTCTGACTGTTAGAACAGAATACGCTCTGACTGTTAGAACAGAATACACTCTGACTGTTAGAACAGAATACACTCTGACTGTTAGAACAGAATACGCTCTGACTGTTAGAACAGAATACACTCTGACTGTTAGAACAGAATACACTCTGACTGTTAGAACAGAATACACTCTGACTGTTAGAACAGAATACCACTCTGACTGTTAGAACAGAATACACTCTGACTGTAGAACAGAATACGCTCTGACTGTTAGAACAGAATACACTCTGACTGTTAGAACAGAATACACTCTGACTGTTATAGAACAGAATACGCTCTGACTGTTAGAAACAGATAGAACAGAATACACTCTGACTGTTAGAACAGGAATACACTCTGACTGTTAGAACAGAATACACTCTGACTGTTTAGAACAGAATACACTCTGACTGTTAGAAACAGAATACACTCTGACTGTTAGAACAGAATACACTCTGACTGTTAGAACAGAATACACTCTGACTGTTAGAACAGAATAACTCTGACTGTTTAGAACAGAATCCACTCTGACTGTTTTCGAACAGAATACACTCTGACTGTTAGAACAGAATACACTCTGACTGTTAGAACAGAATACGCTCTGACTGTTAGAACAGAATACGCTCTGACTGTTAGAACAGAATACGCTCTGAGACTTCATCGTGTGTATCTCAGATGCCCTGCTGATGATACGGTGGAGATGCAGGGAAACGGACAGGGAACGTCCAGCGTGTTCTCCTTCCACATGTTCGAGTTCTCTGGAGGAAGCAGTGAAATCTACCTGCACTGCAACCTGGAGCTGTGCCTCACACAGGGCCAGACCTGCACTCCGGTACACACCGAGTACTAATACACAGAGTACACAGAGTACTAATACACAGAGTGCTAATACACAGAGTACACAGAGTACTAATACACAGAGTGCTAATACACAGAGTACACAGAGTACTAATACACAGAGTGCTAATACACAGAGTACACCGAGTGCTAATACACAGAGTACTAATACACAGAGTACTAATACACCGAGTACTAATACACAGAGTACACAGATTACTAATACACAGAGTACACAGAGTGCTAATACACAGAGTACACAGAGTGATAATACACCGAGTGCTAATACACAGAGTACACAGAGTGCTAATACACAGAGAACACAGAGTGTTAATACACCGAGTACTAATACACAGAGTACACAGAGTGCTAATACACAGAGAACACAGAGTGATAATACACCGAGTGCTAATACACAGAGTACACAGAGTGCTAATACACAGAGAACACAGAGTACTAATACACCGAGTACTAATACACAGAGTACACAGAGTGCTAATACACAGAGTACTAATACACAGAGTACTAATACACAGAGTACTAATACACAGAGTACACCGAGTGCTAATACACAGAGTACTAATACACAGAGTGCTAATACACAGAGTACACAGAGTGATAATACACCGAGTGCTAATACACAGAGTACACAGATTACTAATACACAGAGTACACAGAGTGCTAATACACAGAGTACACAGAGTAATAATACACCGAGTGCTAATACACAGAGTACACAGAGTGATAATACACCGAGTGCTAATACACAGAGTACACAGAGTGCTAATACACAGAGAACACAGAGTGATAATACACCGAGTGCTAATACACAGAGTACACAGAGTGCTAATACACAGAGAACACAGAGTACTAATACACAGAGTACTAATACACAGAGTGCTAATACACAGAGTACACAGAGTGCTAATACACAGAGTACTAACACACAGAGTACACAGATTACTAATACACAGAGTACACAGAGTGCTAATACACAGAGTACACAGAGTGATAATACACCGAGTGCTAATACACAGAGTACACAGAGTGCTAATACACCGAGTGCTAATACACAGAGTACACAGAGTGCTAATACACAGAGAACACAGAGTGTTAATACACCGAGTACTAATACACAGAGTACACAGAGTGATAATACACCGAGTGCTAATACACAGAGTACTAATACACAGAGAACTAATACACAGAGTACACAGAGTACTAATACTCAGAGTACACAGAGTGCTAATACACAGAGTACTAATACACAGAGTACTAATACACAGAGTACTAATACACAGAGTACACCGAGTGCTAATACACAGAGTGCTAATACACAGAGTGCTAATACACAGAGTACTAATACACAGAGTACACAGAGTGCTAATACACAGAGTACTAATACACAGAGTACTAGCACACAGAGTACTAATACACAGAATACTGACACACAGAGTACTAAGACACAGAGTACTGACACACAGAGTACTAATACACAGAGTACTAATACACAGAGTACTAAGACACAGAGCACTAATACACAGAGTACTAATACACAGAGTACTAATACACAGAGTACTAACACACTGAGTACTAATACACCTGTGTGAAGTTAAGCTAACATCCTGTCTGTGAAGCTAACTTCCTGTCTGTGAAGGGAACTTCCTGTCTGTGAAGCTCACTTCCTGTCTGTGAAACTAACTTCCTGTCTGTGAAACTAACTTCCTGTCTGTGAAGCTAACTTCCTGTCTGTGAAGCTCACGTCCTGTCTGTGAAGCTAACTTCCTGTCTGTGAAGGGAACTTCCTGTCTGTGAAACTAACTTCCTGTCTGTGAAGCTAACTTTCTGTCTGTGAAGCTAACTTCCTGTCTGTGAAGCTAACGTCCTGTCTGTGAAGCTAACTTCCTGTCTGTGAAGCTAACGTCCTGTCTGTGAAGCTAACTTCCTGTCTGTGAAGCTAACTTCCTGTCTGTGAAGCTAACGTCCTGTCTGTGAAGCTAACTTCCTGTCTGTGAAGCTCACGTCCTGTCTGTGAAGCTAACTTCCTGTTTGTGAAGCTAACGTCCTGTCTGTGAAGCTAACATCCTGTCTGTGAAGCTAACTTCCTGTCTGTGAAGCTCACTTCCTGTCTGTGAAACTAACGTCCTGTCTGTGAAGCTAACGTCCTGTCTGTGAAACTAACTTCCTGTCTGTGAAGCTAACTTCCTGTCTGTGAAGCTAACTTCCTGTCTGTGAAGCTAACGTCCTGTCTGTGAAGCTAACTTCCTGTCTGTGAAGCTCACGTCCTGTCTGTGAAGCTCACTTCCTGTCTGTGAAACTAACTTCCTGTCTGTGAAGCTCACGTCCTGTCTGTGAAGCTAACTTCCTGTCTGTGAAGCTCACGTCCTGTCTGTGAAGCTAACTTCCTGTCTGTGAAGCTCACGTCCTGTCTGTGAAGCTAACTTCCTGTCTGTGAAGCTCACGTCCTGTCTGTGAAGCTAACTTCCTGTCTGCGTACAGAGCTGTGGGGGGGCAGCTGGCAGGAGGCGCAGATCTGCTATATACGCTGATGGGAACGCGGCCCTCATCACTATGGGATGGAGACACTGAAGAGCTTTGCATGGTAGGCTGACACAATGTTTAAAGAGTTCCCTGGTTAACACAATGTTTAAAGAGTTCCCTGATTAACACAATGTTTAAAGAGTTCCCTGATTAACACAATGTTTAAAGAGTTCCCTGATTCACACAATGTTTAAAGAGTTCCTTGATTAACACAATGTTTAAAGAGTTCCCTGATTCACACAATGTTTAAAGAGTTCCTTGATTAACACAATGTTTAAAGAGTTCCCTGATTAACACAATGTTTAACGAGTTCCCTGGTTAACACAATGTTTAAAGAGTTCCTTGATTAACACAATGTTTAAAGAGTTCCCTGATTAACACAATGTTTAACGAGTTCCCTGATTAACACAATGTTTAACGAGTTCCTTGATTAACACAATGTTTAAAGAGTTCCCTGATTAACACAATGTTTAAAGAGTTCCCTGATTCACACAATGTTTAAAGAGTTCCTTGATTAACACAATGTTTAAAGAGTTCCCTGATTAACACAATGTTTAAAGAGTTCCCTGATTAACACAATGTTTAACGAGTTCCCTGATTAACACAATGTTTAAAGAGTTCCCTGGTTAACACAATGTTTAAAGAGTTCCTTGATTAACACAATGTTTAAAGAGTTCCCTGATTAACACAATGTTTAAAGAGTTCCCTGGGTTAACACAATGTTTAAAGAGTTCCTTGATTAACACAATGTTTAAAGAGTTCCCTGATTAACACAATGTTTAAAGAGTTCCCTGATTAACACAATGTTTAACGAGTTCCCTGATTAACACAATGTTTAACGAGTTCCTTGATTAACACAATGTTTAAAGAGTTCCCTGATTAACACAATGTTTAAAGAGTTCCCTGGTTAACACAATGTTTAACGAGTTCCTTGATCAACACAAAAGCAGCAGTGTATAAACCATGACTCAGCAGTTTCTCTGTGTTCTCAGCTGATTCCTGACGGTGGAAATGAAGGTCTTGTTGCTGTGAAACTGAGCCGGCACATTATCTGAGATTATTCCTGAGGACTCCAGTTATTCTGAGCTTTAACTTCTTTATGATGTGGGGGTAATAATCAAAAGGGGTTATTTTACTATGTGCACTGGTATTTATAAATCATTTCTTCTTTAATATACTGTCTGTTTTTAAACGTGCACAGCCTGAAAGCTACCTGAGTGTTAAAGAAGGGAAACAGGAAGTGAATGAGAACTGAAATGTGGATTGCTCCCCAGGAAGAGGTTCAGATCAGATGTAATTCCTCAGAGCACGCTGTTGTACATTTATTATGATTTTATTACTATGAGCAAAACATGTATTACTTTATTTAGTCCAATGATAATAAGATTGAGATATGTAACATCTTTAGGGGAATAATAGAAGTGAAGCATACAGTAGCATTACCAACAACATCCCATCCAATGAAACACACAGGATCAGCTGATACGAGGAACTCCTACACAACACACATCATTCAGTGAAAGATCACCTCTCTGTCATTAGACCCAGATTACCTGTCACTGCTGGCAACCTCAGGACATATACGAGTACTGCTCACATCAGATGACGGTATAGCCAAACATCGATGTATTATTCAATGATCCCAATCCACGCACCATGGTCTAAAACTCAAAATGAAAACACGAAGAAGCACAAAACTTCTTAACTTGAGACGTTGTGAGTTTTAAAGAAGTGAATTATTATCAGACTGAAGTCATTCCCAATGGAGAGGTTTGTTGCACGCTGTTGTACCTTTACTAGGGTGTTATTACTATGAGCCAAACATATATTACTTTATTTAGTAATACATGTATTATATTTAGAAATGTAACATCTAATATGTGATGAAGAAAAATGATCAGAAAGGGGTTTTATTAGGATGAGTTTATTACTATACGCAGACAGGTTAGGGTTCGTCCACCAATTGATGTGACGTACGAATAAGATTCAGTCATTGAGCAATTATATCTATAAATGTAACAATTAGATTTAGAAATGTAAAACTTTAGTGAAATAACAGAAGTGTCTAATGAAGGGTTTAGAGGGGTGATTTTACTATGTGCACTGGAATATATACATAATTTATTCTTTAATATACTGTCTGTTTTTAAATGTGCACAGCCTGAAGCTACCTGAGTGTTAAAGAAGGGAAACAGGAAGTGAATGAGAACTGAAATGTGGATTGCTACCCAGGAAGAGGTTCAGATCAGATGTCGTTCCTCAGAGCACGCTGTTGTACTTTTATTATGATTTATTACTAATGGAACCAAAAACAATGAATAAAGTGAGTGGGAAAAAGAAACCTGAGTCTCAGTCGTTCATTCATTTCAGAGTTTGTGTGTGTGTGTGGTGTGTGTTAATGTTTGATCAGCACTGCCTATGGGGGAAACTTCTGTGTAAGCAATGCAGTGGGGAGTCACCGACTCATGAAGGAGACACGGGACGAGCAGGAGTTCTGATGTCAAACACTGATGGTTTATTTAGTATCGGCCGGAGGACTCACATCACAAGTCACACAGCCAGAGGTTCTGACTGCCCGGGAGAGTTGCCACGTCAATTCTGAAGCGCCTCTCTTTTTGCTAGACCTTTTAATAGGTTCACAGAGAGTAATCAACATCGTGGGGGGGGGATACACTAAACATCTGGGAACACTAGAGATAGCCTAAACATCTGGGGGACACTGCATCACTTGCCTGACCCTCATGGCCTCGAATATTACACCTTGGAGTCCACAAACACCGAGAGGAAGTGTTCCAGCGTTCTCACAACCATAAACCATTTGTGACCGAGAGTTGCCCGGTCATAAACTGGGATATCAACATATAGCTGGAGCAGCACATGCCTTAAGGAGAAGTAGTTATAAGACCCCAGCAAATGTTCGATTTTGATTAATGACTGATAAGGAATGATTTATGACCCTATAAACCGGAAGTCCCACCTCCCAAAACCGGAAGTCCCACCCCTATACAACCGGAAGTCCCCACCTCCAACATCCCTTTGAAGTGTCACCTGTCACTCTGAAATCAGACCTTTGACCCTCTTATCTATTCTGACCTTTGACCCCCTTATATTTTATGACTTGTTTGTGCGAACATTGCCTCATAGCGGCAGATAAGCCCCTTTGATGTGACCCTGTTAATATTTTACTATCACCTGTTTTTTCAGTGTTTCAGTGGTTTCAGTGTTTTCGTGTTTTCGTGTTTCTGTGTTTCCGTGTTTCTGTGTTTCTGTGTTTTCGTGTTTCTGTGGGGGTATAATACGCACGTTTCAATACACATGTATCATACATCTTCCCTGTTACCCTCCCCTTGTTGTAATGAAGACAACAGTGCATGTGAAGGACTGTAACACACATGTATCAGACACGCTCCCCTTTCTATAATGAATACAACAGTTTTTAAATGTAAAAACCCCTTTTTTTATTTAAAAAAAAAAAAAAACCTTTGTACATTTTAATTTGTTCACACAAAAAATCAATAGTTACTGATTGTATCCCCAGGACCGTCTCCAGCTTAGAATTCCCCAGATGACTGGAAATATCATGATGGAGTTTTTTCACTTCAGTCAAAATATTCATGTGTATGCTGTTTTCGACACAAAGATGCATCACATCTACAAACAGAGCATACAGTGAG